>JADQWA010000123.1:0-265051 GCA_018344505.1 Nebria ingens riversi | reverse complement strand
ATATATATATATATATGTTATATAAAACCTATAAAATAACTATACATTGATGTAGCATCAACATTACCGCTCATAGTGTGATGATTTATAATAATTTGAAATGAATGAAGCTTAAGCATCATAAGGATGGTTGTAGAAAAGAAAAGTGGTGGTGTTGATAAACTTTGACATGCCGTGCGACTAATGGTCCACGACCATCCTGGGAATAAAACTATTTTCTTTTATGAGCCATGGATGATACTTGGTAAGGAGGCTAGCAAACAAAAAGAAACAGAAGAAGAACAAACAAATAATGTAATCATGGGTTCACATAGTCTTCTATGCTAATTCTGCATTTGTATACTTTTAATTATACTTAGCTCACTGGATTATTTTTCTATGCTCATTTTTCATCCAGGACTTTTCCCTTGTGTCGGCAAACGTAAATGTAAATTAGACTTTTTGCTGTTTTCATTTTTAATAATTAACAAAGCGATTACGTTGAAACTGGTTAGTAAATCTCGGCGGAATATTTATTTTTATCTCACAATTATGGAATATAATTTTATATGAATTTTGTTTTTCCTTTTAACTCATAAACATTCAAATTAGTCATCATCATATAAAGACCCAAAAAAAAATTATATTAAGGGCTATTTGATTTGTGGTTTAATGCTTCTATCTCACAGTAAGTGAACTATATGAAATTTGCCTAGTTCGAAATAAAAGTGAAAACCTAATTTTATTTTTAAACATAGGTAAATCAAATATTTTTTCAAACTGTAAATTGAATAATTAAATTTTGGTATATTTTGTGTTTGTGAACATAACATTTAATTTTTATGTACCTATGCAGGAAATATTAAAATATATAGAAGCTTATAAATAAACATAAATATAGCGCCTTTTGAATTAATTTGACAAGTTTAATTTAATTCGGAATAGTATAAAAATAATTCTACAATTTATTTAACAGTACAAGACCGCCCTAGCAATAAACAAGTTACTTGGGTAAAAAGCAGTCATTCTAGCTTTACTGTATAGGTATTATAAAATAAAAATGACTGCATATTCTCTTCCTGTAGCTGCAGTGCAGTGCAAGTAGATTTGTTGCAAGTTAATGTGATTATATGAAAACAGAAGCAAACACACATATAAGTAATAATTAGACTTTTGTTTTCATTGGAGCGTAACGATGGTGACCTGTCAACATAACTCTCTCGTCTCTGTATAATGCACCATAAAGCTAGAACTGTTAATAGAGTGAACTTAAAGATGAAATTAAATTATGATGCACTAGTTCGCATTCTTATTTGTCAACAATCCCGTTAGCTTCAGATATTACGTATATGGAGAATAACAGCAAATAATCAGTCGAGAGAAAAAGAACTATAGCTTTGATTTAAATGTAATTTATTTTAACTACCACGGAATATGACTTATAGTGGTACACAGATCTCGTATGGAGCTTGGAGTAATTATAAACCAGGAATATTACAATTCTGGTCGCGTTTTCCGTATTACATCAATTCAATTACGTCGTTCGGTTTTGCTTTATGATCGAGAATGTAAATTAGAAGCATATATAATAAGTAAGAAGAAGATCTGGAAGTGACTATGTGTGGCTATCTTTATGGCCAATTAACTGCCAACTTGTGTATGTGTGTGTGTGTGTGTTGCAATTTCGCACCTGCCGGGAAATCCGAACGTGTCTTACATGGATCTCAAACGATGCATCACCTTATTAATCTGAGTTCTTTTCTAGTGTCTGAAGTTTTGCTAAGAGCAATGATAAATAGCGTCTAGCGTGAATTATGAATATTATATTATGCATGTATAATACGGTATGTAATTTTTGCGGAAGTTACTTTGCTGCACTCTCTTGTCTTCATGATTTACTTTACCTTACCGATTTTAATATTAATAGAATACGCTTCTTTTCCCGTAATGATGCTTGACTTTATAACTGGTTACAGCGGCAACTTTAACTGAAATCAACTCGCCTTCCAGATTTAAATATTTAATCTAACATCTTTTCTCATAATAATTATAATATAAAATCCGTACAACATCGTGAGTCTGTCGGACAATTGTAAACATTTCAAAACAAACAAATAATATTCACTTAATCGTCTTGTCGTGAATAGTCACAGATCTAATTAGCACTAAACGATTGTTTGTTGGCACGTTTTGATTGGTCAGCGATAATTTCCAGCGGCGAGTAGACCAGCTCCTACTATCTTCCATCTGCAAGCTCTCAAGTTCCTCTGGGTCTGCGCTGCGGAAAGCAAGGACAGCAGAACTAGCGCCACACGTTGTTATATAGAAGCATACTGTACTGTGAACTGAATGTATATATGGGATAGGTATATATGGAGGCGTATGTGTTTTAAGTGCTTTTACGATCCATCCTTTTTTAATGTCCTTTTTTATTTTGTATTGATGATCGCGCGCGCCACTGTTCTACCTCGACGTGTTTATTGCTTCGTGTAAGAAAAAAGTATTGGAAATAAATACTCATTTACAGCGACGCTAAACAGATAAAATCGTGAGATTCTTTGGGTTGTGTGTATGTTTCTTACTTACTAATATACCCTTACGTTTCGTTCATAATGCTGCTTAGACATCGATGGTACTGCGTTTAGATTTATTAAAGAATCGAAACCACAATTTTGTTTAATCTTACCAAAGTCAATCATACGTATAATACATCTATTTGTTTATTCTACAAAACGAAAATGTACACAGATTCATAAAGAATATCTGTTAAAAATATCACATTTATATAAATATAAAATATATATTTTCTATAGTATTTGTGTTCTGATTATAGTTTTTTTACGGAAACTTTTTTCGGTAAATGTAAATAGAAAATATTTCGGTTACAATTTGAGTAATTCAAGAAGGAAAAATGCTAATTTATAGTTTCGAAAAGAAAATAAATTTCATAAAAACTAAACTAACTATAACTTTTTTACAGATACTGCACAACCGAACGCCCAAGAGGTACGCAACCAAACTACTTAGCCGTACGACGGGCTTGCCGAGAACGTGGAACTTTATTTGAAGACCCGGACTTTGCACCAGGTCCTAAAGCTCTGTACCATCACAAAAAGCCCGCGCTATACCCTATCGTATGGATGCGACCACACGTAAGTTTCATTTTATTATAAATTATACATCACATTTTTAATACTCATATGAATGAAAATATTATATGTATTTTTTTAATATATATTATTTAATATTTAAAAAATGAAATAGAATGTTTATAGAATAGTGTTAAACAGGCTGTAGAATGTGAATGCTTGAATTTTAGTGCTCCTTTAGAAATATGAAACATGGTAATTTAACCCAGATTTTTCTGTAATTTAACGATAATATTTTTCCTAACAATTCATTTTAATTATGAATTTTAGTACCAGTATTAGCAATCGTTAAAACGATGCTAGGATTTAAACATTGATGTTTATGATACAATAACGTATATTTTATTTAAGGTACTAGAAATCACTGCGCGATTAAATATAGAAAAAGTGTGGCTAAATTACCTGCTAATGTAATTTAGTATGTAGTAACTATGCTACCAAACATCAGGGTCAGAGATTTGTTATAGCTTTTGTTTACGTGTTTTACGTAATTTTATGAGTTAATTATTGTTTTTGAATGATTGCACATTTACTCTAATTATAAACAGCCTGTAAAATTGACCTATCAAACATTCACATATATAACAATAAATTCTTTGTTGTTATTAAAACAGAAACAGAAATAAAAGGAACTTGATGATATGCTTTATAATTAAAATGTGTTATGTTTTATTTATGAAACAAAATATGATGTATTGATTATTTAAATTGTGTGCGCAACACACAATATTTACCTATTTACCATCTTTTTATTAGTAAGTATGCCTATTGTATTACAAACAAACATGTTTACAGCAAGACACTGTGCCCATTCTTGCGTAATTGTGGTTATACGTATTACATTGATTTATGCGCGCATGTTGAGCGTTTCATATGTGTATGTATGTTTGTCGGGTAATCAGACACCAAACGGTCACCAGGTCAGGTGTCACAGGTCATTTGGCCGTCACACACTTACAACAGGTATGCGGAATAATTTTGGAATAAAACGACGTGTATACCTTGACATCTATGTCATAATAGTTGACAATGCTAGGTGTCATATTTGTATGTAAATTAGTTGCAATGAACATGACCATGCTCTTCTATTAAAAAAAAAACGCACTTTTATTTCAAAATGTGTATACATATAAAAAAAAGTTGCTTTATTTTACTGACTCTGCCGCGTTATAATCCGGATTTAAATCGAATCGCGAATGTAAATCGCACAATAGAGGACATAGTTGTTTGTTGGTGCAGAAGAATGTTTCGGTATTAGAGACCAGATGTAACTTATCGTTTATATATGGAAAGATTTCTAATTATATTTGAAGAATCTGTAGTATGTGGAACGATAATAGAAATAAACGGTTGTTATGACATTATTAAGAAATTTTTATTTTTATCAGCAGATATTTTCTATCTGGAAACAATCTTGGGAATTCTCTTTCGAGTTATTAATCATTTTGTAATACCTATATAAGATTATTAAACCATAAAAAAGTAAATAATTAATAATTGGTTTATAAATAATTAATTTCTATAGTTATGTAAATTTATCTATATACTTAATTAATTAGTGTGGTACTATAATGCGATTGCTTGTATTTGTGTACTATAGGAAATATGTCAACGACCGCGGTTCATATCCGAATCACCGAATGACAGTTCGAAGTTTTGCGTGGAAGCCGGCGAGCTGGGTGACCAGTGGTTGTTGGCGGCCGTGGCATCGTTAGCGCTGACACCGCGTTTCCTGGATCGAGTCGTACCACCAGATCAAGGATTCGACAACACGCATTCCTATTGTGGACTCTTCAGGTCAGTGCTTTCTTTTCTCTTCATACATCTACCATTATTTATAACTATGATGCGGTTACGGCGATTAGAAAATAAATTGAACATGGTTTACTTAACTAACATATATTTAAAAATAAAAGTTAAACAATGAAACACCCAATAGAAATGTATTTGTGGAGATGGAAATATTCCCAAAGTACCTATTAATTAAATAACTCTTCAACAATTTCTTGTTTTGAAACATTTAATGAAAATACCTTTATATCAGCAACAAGTCCCTTGCATCACAGTTTTTTCTCTAAAATTCCCTATCCACTTTATTATTTTATTATATAACGAAGATTCTATGGTGCAAAGTTAGATATGTTTCAATTTCTTGTTCGAATGTCAATAATAACGTATAATACAGATAATACATTTCTACATTCCTCGACCATCGATGGATGGTCGATACGATAATGTTCGTGGTATATCTAGTATATATATATTTTTTTTTTCTCAAACAGTGAACGTTCATTTAATTCTCCTATTTATATTAAAGTTCATTATGTAACTAATGAATGTGAATAGCCCTTTATACAGAGCATAAAAAACAGGAGAACAAAAAAAAACTACTGGAGCGGCCTGTTAGATCTGTTATAATAGTGCGTTTCTCTTCAACTATCTTATCGTTTGCGATTTATCATTATTAATTGCAAATTTGCTAGCGTATTAGCTGTTTGTTTCAATTCTATTTATGAACGAGAGAACGTTATTATAACCACTTACATATTGTGTATATTATTGTTAATGTTGCCAACAGTTCGTTATGGTTTTAGATTCAAAATGATTAATTTTAAAATCAATATGATTGCTATAGCTTTGAAAAATAAAATATATATATACTTTATATTTTTGATATTAGATATGTACGTAACAAGCATCTAGCATTATGTGTTGTGCGAATGTAAGTTAACATAAAGAGCAACATTATAAACAAACCACATTCTCTTCAGCGGTGACAGACGTATACATTGATGTCCATTCTCGTGTGCAATTGCGCACAAAGAGTGAAGGGATCTGAGAAGTTGATACATACGTATGTACATACATACATACTCTCTTGTTGAAGATGCACCGATGTTTCTTTGTATTTTTTATTTTACATTTCAGATCCGCATTTTAATCGCAATTTTATGCGTATGATTCCGTTTATGTTCAATTGTTTCTCTGTTATTCGACCATGCTGTGTTTTAACCATTTTCTATTGCTACAAGTTCGTTGAAGATTATCTGTAGTCGTTATACCATTTCGCGAAACAGTTCATTTTTTCTTTTACATATTTTAAAAACTAAAATAAATATTAAATTCATTTCTATCCTACACATTTCGCAGATAAGTAAACACATTCATCATTTTATAACAACAAAAATAATAAAAAGTATGTTTAAAAAATAATAATATAAAAGAAACTCCAGCTCGCAGATTGGTTAGTCTTTTGTATTTACACAACACAACGTAATGAATGACGGGTGTATTTTTATATAAAATCTACGAGAAAAGATTCTCGTTTAATATCTATTGTTCTTAGCGATATATAATAAACACACATGCATACATCCATTAATGATGCATGTATGTAATATGTATAAATATGTGTATGTGTGCGTGTTGAATGTACGTATATTCTATTCGGGGTGCACAATAGATCGACTGCGGTGGGCGGTAAATAATGATCGCTTAAAACGTTGTAATACCTCGCAGCGCAAAAATATCGTTACATATATTTCGCTGTGTAAATACTAATTTTATAGCGATACCATCAATATGATTTATTATTTCATGTTTGATATTTTTATAATAATAAATCAAATATGAAATATCAATTTTAAAACCATGTCAAAAACAGATTGGCTTTTTCCGTTAATAAGCATTTTAAAACAAATAACATTTTATCCTGTCCAACAACAGAGCCTTTTTTTAAATATTGCTATCATGATAATCAGATGATGCAAGCTTAATTTTAATTAAATTAAATAGGGGTTTGTAAAGCAAAATTTTTTATTTAATTTTAAGCACATACAAATATATTACCTACCTATTATTTAATATCAAATTTTTTATAATTTTTTTATAAATTTGCTGGAAAACTTAACAAAAGTAATTTTTTGAAAATGTTACTTTCCTTCTTAAAAGTAGTTGGAATCAGTTTAATAGAGTTCAACGGTAAACCGACATTAGCAGTTCCACAACCTTTAGTGTAGAAAAATCATCTGTCTTTTATTCTGCAGAAGATCATCATCATAAGATTACGGAAATCAACGTAAGAAATAAACAACCCACGGGTTCGGATCTATAACACGCCAACACACACACACACACACACACACATAGATAGATACAAAGACGCGCTGTATTCCTTATTATAAACAGGACGATATAAATGCGTTAGCACGCGTTCGTTCAAACACCATACAATCATTAACCCCGCGCTAGCTAGAGCATTGCCAGCGAGAGAGATCTTCAATATAGATCTCCGGGTGATCTACAGCTTAGATCATTAACTTGAAAGGTTCCGCTGAAAACGCAAGCCCAACGCGAAGGTCACGCAGATGGACAAAAGATAATCATTGCGTACCTACATATAGATATTTATGGAAGCTCCCTGTATATAATTTTTGTCTGTTGTCAAGATAACTAGTCGCGATTCCTACCTTACCTACTGTTTATTATTATCCCGGCCTATGTATGTGTTATATGATCATTGAGTATCACACAAAATCGTGCGAAATTATTGTACGCTATTTATGGGTTAGTTACTAGCTTATGGTAAAGCTGTTTGAAAATTCAGGATCGAGTAGAACCTTTTAAAAATACGACCATGATAACACAGTAAAAATGCTGGGTGATTATAGACAAATATATATATATATATAATATATATATATATATATATATATATATATATACCTACGTAAAAAATATCATAATTTAATTAAAAGTTAATTTTTTTCTTTTTTATTTAAAAATAAACAAATATTTCCATCATGTAACTGGCATATATTGTACGGATGTCAGTACTGCAACCAAATTGTTGCTTTTTTTGTGTTTGTAAAAGCTCACACACACACACACACACACAATAATAATAAGTGCATAAAAAGACCGCGTGCAGCAGCAAACAAACGAACAAACATAGGCTCAGTCTGTGCATGTATCGTTCTGACGTTTCATATATACTCGGTTGTAGATTTCTATTAATGATAACCCACCGCGATTGCATTGTGTCTTGACTGCACATTACTCGCGTATATAGAACAATTTCGCTCTCGCAAATATTGCACCTATATACCTCAAGGTTATTAGGACATTGAGTTGGGTGGCCTAATGCACTTAATTATATTGCTATGAGTAATTTTATCGATTACCTGTCGGTGTTTATTCATATTGACATATCAATTGCTTCATATCTCAGATTGCTTTGAATATATGTATAACATATGCATACTTAACGTACGAACTTACACCAAAGAATTTTTGTAGAACTTTACAATTCATTTTTAATCTTTCAATCATAATTTTATTTTCAAATATTTGTCGAACAACTATTTATATACATATTAATAATATAACGCCTATACATATGTAATCCGCGATACTTGTTTGTGGATTACGTTATTTTGGTAGTTAACAACGAAATATTTTAATTTGATATTTCGTTCATTATGAAGCATTTATTGATATAAAAAGTGAATCGTAATGGAAGGATGAACGTGTTGTCACATTTTGAAAGGATGAATAGAATATTTAAAAAAGGTGTTTGGATAATTTACACGCTTAATGACAATGGAACATATAATATCCGTATAGGTTTTAGCGCCGCCGGTAAAAATCGCCATTGTTCTGTTGTGCTGTCTGTACGCGCGCGTAGAAGGTGGCGCCCCATATGCTTTATGGTATCGTGGGTGGTTTCGATGCACTCACTGCACCAACTTTAGAATTATTAGGGTTTTGTACTTTTGTATTTTTTACTTTTGCACTTTGCCAGTACATTTCTTCTACTTTGGTTTCGCTTTAAAAAAACGAATAGCTGGGCACGTGTTTCTTCGGGCTGTTTCTCTCTCATACTTGGCAAGTCTATAGCATATTGTTAGAACAATGCCCTAATAACTCGTCTGCTTTTGTATTTTTCAAATTCGTTTTTACTCACTTTAAAACAATATATATATATATATATATATATATATATATATATATATATTATATATATATATATATATATATATATATATGTGCATACGCATTTTAATTATCTTGTTCGTCTCTAAACTATATTTAAATTTCGTTTCTTCATTTGGTTTTCTTCTCATACCTACATACATAATAGCTTGCCTCAGGTTATGTTACATTCATACTTATCAACTGTATCATATCTTAAATTCACTGCTACAATGCGCAACATGATTTGCAGAATCTTTCCTTAAGTACCATACAAGAAACTAACATTGAATAATGTTGAAAACCAAATATAATTTGGTTTCGAAATATACAACGACTATATAACAAACATTTTTTAGTACTAAAGTATAAATTCAAACAAAAAAAAATGTTTATTTAGTATGAAATTGAAATAGTGCTTTAAAAAAAATCGCATAAAATTGTAAATACCAATTTTCTGGTGAATAAAATTAATATAACATTCAACAAACATGTATAATTAAATGAATGCAAATCACGATTTATTAATTAGCGTAAAATTACACGCGCTTTTTAGAGGCGAGTGTGCGCGCGTGCGTATCGAATTCTGTTCACGTTTCGGCATTTCCTCCGTGCGTGCGCGCGTGTTTAACGTCACCATGTTATATGTACGAGCGTCAATTGTCTGCCAAACATGGCCGTCGTCGATTCAAAACAATACGTACCTAACCTATACACAGATGTAGACACAAGACTATAGAATCACTGCTAATTAGCATATACGTCGGATACACTTTGTTTATGCGATTGCGTTTGTATGGCGAATGGAATTAATTGATTCGCAAATTTAATTTGATAGGTATTAAGTACTTTATCGCCCGTTTCGTTTTCGATACATTTGTATTATATTATTTATCTTAATACTAATTATTATTATCAGTTGTAATCACACTTATGGTAGACGTATAATCTTGCAAATAAATATTAAATTAATGTAACAATTGGTTCATAATAAATTTGAATACCTTAGTAAAATTTCAATTTGACCGTTTTAAAAGTAGGGATCAAGTTTACATTTTAATGAAGATGAATGTAGCGTGGTGTAGCTATGTAAAATTCATATACTTGTTGACTTTATCAGAAGTTAAATTTATTACCATTTACACGTTAGTCAACTGATAACATCTTCGACTAGGATGCCTTTGCTTAGAGACGAGGCGCTAAAATTATTCATAAGCTGTTGGTATATTTACACCTTGGCTATATGTTTCTTACCTTCGCTTGACTTGTGAATGAATTATCTGTTGATACTTTCCAGTTTTTTTTTTTTGCATTTGAAATTAGCTGTTCCAACTTCTCATTGATTGCATTCCTTGCATGTTTTATAGAATTTTTAAAATATTCGCAGAATATTTTAAAAATTCTATAAAACCAGTAATACCATAGGAGTAGAAGAAATATTTATTTACGACAAAAAACATACTTGGATTTAAATTCACTACATTATAATCAACCTCTAATAAAAAAAAGTTTCACTTTGCATATTTTAAACCCAAAAGTATAAATTTTCAAGAGCAATTTACAGTTTAGTCAAATTACCAACTAAAAATAAAACTGGTGAAAAAGTCGGTCAAGTTTGTTGAATAATTCAACGATCTTCATTTCCAAAACAAACAACACGATTCGCGGTACTTGTGCCAAGAAAATAATTTCAAGAAGCGTATTTTTAATAATTTACTCGCTATTTTTTTTTTAGAATTTATACAATGGCTTAATCCTACTAGTTGATCAGAATTAAATATGCAGAGTCATCTTTTAGCGATTTAAATTAATTGCATCTAATAAAGAAGGTATAAATATGTGATTTAATTGTTAAAATTCAATACAACTTTTGTCAATATTTTGTTTTCTTTTTTCTATACATTTTACCTATATGTTCGTTATTTTTCAAATATTTCTCTTTAGATGTTGGCTATTTTATTTAGATTATGTGTTGTGGTGTGGAATTACAAAAGGTAAACGTGAATAAGAATAAAAATACCGGCGTTCATGTGAGTGAAGCGTGGGTCTAATTGTGTTGTCGCGAAAACGCAGTCTGGCTAGTGCCGAGAGTGTGGCTGGCGTTGGGCGCGCGCGGCACTGTCATTTCACACACTAGCATACACATGACAAACGCGACATTTTTATTCCTCATCCACACGATAAATCTAATTAAAGAAGCATGCGTGTGTATTTGTGTCTGGTGGTTTTCTTAGAATTTCGCGCCAGACACATTTGCACCAACACCTATACTAAACAGATGTTAAAAGATCATATCTGACTACATTTGAGATTATTTCTCACGTATATTTAGATTTCTTCTGCGTGACTGCAATTAAATATTGACGACTTTCACATATTGACAATTCTATGAATTTCAATCTGCATTTGTCAAAATGAAACATCAAGACTTGCAAATTGTTAATTTTTAACTGCAATAACAATTTATAGTACAAATATATAATGCTGTAAACCCATTGATTTTCTAAATTTATTTTTCATACAATGATATGTAAAGGCAGGATTACATTATATATTTAATGACAGTCTCTTATCAAGAAACTAAAACGAAGCAAAAAAGCATATTTATATTTAAATTATATTTTTACTCTGTAGGTATAGAAAAAATAACGTGCAATAAGTATATCAAAAAAATAAATGTTTTTACTGTTGTCGAGAGTTGATAAGCTACATTACAGTGCTATAGATAAAAATACGAAAGTTGGTTGGTCGAGATCACGTTTACGCCTTCTGCGTGATTGTGTTATTACGTATTAAATGAAGTGTTCTCGTTTAACTAGCTTTACGTATATACGAATACAGCTAGATGTGCGAATTCTAGAAACTGTTCGTTGCCTACTCATCTCACCTTGATTATATCCTGTCCAATACGTTGACTGATTTGTTAAGTCTGATTTCTTTACACGAACATGTATGTACCTCTAACATACATACATATTACGTTTTCCTAGAATTAAGTTTCAAATACAATACTCATTGACTTAATTACCTACGTAGGTATAAACATAATTTTATTATTTGTTTTTTTATGTATTATTGCTTTTGTTATTTATGTGCGGTGTTAACTGCAAGCGCATTGAAGTTATGGTAAATAAAATATAAATAATGTATTATATTAATTTAAAACTATTTTAATAGAATTTTTCAATTGTTAGTAGGTTTTGACATAAACCAGTGTATAGGTAACGTATTTTGATTTGTCGCCGTATAGTCGGCAGAGATCTAGCCTTATTAGGGAAGCTCTAAGTCCTAATAGCGTAAATTATTTTGAAACGTTTCTCCATAAATATATGCTCTAATTAAACGCACCTAACCTATAGAGAATGTAGTTTTCCAGTACGTAAATGTGAGAGAATTTATATAAGTGCGTACGTTTGGTATGTGAATAATTCACTTTGTAAGGACAACGACGCGGTTTGTCCATACACTGTTCGCAATTAGAGTTAGTTTATTGATTTACTTATACATTCCTTTCAGTTCACGATTACAATAGATACCCCGTATAAATATATATATATATATATATATATATATATATATTATTATTATTATTAATTATATATTACACTTTCGGTCACCAATTATTTTAGAATTATTTCTTAGCGTGTTCTATCAATTATTTTGCTCTTTTGCTAATATACAAGAATTCTTAACCCCCAGAGAGAAACATACATACTATCAAACACCTATAACACGATTTACATACATATATTTTAATTACTAATTTTATTTTGCATTTAAAATGCCCAGTTGTGCTTCTGTTCCGCAACTGGACATTAATGAATGCAATTTTTAAAATCCTCATCCACAATATTATATTTTAAATCTGTGCATTTTATACATTAAGTTTTATAAATACGTAATTTTCTCCAATTTAGTAATATTTGATTTTCGTTTTAAAAATAGTTTTGATGATTTGTTATGAAAATATAATGTATTTCATTAATTTTGCCATATTCCATTAATTATATGTAGGTACGTTTTAATTTAACGATGCCGACCGACGGTGAAGAGCAAAAAAAATAATACTTAACAATAAATAATAAATATCAGTAAATCAACATCAATACAAGTATGTGAAATGGAACATTGAATGCGAGTATGGTCATTTAAAAAGCCATTGACAGTAATGAAAATACAGTGGGCTATTTCACAGATAATCATCGCTCTTACATTGTGTCTGTATATTATACATATATATATATATATATATAGGTATATATGTAGGTTTATATCTACCCTGTTCATTAAAACTGAGAGTAAAATGATCATTATTATAACCACCACCGAGTTCATACAGATATGAAGGTAGATGTCGCGACTAATATGGCGAGATGTCCTTCGGTTACTCGATTTTAAATTTGTTATATACGAACCGCTATAAAGCTATTTCATATTGCTGTATGTCTGATATATAGTATAGCGTGCCGCTACGTCCAGCATTTGAAATTATAGAAACAATTAATATTAATGATTGCTGATTGATTTATACCATGCTGAAATGGTTTTAATGACGCTGCACTTTTATCAGTGATTGCAATAAGTCTCATCCCAATTTATTCCAAAATTTATACAAATTAAAAAAACATTTTTCTTAAAAAAACGATTATTTTTCTTATATATATATATATATATATATATATATATATATATATATATATATATATATATATATAAACACAAAAGTCATAAAAACTTCAGATGTATTGCACTACTCTTTCAATGTTTCCTTCACCAAATCACATTAGTTTACATATATGTATATAGTGTCAAAATGCACGTAACAGTGTATGCACATTTAGTATTTATTTATACAAATCTTATTAGAAGAAACAATATCCCAACAAGCACCCAAGTAGCAAACATGTTAAATCCTGTTTACATATACGTTGTCATGAGGACAACATGCGGTGCACACCATTTGCACCGGTTACATATAACTCTTGCACTACAAATGTGCTCAGCCATAGGGAATTATTCATAGGAACTCCGCGGGCAAAGCATACATACAACATACGAGTACATGCATACATATATACATAGGTATCACATACGTTATACTATTATGTGGTATGGGTTACCATATAACCATGGGAATACATAACAACCCTGATAAATGTTAAGCAGACGGTTTTAATTATAATAAATGAATATCCACATCTCGGCTCATTCGGCAGATATGATTCGTTTCGATTTTTCTAATTACTCGTATAATAAAACATGAAATAATGAATATTTGATTCCATGTCGTGGCAAATTAAGTCGATGTTTTCGTTCAAATATTTATTACTATTGCTGTCTCAAATACCTGCATAATGGAGCTTAACTATATTTGAATTCCATTACAGTTTAACAAATAACTGTATGTTCTACAGTATGTTCAATCTTAAAACTGCATTCTGTTGTGATGACGTTGATAGTAAATAATATAAAATAAACGTGAAATAACGATACCAAATTTACATTTGATTCATTTACATCACAATGTAATGTATTGTATTGCAACTTCTACATAAATTCTGATGTTATAAATTATATTTCTTTTATATTACACTTATACAATAATATTTTATATAAATATCTTTCGTTCAACCACGATTAACAATATCATTTAGCTAGATCTTTTTAGTTAATAGTATTGCAATTTATAAAATGCCGTTTATACCACAGATACAATCAGACCAACAGTAAATGATATATTAATTTGAAACAATAACTTGAATCGCGGTAAAGAAGAGTGCACATTCACGATTATTGCTGTTTCATTTTGTTGACTTTGATTCATTTATAAATGTCTCTGTATCTGAAATGATTGCATTTTGATACCGTGTGAAAGTTTAACTATACTCGATAAACATATCAATCAACGTCTGATACAGTTATGTGATTTTTTCTTCTTTTTCCTATAAAAATATCGATTCTTTACTGATTCTATTAAAAGTTTAAAAAATTCAATTCATAGAGATTGCTTTTCTTTTTCCTAGAATATTATATCGTTGAATTATTAATATTTCTTTGATAGGTTTCGATTTTGGCATTTCGGTGAGTGGCGCGATATTCTTGTCGATGATCGATTACCTACATTTAAAGGACGTCTGGTTCATCTTCACAGTACGAACACTACTGAATTTTGGGCAGCACTACTTGAAAAGGCATATGCAAAGTGAGTAAACAATACTAATTTACTATTATTATTAGCGAAGGCCTTATTATATGTTTGATAAATATAATTTGCAATTTAGATTAATCATGTTTATCTGTATTTATCATATTAAGGTTATATGGATGCTATGAAAGCCTTCTAAGCGGCTCTACGACCCGCGCGCTTCAGGATTTGACCGGTGGTATCGTGCAGAGCTTTGGTTTGACCCATCAAGATCGGTACCTCACGTTCCAAGTGCTTAATAGTGCTGTGCCACGGTCCAGTCTGCTTATAGCCACTATAGCACCGGTAAGTACCCCTACAATACACAAGACATTCACAATCTAATTCTCACCAAGCACAAGTGTCATCTGATGAACTATTCGATAGCACCGTCTCACGAATATTTTTTATATATTTATCTTGTTTATCGTAATCGTGGAGAATTACATAATTATAAGTACTTATAGAATAAATATGATTTTACTTCAGTATAAAAAAAATATTTTCGCTTATTAATCTTTATTAGAATTATTAACCATTTAAGTAAATATGATTTATGGTAGCAAAAATGTTAATAATAAATTGAATATGAATGTTTTTTTATTTTAATGTACTGGTAAACATGATTTTAAGTTCTTTTAATATTATATTTCTTAGTGTAGAACGTAAAATTAAAATTGTTGACTATTTTATATAAATGTATTACAATATTTTAGTTTTCTTAAAAAATTTAGTACTATTTATAATACTCATGACCATTATTTTTATTGCCCAATAGAGTTTCCTAGAAAATATTTTATTTAAAATATATTTTATCACCTCAAAAGAAACTTAAATTTCTAAGAAAACATTTATTTGAAATTCCGATTTTATTCTTTCAAAGGAAAAAGAAAGTAAGCGTCAGCTACGATTGCGAAACGGTTTGATCACTCAGCACTCATACAGTGTAACTGGGCTAGCTCGAGTTCGTGGTTCAGCGGGCGAAACCCCTCTAGTCCGACTAAGAAACCCGTGGGGTCGTGGCGAATGGACAGGACCATGGAGCGAGAGATCCTGGGAATGGGATGGACTGTCTACTAGAGATAAAGAACTACTGAGCGTCCGAGTTACAAACGATGGCGAATTTTGGTAATTTTTTTATCTTCGGAACTGACAAACATATACTTATACGTTATTGAATTATAGGATGTCTTTCGAAGATTTTGCTCGACATTTTACTCAATTAGATCTAGTGCACGTCGGTCCAGATGATTGGATGTCTGAACCTGCTCTGCACTCAAAACAACCATGGCGAGCTGTTCTTGCTAGAAGACGTTGGCGTGGAGGCTATAATGCTGGAGGTGGACCAACATACACAGGTAATTTATTTATGCATTATATAGCTTAATGTGGAATTGATCGACAACTTGATATTTTTTAAAATAGCTTTTCGTAGAGTAAAACAAATTTGTTGAAAATTTACATTTACAAATTAATATTATACAATTAAAATATAAAGACTATACGACAGACTTTACTACTAAAGTATATTATTCATCACCAATAGATAGTTAAAAATAGAAATAACTTAGCATAAGTCTATAAAGTGTTATTTATATTTTAGCAAAACATTTTATTTAGTACTTGACGCTTTTAATATTTCTATTAGAAACTACGGCTATGAATCCGCAGTTTCATGTACAAATACCACGTAGTTCGAGCAATAAGTGTCACGTAGTAGTGTCCGTAACACAGTATTATGAAACAAACCCATTGGATTCGAAAAAGAAGAAACCATTGTTTGCCATAGGCTTTGCTGTTTATGAAGTTCCTCATTCGATGCCCAGGTTGACGCCACACTTTGTCGCTGAACATGTACGCCTTGTTTTTTTTTTATACCTATAGAAAATAACATATAAGTTTACATATACTTAGTTCAGATGTAATCTTGCAGAAACCATTGGATGTAACGAATCATTCCGTAGCACGAGAAGTTGTCACATTTTTTACTTTACCACCCGGCGATTATATTGTAGTTCCCCAAACGAATATTCCTAATCTCGATGGAAAGTTTCTGTTGCGGATCTTAACTGACGAGCAAAGCAATATTTGGTATGTTTGCTCTGAAATCTATTTAACTGATTAAATAAAAAATTCCACATACGCAACTGCAATTATTGTATGTTTGTACACACAAACAAAATATTCTATTTAATATATTTTAACAGGGAAGTCAACGAAGATAATATGATAATAAGAAATATATCAGCCGAGTTTATGGAAGATTCTAGTTCACTTATGGTTAGTTTTTATAAATTTGTCCATGCTTTGTTAATTTTAGTAGTTTTATTCATATTACATTTATGTTAGCATATTTTTCCTAAAGCATGTTGAATTACTAGATTTAGACTTCGTCATTGTTTCGTTATAATAATTCTATTACAGCCTGAAGGTAAAACCATCTTAACGAAACTATTATCCAAATATCCACCAGAAATTGATGCAGGCCAACTTTTAAAAATATTAAAAGCTCATTGGAAAGTATTCTTATCAGAAAAACCTAGCTTAGAACTTTGCAAAAGTTTAATCATGCTCAGAGATTTTAATATAAGCGGTAGAATAAATTTACTTGATATTCCTGTTCTTATGCATATGTTACAGTTTTGGAGGGTGAGTTGCCATCGCTCGACTGACATTTCAGTTTTCTTATTACATTGAATTTCTAATTACAGATAGCATTTCAAAAATTTGAACGAAGTCATGGAAGTGGAAAAACTTCCAGTTATAACCTAAGGCCATTACTTTGGGAAGCAGGTAGTACTGTTAGTAATAAAGTACTGGAATGTTTAGTATTAAGATTTGCAAAAAATCGAGTACTCACTGCTGAGAATTACGTAATGGCTATGGTACGGTTACATCTAGCTCATGGTAAGATTGCATAAATTAAAGGTGTCAACTGTCGGAAGTGGTAAACTGAAATTTGTTTGCAGAACGATATCATAGTTTAGATACAAAAATGAAGAGTAACCCGTTGTCATTAGAAGAGGTAAGTAAAACCACATATTTGTATCAACATGTTATTTATTTTGCATACATCCTTAGTTGATTTTGATGACCATTTATTCATGATGTTTTATAAAAACACCGAAATAACTTTTGGAGACTACACCAAAGAAATAAAATGTTCAGTCAGTACTTATTTATAAACAAAAAACTAATTCCAAACTAATCCAATTTTGAATAATAATTATTGTAAATATTGTATCCATATACTCGTAATAACTTATTTGTTAATATAATAAACATTGTTTAAGGTACCTTCTATAATGTTATATAAAAGTATAGTCAAGAAAAATAGCATAAGATGAAACGCTTGTATGTACTAAATTCTTTTTAATTGTCTATTTGTAGATAAAATTTATTGTAATAGACTGATATTTTATGTTAAAATTTCATAACGAATTATTTAATTTTACATAATCTTTGTTATATTTATTTATTGTGTATATAAAAAGTTTATGTTTCACTTATTGTCATTGATTCATACAAATCATTGTTCGGAGTTGATAATTTCTTCTTTAGCTTTTCCCAAAATTGAACCTGTTTTTCTGGTTCCGAGTTCCATTCCAGGTAGATTCGAGTCTTTAGTAAATACTTCAAGGTAGGTGTCATATTTATTGTAGATACTGAATTTAATAGAATCATAAGTAGAGTTGCTTGTGGTCCAGTAATGTCACCATCTTTAAAAAACAAATGATGGTGCTCCGCAAGCTTGACTTCCCAGCGACACCACTGCGACTTTGCAAATGAATCACTGATTATAAGTAAAGTTTTTCTACTTGAAGCCACACTTTCTAAAACAGATTCTGAGATAGCGCATCCTATCTGAAAATCTCGTTCATAAACACATAATTTTAAATGTGGCTCACTATTTTCTAGGACTGATACTAAATTAATGACAAAGTCTTGATCTTCATTGGAATATGAAACAAATGCATCATATTTAAAATTTTCAGATTCAGAATTGAAATTATTTTTACGTCGTCGAACATAACGTCGAAATGCCATCCGTAGTAGTAGCATCCAATGCCGAATATGTAATCTATATATGTAACCCAATATTGATAGCACTGTAGTTAAAATCAATAACGCAGACATAACTGATATTAATATAATTTTGTTGAATGTTGAAGAGAGGTCACATTGATCAGAATTGTTTTGTAAATAAGTTACGTAATTAACGATAGATATTTGTCCCCATTCGTCAGGATTCACACATTTGGCCGGAATATTTGAATTGATGAAGCTTTGGACAGAAAAGTTGTACTTTTGCAACCATTTTGCAGCTGGGAATAATGAACAGTCACACGAAAATGGATTACCTTCCAGATTTAACATATCTAAATATCTAAAATCTTCTAACATTGGTTTGGTTAGTGTTTTAAATTTATTTTGACTAATATCCAGTGCTTTCAATGATACATTTTTGAAGATGCGTTCATTCCATTCTGTTAATTTATTCAGTGACAAATCTAAACTTTTTAAATTTTTTAATGGTGGAAATATAATTGGTGAAATTGTGTACAAGAAATTTTCACCAAGCCCTAAATACGTAATGTTTGGAAGATATGCGAATGGACTTGGATTTGAAGGTAAACTCTCAATTGAGCATCCACCTAATAGTAATGTTTGCAGCTGCTCCATACCTTTAAACATTTCTGCATTGATATTTATAGTTATTTTATTGTTTTCTAAATTTAAATACTTCAAATATCTAAAATGTCGAAAAGCTCCATTATCTATTCCAAATAAAGTCGCATTCTTTAGTCCTAAATATTGTAAATTAACCAAACCAGTAAAAGTATAAGCAGTTATTTGACTGATTAAATTAAACGACATTTGTAGCGCTATTAACGAAGTCATGTTGATGAATACATTATCATCTACTCGAAAATAAGATCGGCTGACCGGATTTCCAGAATTTCCTGATAAATCTAACTTTTTTAATTGTGGAAGTAAAATGCCTGAACAAACGCTTGGTAATCTGTTACCACTTAATTGTAATGTTCGTAAATTCGGCAATTTGTTAAATGTATTAGGTGCTATATCCAAAAGTATGCAGTTTGATAAATCCAATACCACTAAATTCGGCATTTCCGGGAATGAATCCTCGTTCAGATTATCAAAATTATTTTTTCCTAATCTCAAATGTGTTATATTCGTTTGTGCAATCAACTCAAGTAGCGTATAAGGTATTTCACGGCGAAATGCTGCATCATATAAATCCAGATACTTCAAAGGTAAGTGCTGTTGAATTGTTTCATTTATAACATCTTGAATAACAGTTGCAGCAAATTGATTCTGTCCAAGTCGTAAAGATTGAAGTTTTTTTAAAGGATTAAAACTTTTAGGATGCATAGCGTCAATTTGACATAATAGCATTTGTACCTCTTCTAAGACTCCTCCTTCCATAACTTTAAAATCATCTTCCAACACATAACGAAATAAATTTTCATTCATATTAAGCTGTTTTAAAGCAGGAACATATTTTGGTGATAATGCCCATGTTATATCAAAAACTGTTTTAAAACCATTTTTGTTTAAATTTAATTCTTTCAATTCGGCTAAGCCCTCAAATACATTTTCTTCCAATGTTTCTATATTATGGTTAAATGATATAGACAGGTTTTTCAGTCTTGTTAAATTCTGAAAACAACCCGCTTCAATTTTAGTTAGCTCCAAATTAAATTCTATTTGCAATATCTTTAGAAAACTAAATGAATGCAAATCATATTTTCGAATGACTGATATGCTGGTCGATTTTATCTTTAATGTTTCTGTTGATATGTTTATTGATGCTGGAAATTGATGACAATCCAACCCTATACAGATAAGTGATTTATTTTTTGTTGCTCTAAAAATACATCCATCGATTTCGTCAACGTATGTCAGTTCGGGGTCGTAATCTTCTTGTAATTTCGGTGTTGGAAATAGGATATCAATGCCATCATCCTCACCTTTAATAGAATATAGTAAAAGGATTAGGAACATCCAGTTCATACCTCTGCAAAAAAAGAAAAGTTTTTAAAAAAATTATATTTACAATTAGAACGATTTAATTATTGGTTATATTGTTTATTTAGCCAAATAAAATGTTCCACCTCACCAACAAAAATTATTTTACTATTTCTTTGCTAGGGGTTGTATTATAAATTTTTGAATTATTTAATGTCCATTATTTTAAATATGTTACTGTAGTTAAGCAATACTGCTAATAAATTAATAACTTTTTTCCAATTCCTACATACATTTTTGGGTAATTCCTTGACGTATTACTAACTAAAAATATCTTTATAATATTTTAGTTTGCATCAATAGAAATAAAAAATTGTGAAATGGAAAGTCCACAGCAATGTTTACTTAAATCTTTTAGATGTCACAAATATAATGAATTGTACGTTTTATCGTAACGAAACTTCTATTTAAAACTCAATATTAAAAATAGTATAGAATGAGCCGTTGCGCATTACAGTTTTGTGTTATTACGAATAAATTTTTCTAATAATCGATGATTATTAACAGAGTACTAATCTAAAATATAATGCAACATATTTCATAAAACTGATAGTGAACAGTGATAGAATTATGTTAGCAAGATTTATTACCTATATGATGAAACAACAATACTCTATAAATAACAAATGAATTTTCTTTGCATTTGTGAAAAGATATATCTAAAATGAATGTAAGCATTTATTTATTTATTCAGAATTAAGACACAATAGTTGCTATATTTAATTAAAATTATCATACAGATAAATCTTACATAAAATTTTTGAATAATATACAATGAAATTGAAATTGATTAGGAAACATAATTAATATATGAGAAAAAGCATATTATAATTATAAATTAAGGAAGATGTTTACTAAGCTTTTTATGTTACTTATATATATATATATATATATATATATATATATATATATATATATATATATATATATATATATATATATATATATATATATATATATATATTAAAATATAACAGGTATTTCGAATATGTTTTTTTTACAGTTGATTGTCACAGTTCTAACAACTATTGTGTATCTACAATTTATTATTAACACAAGTTCATTTATTTATGATAGTGACGTTAAACAATCTTTCCCAAAAACATTTACATGGCATAGTGATATGTATGATACTGATGCATTGAAATATTTTACAACAATATATAATTGTATATGTGAAATAAATCGTGGGCATTTAGTGTCATGTCATGGAAGCAATTGTAAAAAATTTCCATCACCTTTAAACATAACCGAACCACTATTGAAAATAAAACTAACATCGATAACCATCATTAAAAGAGATGATTTGCAGCTACTATCAAATATATCAGCATTTGAAATTGAAGCAAATTTTTATTTGTATAGAATAGAGCCAGGGTGTTTTAGACATATGTCAAAACTCGAAAATTTGACACTATCTTCAAATACAAAATTAATGTATTTGGAGAGAAATGTATTTGAAGGATTAATCAATTTGCAAATACTTTACTTATCAAAATCTGGTTTTACACATGTAACCGATATATCTCAAGCGTTAGCACCGAAGTATCTACCTAACATTAATTTATTAGATATCACAGAGAATAGAATCCACGAAGTTGGGGCTTATGATTTTTTTCCAATGAATGGCACTTTATTAAAGCAATTGAATATGTTGTTATGCCAAATAGAAGTTATGCATCCAGATTGCTTCGCACCACTTCGACATTTAACTCATTTAAGATTAGGACAAAATTTGTTCAATAGAACTACAATCACAAATGTTGTTACCAGAACTTTGCAAATTGGTATACCTTTAGTCAAGCTAAATCTCTATGAATCTGGATTGAGGCGGACGTCACCTTATGCCTTATTTGAAGTTATTGGGAAATCCAGTATTTTGTATTTAAATTTTGCAAAGAATCATTTCGATGCTATTGATGACGATTTTTTTCCTGACATGCCGAATTTATTAACTATTGATTTACGAGATTGTCTTATAAATCATATAAGTAACAACGCTTTTAAAAAACTTCCAAACTTAAACACTATTTGGATAGGTGAGAATCGATTGCAGTATATCCCCGATGGAGTAATCAACAACAAACTTGAAATATTGGATATTGCTGCAAATTCAAATGATGGCTATTCCCAATCGTACTTTTACTTAGAAGATAGAAAATTACGCAACATGACATCGTTATTAAATTTACAATTACTTTACAACAACATTGGATTGTTAAACAAAAACAATTTTATTGGTTTATCAAATTTAAACATATTACACTTAAAAAATACATCTTTATATCAGTTTGACATTGAAACATTTCGACCCTTAAAAAACCTAACTTATTTAAATTTGATGAATAATCCATTCGCCTTAACAACTCCCCTAACTGCAGATATTTTCTTGGGATTAGATAAACTTAAAATACTACTACTTGGAGGATGTAACATTAAAAACCTTACTTCATCTCCAAGTCTTTTTATACATTTGAAGAACTTGACACACCTAGGACTTGAACGAAATGGTTTAAAGTTCATTTCGCCAAATCAACTAACGTGTTTGTCCAATCTTTGTACTTTGAGTTTGGCAGAAAATGATTTAACACCTTGGAAAGAGCCAATTTTACCACATTCGAAAATTAAAAATTTTAATGCATACAAAAACCATTTCACATACATCACAGAAGCTATGTTGGAAGATTTGCAGTTAATAAATAGTTTTAATCTGGATGAAAACCCTTTGAGATGTGATTGTAATTTGTATAATATTGTTATTTGGCTTAAAACAAACAAAATGGCTTTGCAAATATATGATACAGATGACATGATTGCATGTTGTGTATTTCCAACAGAATGGCATGGACAATCAGTTGCTAAATTTTTAAATTATCTAAAATCAGACAACGCTATTTGTGAAAATTTTCTATTTTACCGTGACCCAATTTTTATAGTATGCATTTCAGTGTTAACAATACTTATAATCGTTCTAATTATACTCGTTTGCAAATACAAACTTTATATCATATATTGGATATTTCTAGCAAGAAAGACCCTCACAAAACACATGTTGCATATAAGAAAACCTAGAGAACCAAATATGGCATATACATACGATGCTTTCATATCTTACTGTAATGAAGACAGTAGTTTCGTCACAAACCTTGTAGCGGAATTAGAAAATAATGAACCGTATTTCAAACTGTGTATGTATGAAAGAGATTTCCAAATTGGAGCCATGATATCTGAAACAGTTCTGCAAAGTGTTATTCTGAGTAAGAGAACTATACTTGTTGTTAGTGACGCATTTGCCAAATCACAATGGTGTCGCTGGGAAACGCAATTGGCAGAATATCATAAACTGTTCTTTCAAAATGACAACGCTGAAGAACCTGATGGAACGTTACTTATTATTAAACTGAAACCAGTTGCTAAAAAGAATCTTACACCAACATTAAGGTATATTATGAAGACAAGAATCTATCTTGAATGGGACACAGAACCGCGCAAACAAGAAATGTTTATGGAAAAATTGAAAGCTGCACTTGCACTGTCCAAAATTTAGATGCCTAATATTAATTGTGTATTTTTCTAAGCAATATATTGTTTATATTCACTTTAATGAAATATTAATAAAGATGCTTTTAAATCAATATATTTTTAATTCTCAAGAAAAAGAGCGATAAATCGATCTTTATTTATCTAATGTTAAATTATGTCAAGGAAGCGAGAACATAATTAATTACATTATAATAGTTTGTCTTGAATTGGTATTAAGTTATGTATGTATGTGTAAATTATTGTTTAAAAAATAAACTAATAAAGATTTATACTACATATAAATTTTATTATTGAATGCAAACATTACTTTAAGTATATTTTCTTATTATTTAATTATATATTATTCATAGTTAAATATATACGAAAAATAGTATATTAGAATAATATTTAATTTCCAAAATAATCAGAATGAAGAGAAGATTAATTGTAATAAAACACCCTAGATGGCAGGAAATGTATTATTTTAGTTTTTATATCATTTTGCTAGAAATGCCAGTTGTTACCTAAGTCTATCAGACTTGCACAGGCTGGTTTAACGCTCTCAAAGAGTAGAATAAAACCTGTAGTTTTAGTGTTCCGTCATTGTAATTTGTTGTATTTTCAACACCGGTCTATTTTTGTGTTTAAAAAGTTACAAACTGTAGATATTACAAGTAATGTTCGTGGAATATATTAGTGATGAATACGTTAATTAGACTTTACGTTTAACTAGTGCGTGCGGTTTTTATAAAAGCTACTGTTGCTTCTCTATAGTAATTTCATCGTTCTGTGATTTATATAACCTAAATATATTTGTAACTATTCAGACTTCTCGTGCTCTTAAATAAAGATTCCTTGTATCTAATAATATTTAATTGAGATCAATCACGCAATTCTTTATGACAATTTCAAAATATATTCGGGATAATATTTATCATTGTTTCGTTGAATAGCCAGTATATGAATAATGGAATAAATAATTGTGATATTAATCGGTGTTGAAATAAGTGCATCTTGCAAGGAGCAACTAGATCTTCAGCTGTGGTAAAGGAGAGGAATGAAATTAAGAGGGGCGTTGGTGAGTAGTTTTAATTTGAATACAATTTAATATAAACGCAAAAGTTTCAACGTCAGACGTGGTATTTGAGTGCGATTCGCGAGATAATTAATTTCAAAGTTTATTACGTGAAATTATTTTATATTTTGGTTACCTAATTTATTTAAATCACCGTTGTTTTAACCGATTTATTTACTGTTTGGTACAATGAATAGGCTCTTGAATTCGATTCAGGTTTTTTAAATACTTATATAATATATTATATTTTAATGCAATATCAATAATAAGGCTTTCCCAACATGTCCCTAAAATACAATTTGTTAATTCAACTAAAAACATCTTTAAATATGTTTATGTTTATATATCTACATATGTATGTATGTATGTACATATATTGAAAATCTACCAGCGTATGATTATATTGTCAAATGATTTATCTACGAGGCCAATGACAAGAAATATATTTGTGATTGTACAACATACATATATAATTTAAAAATATTTATACATATGTAATATACTTACAGTTCTTCTTCAGTGATATTTCCGAGTATTTAAATAGTTTTTCACATCATCCAACGCACTTTGCGAACATGCTTACTCTTGTAAATTATATATAAATTTAAAGATATGCATAATATCTAGAAACAAAAACGTTTCTTTCTGAACTAGTTGTGGGTGTTGAACGCTATCAAGCTATTCGCAATATGACTATTTAAAGTACATTGTTATCGTTCCTATATTTCTATGAATGTTGACAGCAAGACGACCGTAATATTGTATTGAAAACCGATAAATGAACCCAAAATACTTTAGTAAATTATTTACTTATTTAACAAAATCATATATGTAGGGTCTGAGTTTAATATTTTTAATTCTGTAATTGTCCTTGATTGATTTACATATATTTTAGCGTACTAACGTTGATGACGTTGGTAGCTATATTTATTTATACAACAAATAAACACTGAAAGTAGTAAACAAAATAATTTAGGTACTTGAATTTTGAAATATTGTTTATAACCGAGAGCAAAAAAATATTGAACTGGGGAGCAAGTTTTTTATATTAATGGATTTTATATCTCCTCCTTTTGGGGGGCTGCAACTTGGAAATATTTCTAAAACAACCTGGAACAAATGTAAGCAACTTTATATTCGCTTCTATCTCGAATGCTTCTATGTTATCCAAAGTTTGAAAGTCATTTTTCTGTACTGTTGAAACCAATGTTAGTCTGAATTTGAAGAGTGGTGTTGTCACTTGAACTGTTGAAGGAAACTTTCGATACAAACTTCCAAAGCAGTTTACAACTGCTCTGGAATTCTCACGACATGTGCAGTTGTTTATGTTTGCCAAAAAGCGTAATGTAGGTTCATCACTAAGACTGGTAAATCACTGGAGACTGGTTAAACTTTGAAATTGCAGATATTATTACTTATTTAACGATGTTCTATGCATTTTATTAAATTTCGTATATATTTTTCTACACATTAGTCGTACATATTATTTATTAAAAAAATACATTTATTTACATGAATGTTTTATTTATAAAGATTATATAATTAAATATCAAATTACAAATACTTTTATCTGAATAGAAATTATTTCAAAATAAGAATAATTCCATTTGACCAAAAATCTATTATTTCCAATAGCAAAACAAACACTATTTTATTACTTGTTTGTAATTATTGATTAGTATTTTTTTATCAATCTAATATATTTATAAACTTAAGGCCATAAAATTAAATTAGAAACAGTGTATCTAGATAAAACTATAATTATAATTGTGTATCATACTTAACAATGAATAGTTGATTTAACAATTTTATATTAATTAAAAATTACATGTAATTCAAAAATACAAAAATATTGCACTGAATCCAATTATTTGATGTAATTCTAACTTTGTTAGGTACCATGATAAAATAAAATATAGCATTGCTCATCTAAACATTTCTCCCTACCGTCGAAAACCCAAACCTTGTTATTATTCTGTATTGTAGTACATATTTAAACATAAAATATACAATATTTAAGAAATCTTGTTTCTTAACCAATGTGAGAACTTCAACTGCTTCGACCTCAATGGAAACAATTTTTTTCCCACGTTTATCAATTGAAGAATTAAAACCATCAAAAACAAATCTCAGCACAACAAATATAAATTATAAAAATATTTTATGAATACGAGTCTCAGTCTCTATGTGTTTTCTGTACATTCTAAACGAACACCAACAAATAAATATCAATGCAATAACTGCAATACATGACACAATTGGTACAACAATAATTTTAATGTCTAGCGAATTTTGTTTACATTGATTTGGATCTATTAATAAATTATTTAAGAAATCTAACAAACCTACCTGACGCCACAGAGCCGGACCTATACATGTAGCAATATCATGACCCTCATATTTTTTAAATTTCATTGCTACTTTATAAGTGTTGGACCAAGTAACCACCGATAACCAAGTACAATCACATGTGAATGGGTTGTCATCTAGCAATAACGTTTCTACAGACTGCCAATCTTCCAACATTGCCGTTGTAATAAAGCTGATTTTATTCTGTTGACCAAAAAATGTTTTTATCCCAGATTGATTGAACATTCGCTTTTTCCAAGTAGTTATTTTGTTTTCCGCTACATTAATGCCAGTTAATTTGATCAAGGGCAACAATTGTAAAGCTAAGATCGAATGTATGTTATTTCTTTCTAACCCCAAGTATATTAGATTCGGCATATGTGTGAATATACTTGGTTCAGAAGTTAAATTTTTTATTAAACATCCTCCTAATAACAGTACTTGGAGATTTGATAAACCCTCAAATACATCTGCGGTCAGTGGCATAAATAATGGAAAAAAGTTATTAATTAAATTCAAATGAAGCAAATTAACCAACGGTCGAAATGACCCTAGCTCAATAAAAGATAAGGAAGTATTTTTTAAATTTAAAACTGTCAAATTAGTCAAACCCTTAAACGAGTTTGGTGTTATTGTACCTATGATATTATAAGGTAATTGTAAATTATCTAGTTTCGACATATTTACAAATTTACAATCTTGAATGCTGAAATAAGATGGCCAGTATCCAACATTTGAATTCCCAGAAAGATCTAGTAGTTTAATTGTTTTCAACAGTGTGCCTTGTGGTACATTTGATAACTTGTTTTCGCCGATAAGTAAGTACTTCAAATTGGGTATGCTTTTGAATGCATCCGCTGTAATCTCAACAATGGAGTTATCTCGAAGATCTAACAATAATAATTGTGGCATATCTGGGAATGAGTCATTGCTGATGTAATTGAAATGATTTTTTGCCAAACAAAGTCGAGTAATATTTGATCGTCCAATCGCTTGCATCAATTGTTTTGGAACAATTTTCCGTAGTCCTGCATCGTATAGATTAATATTATTCAGCGGTATTCTCAATTGTAGAGTTCGTTCTACAAGATCTGTGATTACACTTCTATTGAATAAATTCTGACCTAACCGCAGGTCGGTTAAATTTCGAAGATATTTCAAGCTGTCCATATGCATGTTTTCCAATTCACATAGAATCATGTTCAATTCATTTAATTTACTACCGTTCATAGATAAAAAATCGTGTTCAAATATTTCATGAAATATATTTTCACACATGTCCAAAAATAGCAAGTTTGGTAAAAATTTCGGGGATAACGTCTTTGTAACATCAATAACATTCATGAAACCATTTTTCTTCACGTGCAATACTTTTAAATTTATGAGTCCTTCAAACACATTAACATCTAAGTGTTTTAATTTAGTATTCGTTGATATGGTTAAATTACATAATTGTGACATTTCTCTGAAAACGCCTGGTGCAATTTTCTCTAGCTTCGTATTTGCTTCAATTTCTAAAGCTTCTAAATGGCGCATCATGATTAAATCATCTCTTTCAATATTGATTACTGATGTAAGTTTAATTTTAAATACTTGTACAGTTGTATTGAAAATTAATGGAATGGACTCACAAAAATGACCTGAGCAGATTATTTCAATATTCGGTATCTCTTTACATGAACAATTGTTGATGTCAATAATCTTGCTTTGAGAGATTGGTATGACCATGTGATATTCTACTTTAGCTGGATATGCTACGTCGATGTCTTCATCATAGAACTGTTGTATGGTAAATACAATTTGTAGAGTTATGATTGTGATTTTCAGAAACATTCTTGTTTGGCTGCAAAACATATATGTACCTATATATTTAAATTAATTTAACAAATGCTAGAGTTTAAAATTTTTGTGACGTCACTATTTATTTTTGTTTGTATAGAGTTGCATAAAATATATAGTGTATACTCAACAAAAAAATAACAACAACAAACATTTTCAGAAATATTTAATTATACTTACTATTTTATAATATATATATATAAATCTTCTTCGATTCGAACGGATTCTTACTTGAAGTATTTCATAGTTTGTAATTTAATAAAAATGTCAAATGATGTAAGAATGTGAATATAACTTCGACAAGTATAAGTTGAATTTTTGAATAAACTGCTCAACTATTTACCTTATTGAAAACAATATCTTCTGTTTACTTCGAGGAACAATTATCTTACCAAAAATGGAATTCCCGTTGTATGTATTATCTAAACTGTCTTTTATGAATAATTATTATAGATTAAGTACTTGAGTCAGTACAGGTATGTTTTATGATACGCCTTTGTATGGTAAAACTGTTAATATGACTGAAATTTTCTCGAGTTTTTTTCTTACCAACTTTACAATTTATGATATGCATAGTTTTAATTTATTATTAAATATAACTAACACTTACCCATTAGGCCTCTAGTGTATAGCGAATTCAGAATATAAATAAACAAATAAAACTAAAAAGCAATAACAGTTAATTATAGAGTTTTCTTTCGACACAGTAAAAGGTACAAAACCCGGTCAAGGTAATGAATATATATTTACAATTTCATTCCTCCTACACCCCTTTATAAACATGGTTTATATTTTAACTATTATTACAATAAAACATTAACTATTATAGCAAAATAAAATATTTATTTACAAATGAATAATTACATATGTAGATTGAATAATATAAAATAGTGAAATAATGAATAACTGCACAACATAGCCATAAATTATTGTCTAGATTTATGTGGTATACATTTATAGAAATTCTATTGTCGTCACGTTATATAACGTTTTATTACAAATATGTTAAAAATTCTATTTATTAGAAGTATTTTTCGGAGAAGATAATTTCATTCGTAATTTCTCCCAAAAAATAAACTGCTTTGCGGGATCTTGCGAATCCCATTGCAGATATATTCTAGTTTTTAACAAATATTTTAAAATAGGCGTTAAATATGCTTTGGATACATTTTCTAGTCGAATCATGAGTAGAGTATCATCTGGTCCATATGAAGTATCATTATGGAAAAATATCTGGTGATATTCGGCCAATTGGGTCTCCCAACGACACCATTGCGATTTGGCAAACGAATCACTAATTACTAGTAACGTTCTTTTGCTTACCGAAACACTTTCTACAATTGATGCTGATATTAATGAACCAATCTGAAAGTCACGCTCATAAACGCATAACTTCAAGAACGGTTCATGATTCTCCATCAAATCAACCATTTTCATAACAAAGTCATGGTCTTCATGGCAATATGACACAAAAGCATCATATTCGTAATTACCTTTGTTTAATAACTTAAGATTTCTCATTCTCCAAATATTGTGTTTCTTCAAACTTATTCGTAAGATAAACACCCAATACTCTAAATGCCATCGATAAATATAGCATAAAACAGCGCCGATAATTAATAAAATTGCAATTGACGTACATACAATTAGTAAGTATACATTTAAAATAAATTCTGTTTCACATTCGTTGTTTTCGTGGTTGATAGAAATCATGTATTCAACTATGGATGACCGACGCCATTTTTCTGGTGAGACACAACGCGCTATGAAGTAATCTATTTTGTGGTATTTAATAAACATTTTATTATAACGTAGCCATTTGACAACTGGGTACAGAGAACAATCACAAGAGATTGGGTTGTCGTCCAGGTCAAGTATTTCTATATATTGCCAATCTTCTAGCATTTTGATCGTTATATAAGTAATTTTATTCCGATTAGCGGATACTTCTTTGAGATTTGTTTGCGGCAGAATTTTTTCATGCCAGGCTGGCAAATCGTTCTGTGCCAAATTCAGAGTGTTGAGTTTATCCAAATGAAATAACTGTTGCGGGGATATTGTGAGCAAACCGTTTCGTTCCAAACCCAAATGAATGAGATTTGGTGTATGAGTGAACAGACTTGGAATTATGGTTAAGTTTTTAATAGAACATCCCCCTAACAATAAAACTTGAAGATTTTCTAAACCTTCAAATACATTTGCGTTTAGACGCATTAGTAATGGAAACATATTGTTAATTAAATTTAACAATAACAAATTCTTCAATGGTTTAAAAGCTCCAATATCTATCCGATATATTGACGTATTCTTTAAATTTAACCGAGTTAGATTCGATAAACCTTCAAATGTAAATTTATTGAGATATCCAATATTATTATATGACATTTGTAAGTTTTCTAACGACGACATATTTTGGAATATTCCATTTTTTATATTGAAATAAGATGGTGTAAATCCATCGTTGGTATTTCCAGATATATCAATTTCTTGTAATGTTTTGAGCATAGCTCCTTCTGGAATTCCGGAAAATCGATTCACTCCCAAGTAAAGACTTCTCAAATTTACAAGCTTCTTGAATGCATTAGGCGTAACGTCAATAATCAAATTATCTCTTAAGCTCAGCTGTCTAATATTCGGCATATATGGGAATGTGTTGTCGCCAATATGTTCAAAACTATTTCTTGTTAAATGAAAAAAAGTTATATTCGATCTTGCGACAGCTTTTAACAAATTCATAGGCGGTGATTTTCTGAGTCCCATTTCATAGAGATTTAGGTTTACTAAAGGCACTCCAAAGTCAACACACCTGTTAATAAGATCGGCAATATTACTAGCGTTGTAAAGATTTTGACCAGGTCGAAATGATTGAAGGTATTTTAGTGGTTCCAATGAGTCTGGATGTATGTAATCTGTGTCACATAAAATCATGTTCAACTGGACTAATTTAGACCCTTTCATTGGATAGAATTCAGTTTTCCCGATTTGTTTAAAAACATGTTGACTTATGTCCAGAAGATATAATTTAGGAACATAATTGATTGATAATGCGTTTGTTATATCGATAACCTTGGTAAATCCGTTTTTCTGAATACATATGGTAGACAAATTCGTAAGACCTTCAAATACATTTTCCTCCAAATAATTTAAATTATCGTTGAATGATATCGTTAAATTTTGAAGATGGGACATTTTTCGAAATGCCCCTGCTTCAAATCGAATTAGTTTTTGATTTGATTCTATTTCCAAGTATATTACATTGTTTAGTAGTAATAAATCATTTCTTTGTATTGTGGTTATTTGTGAGAGTTTTAGTTTAAACAATGGTGTTGTTATATTAAGGTTAGATGGGAATTTTTCGCAAAGTCCATAACAAACTACATAGTAATTTATATTTTCTCGACAATTACAATTATTGAATTGCCCCAGGTTTTTTAAAGCTGGTTCATTTAAAGGGCTATGATTAAGAATGACTATTGGTACTGGTATTGTTATATCGTCATCATAATTTATCATCAGTGCTAATGCAATTTGGAACATAAATATAAATCTTAATAGCATGGTTAATCTACAAAATAAAATTATAAGTTAAAAATAATTTAAAACTGATAGTTCTTTTTATATTCACACTAACAAATTAATTTTAATTATTTAACAAGTTACTTATTTCTTTGTTAAAAATGGACATTTTTATCATTATATCCACTTCAGTTCTTAGAATTTGATAAAATTTTGTTTATTTTGAATCATTAATTAATCGTTGTTATTTAGGAACTAATTAAAAAAAAAATCTAAGAACTTACCACATAAATTAAACATGTATGTGTATAGCATATTTTTTCGACTTTTCTATGTGAACTATTATCACTAAAATACTTAAATCATTTTCGTGTATTGAGCATGTGAACAGTGGCATGTTTTTAGCATTGCAAGGTTTTATCCTTATTTGTGTATATTATCAAATTAGCATAGTTTTAAAAGATTGTGAAACGAGGTCTGTTTATTATTGATTGATATATACAAATATTACTTATTAGTTACTAAACAATATTATTTTATTTATTGTGTGCTGTCTAGTCTAAAAACTATTTGTTTGACTATAATAATGATGATAGATGCGCCTGGAAATTATGCAATAATACTAACAAAAATGGCGATAACTTTGTAAATTGTATACCCAAACCTCGATCAGGGGTATAAGGTATTGTGCCCTGCTAATAAAAATAAAAAGGAGCGCTTATGGTAGGGTATCTACCATTGAACTGCACCGAAAATGTTCTCGTTCCATTTATAAGACTAATCTATAGTTATGGTAAACAAGAAGCTTATCAATAGGTGTTATCTGAATTTACCGAATTGATAAAAATTGACAGGAAAATTATATATAAAAAGTGTAGATACTATGCATCTATTATTCAATAAAAATAACTTTTTTATGTGACGCTAACCTAACAAATATGTATACAGTGTTTATTTCTCTGTGCCTAGTTTCTTTTGTGCATGGTTTATCTGATTTATGTGTTTTAAGACAAAATACTACTTGTTCTAAGCAGGTATAAATAAATTGCTCCTCGTAATAATAGGATTGATATCGCTAATAATTATATTAATAATATATATAATAATTAATATTTTAGTTATGGCCTGTCGATGTAGTAAGCAACGACACTTGCCAGGTGATTTACCATAACCAAAGCCAATGCGATGATCAGACATTTAAAACAACTCAAAGCACACTTGATTTTGGACGAATAACTTTAAAAGCATATGCAAGCAATTCTATTACGGCGTTTAATGTTACTTTACATAATATTAAATGGAAAAGTATGTTGCAAAAGTTGCAAAAAATTGTTTCGTTAGTCATAAATGATATTTTTATTTTAGAATTACGAATGAAGTTTAAACAACGTTATGTAAAAGAACAATGTTTATGTCGAACGTTTTCTATATACAAAGATTTGGTTGTGCCTTCGGATAAATATATTTATTTCGATTGTCCATGGTCCCACGCTATTTTCGAAGGAAAAATTGTTGATTTTGAATATGAATTTGGAGTTGATGATTCCATAGTTGGGCGGAAATATTCATTTGTTGTTCCGAAACGAAATCATATTTATTTCCGTACGCAATTTTATTTTAAGCTTCACTAATATATACGAAATTTGATACAATATCAAATACAACTAATGCTAATAATAAAATAGTTTGAATTTGCAATAATATTTTGAATTTGAGGAATAATTAAAATAATTATTTCAGACGTCGACGACATAAAACAATTCTCATTATTTGTCTATGTGGACAGTAGTGATTCAAAAAACTTAATTGTAAAAATTCCATTTGCTCCAAGTAAATTTAATATCACACATTACGAAATTGGCATTTACCGGACGAGAGACGATCAAACAGCACACATGGATACAAAGATTGTGTCTATTTCGGAAGCAAAATATGATGAAATTGAGTATGTTTATTCGACTTACGGTAATTATGGTGATTATTTTTTTATGGTAAAACCTGTTCATCCGAACTGTGAAGCGCATTATTGTTTGACTAAGACACCTGTTATAACCATACGTAAGTTGGAGTTTGTTTACGAGAAAATTTAAAAATTATAGACTAATTTGTTTTATAGCAAAAATTTCCGTTGTATTAACAATTGGAATTGTCAGTATATCGACATTATTGGCGAGTATTTTGATTGCTCTATACTTAGGGATAAAACATTGTCGTCGGAACGGTAAGACTTTTATATCTAAAATGCTAAGAACTATTTGCTACATAAAAATATTATTCCGTTTTTTAATTTATATTAGAATAAAATATTATTGAACTTGCAGCTTTGCATATTGAACAAAACAAATCCGTATTATTAGTCTCAATACCAGCAAGTGACGCGCACATGAATGTGGTTCTAGCATTAGAAACAGTTTTAAGTACCTCCTATAATTTAAAGGTAATGATTGACATAATAAACGTACCTTTAACCAAAACAAAAGATCCATTCGTTTGGTTTACATCCGCATTTCAAAACGCCAGCCATATCGTTTTCTTGCTTCCTCATAGCAAACAAATTACAACAAAAAGTGTCTATCAAAACATTCATAACTTAGCGAAACAAAAAGTAAAAGAGGAGTTCGCGAAAAATACATCGGGAAAACAATTTTCCCTTATTTTATTCCCATATTCTACAATCCCTGAAGAATTGGGATTGTTAGAGACGTTTCATTTTATGAAAGATTTTTATGGTTTTATGAATTGGTTGGAAAATAAAAGTTTTTGTAAGAAATTCAAATCGAGAGTTGATCATCTATCGGATCCTAATCGAAATACATTAATTGATAGCATAAAAATGGTTGAGAATAACCTGAAAAGTATCAATGAAGAAGAACATTCCGATCAAAGTGATTATAAAGTGATTGATGTTGACTCGGAAAACTTACAATTGATTAAAACTGTTCCAAATTCTGCCAGTAAAAACCCCACTGAGTTTTTACATAATATTAATGAATTAAATTTAACCGGGAAAGAACAGTGTGAAAACGAAAAAAAACCTGTTATAGATAATCAAACAAAATATTATGTACAGGATTTAGTTTTATAAGTATATAAATTTGACAATTGTTTTAGTTTTTTTTTTATTATCATTTTTTAAATTATGTTTAATAAATAAATATTTTAAATATATATTCTTTTTAATTATTTCTTGACAATTGTGTTTACAAACGATTAGAAATATATGTTATATTTCAATTATTATTTACACATTGTTTTTATTCTGGAATGACTGGAAGCAATATCTAATATGTTTTTGTATAAATTTGTTAATAATTCTACGTGTTACTTATTTTATTTTCCACATCAAAATATATGACTAGCAAATCATTATTGTACTTGAGTTAAATTCTCGAAACTATAAAAACTTATTCATATCAAACGTGTGTATTTTTTGCGTGTAAAAAGTTTCGAGAATTTTAACTGGTAAGAGATCATAACCTAAAACTTATATATGTACAAATATAGAACAGGCAACATTTTACAATTTCTCACATTATAACAGCAGTCGTTTTGAGTCACATATACTAGCTAAAATAAAAGAATTAGTCAAACAAAATCAATCTGGACATCAAAAACACGTGCGAACTTGGTAAACACAAAAAACCGATGCATATAAATTATGTTATATCTAAGTTACATCTCTGATCAGTTACATTTATATGTATATTATGATATATCTTTTAATAAACGCATTGAGTTGTGACGTTATTACGTCGCTAGTATAATTTACAACTTCTATTATTAAATGTATCAAAAGTATGATTATCGAATAAATTACATTAATTTTAATACAATCCTAATCTGCGCTTTAGTGACGTCATTGCACAATCATTTTACAACACTCATCTATCAGAGAAATAACATACATATGTGTTAGCTGGGATATATTATAATGTGACTCTGTTATACATAAAAGACGTTTGTACTTTTGTAACTTAAAATATTTAGGTACAAATAAAATCCGTGTATTACAATTATAACGCAGTTATCTTTGATATTTTTTCGACTTCATCCTTGCTTTTCGATCGTAATAATATTTGAGTTTCGGCTGGAATGCCGTTCATATCTAAATAAGACATTGGTCTATCGTTTGTAGGTGTCCGTAAGCCTTCTGCTTTATTTCGAAATTTGATTGGACTCTCGTAATGCTGTAATTCTTGTGGTTTTACTTCGTTTTCGTAGTTTCTGGTACTAGATGCTGTCGGGCTTTCGGGTCGTTTCCATAGTACCTGCAATTTATCAGTCTCTGCGCATTTTTGTGTATTTTGGGGGTCAGAAAGAAAATTTACTGTATCTGTGTTCATTAATATTAGATTGCCGTATCCTATTGTTTCGTCTACTTCATCTAAAAAGTAAAATCATGTGTGTATACATCGTATTTATTTTTTTCGCCAATAACTATCGCATATATAATAGAATAAACGACTTACCAGGTGTAATTAATGTATCAGGAATACTAGTGAAATAAGTTCGGTTATGGACTACACGCGGGTTCAAATCTAAATAATCGACACCATCTGCAAGCATGGTCTCTAATTTTAATGTTAGAGTACGGAAAGATGGCCGCTCACCAACCTCTTCAGACCAACAAGCTCGCATTATTTTATATCTGCAAATTAGAAAGAAATAAATACAACATATCTCAAAGATTAAAAATGGTAAAATACGAACAAAACAGGTGAACAATTATCAGGTCGTTCCATACGGTAACCAGAACGTAATAAATGGAACAAACTTTGAACAGCTACTCCTGGATATGGGGAAGCGCCTAACGTCACCAATTCCCATAGTAAAATACCAAAACTCCATACATCGGATTTTGTATTGTAAATATGATCCGCTAAAGATTCTGGAGCCATCCATTTAACAGGGACTAAAATCACAATTGACATTTTAAGTGTTTTCATTTCCATTTAGTAGTCGGTGTATATCAAATAATACCTCTGCCTTTAGTTCGTTTTAAATAAGTATCATCTTCATAAACATCTCTAGTAAGACCAAAATCAGATATTTTACACAACATTCCATCGGCTAAAAGAATATTGCGTGCAGCTAAATCTCGATGTACCAACTATAAAATATTCATTAAATAATATTTGTTTTTATGATACAAACATGTAAAATTGGTATAATTATACCTTCATATCGTTAAGGTACGACATTCCTTTACTGATCTGCCATGCAAATGAAAGGATATCTCGCGGGCTTATTTTGCAAGTTGGTTGTGTGTTCGAGTGTTCAATTTCGCCAAGCATTGCACCCGAACATGGTACGCGACCTTCTGATTCCAAATGACGGCTTCGACGTAAATAATTTCTATTTAAAAAAAAAAACAAATCAAATTTCTTTCCTTGGGTAACTAAAGTACTACCAATTTTTAATTTATAAATATATACAACATATTTATATAATTTTCGCTATACAAATGAAGAAATAAGTTTATATTTTATGCTTGTACGATGTGGGAATCATTAAACTTCTCGGATATACATTGCAATTTTAGTGGTATTGCTTACCTGAGCGAGCCATGTTCAGCAAACTCGATAATCAGGTAGACTGGGCCCCCGGGTAGTGTGGACGCACCGAGAAGTCTGATTACGTTAGGATGTGACACCTCTTTCAGCAGTTGATATTCTGACATCAGATCCGCTAGTTCTGGCTCGCGGGCATCCTCTTTCAACGTCTTCACAGCCACCGTCGTGTACCCTGTGAACATAGAACACATGATATATGATTAAATTCATACATTAAATTAACGTTCAGTAATGATAGTCCCTCTAGACTAATCGAAACTTGATACAATTCGCAATATTCTCATTATGGTTTATTAAGTTCATTATACACGTAATGGTCAGGTTTTTCAAATAGTATTTGTTGTAATAAGTTGAAATTCATTTAACTACTAAAATATTCGCATGTGTTAGTGGTGATTCCAATTTAACTTTGTTTAAATTGGCAAACCATATCAAATTGTGTTTTGCGTATTTGGTGTACCGAAACAGCACAGGGTTTTCCTAGAAATACCATTTTATGGTTTTCTATGGCGATTTTAACTGTATCTATAAACATATCATCAAGTTATTTTATTATAATTTTTAGTTGGTAATTTTTACATTAGAAATATTTGTTTTCAAATGCACTTTTACTATACGTAAACAAAAAAAATCTCGCCAATAAGAATTGATGAAGTCAGAACAAATAAAAGTGTGGCAAAGTAAAGTCGATTTCATTGGATACCGCAGATTTAATCAACCGATTGAGGACAATGTAAGTGTGCATTGGTTGTTTTATTTGTGAATGGTAACAGCATCTCGTCAAATATTGTTGTTGTCACAAGTAACCTACGTAACTAACCTGGCATGCCGGCAATCCCAAGTGCTTTTGCCCGTAACACCCGTCCGAACTCCCCTTCGCCGAGTGTTTGCTCAATTCGCAATTTCTCCCTTGGGAACTCCCATTTTGGGTCGACCACAGGCTAAATCCGAACAACAAAAACACTATGTAAAGTTATAAGCACTAATGAATAATGACACTGTTGGACTGTTTTCATTTGTTTTGCTAGCTTAAGTCGAGGCAACCACTATATTAAAAATATTTTAATAAAAATCAAATTACATGAAATTTAGTAGATACACGTGCAATATAGTAAAAGTAGGTCTATAACATTTATCAGGCCTCGCCTCTCGTATAGACAGTGTGAAATTAATAATTTGTAATGAGCAAAGAAGCAATGGTATGCTTAAATTTGGCTTAGACGTGAAAATAGAATTATATATATTTTTAAATATATTTAGGTATTAATTAAAAATTGCTTACAATTATTTTTGGAATCATTGGATTCACCGTCAAAGAAGTGTTCATATCGAAATTCAATAATAACGTGTCCGTCGATTGCAATGTTCGATCCACACATTCCGAATGGACTCCATTTAAAGAATTAACACTTTCCGTGTATTTTCTATCTCGTCGATTTCCCTTGCCCATGCTTCTCATCCTCCAGCATGCGACGACCGATGTTATCGCAGCTAACAGAAATAAAGAACCTGCCACGATACCAATCACACATGGTGTCCCACAGGAATCTATGTCTACAATCATACCGTCTGTGGAAATCACATCATCTTATTTGAATCTTCATATAAATATAATATTAATCTAGGTATATCACAAAGATTATAAACTCAAGAAAAATTCATAAATTGTCATAACTTACATGAACTTTTTTTTTATTTATTTGTCATTAATTAAACATAGTTTTTTATTAAGTTTATAATCGTTTTCAGAATATTTTTTATGTACCTTTTCGGGCACTGACTTTAGGTTCAATAGGTCTAAATATAATAGCTGCACTTGGACTATTAATTGATGTTGTTTCTGTGAGAGGAGAGTCGGTTGTTATTGTCGTGGTGGTTTTCTTTACATCGCTTTTCTTTAATATGTTACCACAGTGGCATTTACTGTGTTCGTCACATAGGCAAGTACTTTTCCCTTTAAGAATTCCACGGCCTGTTTTGCGGTTTATGTGACCAAGCCAAATATCAGCTATAATTTTAATTATTCTAGATATTCATAATAGAAAATAAATAAATAAATTTCCTACTTTGAGTAGTACAATCTTGTGGACATATCAAATGATGCAATTCTTCTAAGGGATCACAAGTACCATCAGGGCATGTATTTGTATCAGGAGTGCAAGTAGAATACAATGTAGTAGATTTATTCCCTGATCTTTTATCGCCTCTCCATACACATCTAGTATTCCCGCTGAACTGACTATTAAGAAGACTTGACGTTAGAGAGTACAGCAACACTTTAAAATGCTCGTTAACTTACTAATTAGCAATGGAAGCTTTACCGCCGGTACCTAAACTACACGAATCCGTGCAAGATTTAACACTACGTGCTTTGCCACAATGTTGCCAATCTTTAATCGATATGCCACGATCTAGACATGATGCAGAGCTTTCTTGCTCAAGGTATATTAAAATCAAATCAGATGAAAGTTTTTTTGTTGTTATATCTTCCCATTGTATTTCTAGTCTATAATTAATGAAGAATAAAAATAATAAATCAACTCTAACGTATAGTTTTACAGTTTAAAACATAAACCAAAATTATTTTTAATATTTCAAATGGAAATTACTAATTCTATATATGGAGATTTATATTTCTAGATACGAATTTATATGCTTCAAGGATTTGAGTAGGAATATATACAGCTTGAAACAAGAAATCTATAAAATAGTTCATACGTAAGATATTTTATATGTTTCACACATAGACTGTTGAAGAGATTAAAAAACAATGTCGTATGGTCAATGTGATATTATAAGAGGTTCTTCCAATACACATAAAATGTGCACAAAACGATAGAAAATTTGTTATTAAGGTTATAAAAAGCAAACTTACGTGACGGGAGATGAGCATTTCCGTAACGTGGCGATATTTATCACGTAAACGATACCCCCTTTAACAGTGACATTAAATGCTCCGGTGCCTTGATCCTCTTCCGACGAATCGTGTTTGAGTTTGAATTTACCATTGACTAGATTCTCATCTCGCGGCTGGGCGACTCGGGCAAGCGGCGCTGCCGTACGGAATATTTTTTCTTTTTCCGGATACAGCAGATTTCGACGCATGTTTTCCGGTGCAGCTGTGATGAAGTATTTGGACGCGTTTGTTATAAAACGTATCGTTACGTTTGCCTATTCAAACAAATCCGTAATTTTAGATTGGAAGTGACCCAAAGTTTTTAAGTATAGAATTGGTTGAGTTAAGAAAACAGTTCCTTTTCAAAGAATATTTGATTCTTTTCGCCATGAAATATATATCAATTAATCAAAGTTAGAAGAAAATCTATAAAGTGTTTTCCAATTTCTTTAAAAGCTATACGTTCGTCTGTGTCCTTTCGTTTATTTAAAAAAAAAAAACAACAATAACAGAGTATGATTGCGGGTGTGATAATAAAAACCTAACTCAACCCGCAAGATCATTTTTTGTTGTTCTTTTGTTTTATGTATATACTCGGGAGCAGGAAGTATTCTTGTAGCCGAGATATAAATGGAAAACATTTTATCATCCCTGAAACTTTTGCGCAAGAACTCTTGGAAACACTGCACCTATATGAATTTCCGTGAAAACCGATTTATAATTGTTTTTTAAAAGTTTTAGTGCGAATCTATTCAGGGAAGCACTTTTAGTGAAATATATTTAAATATGACATCATTATATGTCGAAAAATGATACAGGATGTTTGAGTATCCGACGGCGTTATTTTCTGCAGACAGGAACGAAACCACATGTTAGGTTTTGGGAAAAAATAATTACAGAATTATAATTATGATCCTGTCTCTTACACATTTCAATTAATTTGTGATATAAATCACCACATGCTGGGCCATTCCATTATTAAGTGATGTAGGTGGGTCCGGGATTCTCGGAACATTTCAGTCTACGGGAATTCATTGGTGCTTACAGATTTTAGGGACATACGCAAACTTGCGATTAAGGGCATCATAAATTTTATAATAGTTTCACTGGTCATATAAATTTAAATTGTGGATTTTGAACCATGTAATGAAATGTTCCCAAGCCCATCGTAAGTCAGCGAAATCGTTCATTAAAATAAGACAAAATATAGCACAATTGTTTGTTTATATTATTCTAAACAAAAATGTCTCAAATACTTTAAAAAACACGTCTATTTATAAATTGCTAGTCTCTTACGACAAGTTAGAAAACATTTTATTAATAAACAAGGACCCTTAATTTATATTTAGTTTGTAGAATTGTTTATAGGGGTTGTTTTACAGATAAGGGAGTAATTTGTATACATTTTCACAATCTCCAAATAAAGGAAAGGCGAATTACCTATTTTAAACTTTGATGACCTCTCCATGTCGTGTATGTGTGTGTGTGTGTGTGTGTGTGTGTGTGTGGGTGTGGGTGGGTCTGCCCAATTTTGAAGTATAAAGGTTATTGCTTTGAAATAGAATTAAAAATCCATACGCTTCGAAAATATATCTTACGTTGCTTTGTATAGAAAATATTTCTGTCAGTTTTAGATACACATGACTATTTTTCATCACAAAATGTCAGCTAAATTTTCGTTAAGATCTCTTATGAATATTTTGTCTTGCGGATAGAATATTTAAACGACGCATATAACAGATTGTGTATTTGATATAAAAACACATTCTACAATAAAATAATATTGTGAATAGGTAGCGCAAATATGAAGTTTCTTTTATATTGTTCGTGTGATACCAATCGATGTACTTATTGTTTAGAAAATAACTTTTACGATACAATTTATTACTTCCATAAATGTTTTACGTAGTTTGAGTAAAAAGAATATAATGCTATTAACGTAGAAAAGTGTTGTTTTTGCACGGAAATTGTTTTTGTCTACTATAGTAAAAATAAAACAAATATATTATAAGAAATTTTTAATTATATCACATTCTAGCGATTTTTTTAAATTATTGCAAACTGATATTAATATCTAGAAGTACAGACACAAGTATTGAATTTTCATTTTAATAACATATACGTACAGCGAGATATGCAAGCGGAAAATAAATGAGTTCTGGGAATACTTGTTTACCAATCGCGATTTTAAAATAAAATACATATTTAAATAAACACGAAGGTTACCCTTTTATGTATAACTAAAAGATAAAAATATATTTTATAACTTTGAAGGTTGAATTCTTATTAAAAAGTACGATTAAAAATATTTTTTAAACATATGTAAACATGAGCATGTAAATACATATTTTTTTATGTAATATAATTACTAATTGCTGTTTGTCTCAATGTGCTTTAATCATCAGAGAATTTGCCACATGATCATTTCATGTCACGCAATTTGCGTCATCCTTATTTTAGATTGCGAGTTACATAAAAAAAATATATATATAAAAAAAATAAAATTACTATTCGTGTTTATTTGGCTAGCCTAAGGTATAAAAAGTATTTTATTGTTAAAGTATCTTTATAATAAAAATGTCTATTTTTATCAAATTACCTAGCGTGTTTGAATCCAATTACAAGTTCAGAAGATACTTCTGAATTTGCGTTTATATCAAATTTACGTTAACGAAATTTTACACTTTTAACAATTGGAAAACAAAAATTACCGTCATTTATTCTGAGTTTTGTTAGGATATAACAAAACTTATGAATACAACTGAAGAAATTGAAAAGTATTGCTTTTTATAACTGCGGAATAATATTGCGTTTATAATTGAAACAATAATTATTAGTTTCTTTATGTATTTCAATATAACCAGCATCGAATGAAATTGTCTGTAAGACAATGTATACGATTATTCACCGGTTGCATTACTGTGAAGTTGGTTGTGGTTCAGATAAATTATTTGCTGAAATAAATACCCAGCAAACCTGCAATACCATTTGTCTTATGCTAGTTGTGATGTTGGTCGCTTTGCAATTAGCAATAAGGAATTTTTGGGTATAAAAGCTTTTGTTTTAATGATAAGGGCAAAAATAAATCCTATAATCCTTTTACTTTTTATCACTTTCTTTTAATGTGTCTGGTTAATGTCACCTAATTTAGAAAAATCGATAGAACAGACTGGCGAAAGAAAAACAACAAATTAAAACAGGACATTTTTCAAAATATATATTCAATATTGAATAGATTCCGGATTTTTTTTGCTTTAATTCTAGAAAAAATTAAACATATTTAATAGTACATTTCCGCGATTTTTATGTGGCGTAGTTTCAGTTTAATTTGTAATAAAGAAAACCAATTATCTTTTATGGTTAGATATTGACGGTAAAAAGAAATAAAAATTGTATTGAACATTTGTATAATACATACCGTACTATCGCCATGTCCCGGTAGAAGCGACGTATCATTTATCTGGAGTATCACTGTGTATATTGGATCGGGTATCTTTGCGTTTTTTGCTAACCAGAGCCCTGCCACAGATAAAAATTACCAATCATGATTAAATTAATAATTGTATTCATAGAATGAAATACATTTCATTATTTTATCATTATCAAGTTTCGTTCGAAGTTGACTCAATTAAAATGACAGAATTAAAACTGTTTTCCGTTGAATATAATTTGGTTGAAATGTTTTCAAATATTTAAAGATAATATAATAATAGAAAATTAAAAGAGACACTTACGGAAATGAATAGCAGTTTGGTGTTCTCCATGTCTGTCATCTGCCCATGTTGAAAAGTTGACTTTGACAAGGTTTAAATAATCATTTAATAATTTTACAGTGTAGTTATTTACTGGTAAAGAATCGCGATCTATGAATATTAGATGTGAGATATTTTCTAACTGCGCCTGTAACCAAGATGAAATAATTAAATTAAATTTGAATATGTTTCTGTAACGTTTATAATCTGTTTAAATGGACCATTTGAAAATAATTTTTGCGCGAATAAATAATTTGTTGGGGAAATCCAATATTAAAATACACTTTTAAAATATTACTCTTTATAACATAATTACAAAAGCACTTATTCCATGTCGTTCCTGGCTTCTTTTAAATAATCTATTATCTTAAACATGTCAACTTGAATTTCTATTAGAGCATCCTAATTTGTTTGTTTGCAAGATGATACGAAACGAATTCCAGGTTTAAGGTATATTGATCTTTTGTAGAGATAATACAGAATTATTTATTTACTTTAAGCATGTAGAAATTTCTTAGTAAGTGAACAACATAATTACTTTTACTAAGCAAAAGTTTTTCAAGCATTTAGTTCGTAATTGGATAAAATTAAATCAAGATTAAAACTTCTTTGTATAACAGAGCGTGTAGGAAAATGGTAATATTTTTAATTTTTTGTTTGCAACACCAAGTAAATGTGTGTTGTTTGTTAACAAAAATATCTTAAATGAATTCAAGTTTTTCCATATATTTTACATTGTGCTTTAGTTCTACGAATATTATATTAAATTTTTAATTTTACAACTATGTTGTACATAATTTACCAGTCTGTTAGAAAGTATCATTTACTCAAATGTATTTCTAAAAATCCTTCACAATTTTCTAGCGAATAACCCACTTATTTTTTATTTATCCAGCCTGTAAAGTAACCATACTTATTACATTAATAATTTAAGCTGTCACTAGCAATCTCTATCAACACAAATGCAGTTTTTTATTGTTAAAAGCTATGAGGTACTTTATTTCTACTCTCCGTCCAACGTCCATTATAAAGTAGCGTCAACTTGATAATATCGTATTTTATCACGCTAACATTTCATTTGTTGTATTTCATACTTAATATCATAAAATTTCATCTAGCGCATGGAGCAGAGTGCAAGTGCATTCGAATATATGGAGTTTTATAGATGTTTCAATGTATAGGTTATTGGAAGATATATGTTATGGTCGATTCTGCACTGCGCACCAACAAATTTTCTTCTTTAGGTATATATAAGTTTACAGGACATTTCTAATTACTTTATAACCCGTAAATTTAGTACTATTTCGCATATTAGTGAACGTATTTTATTATATAATATTTATATGAATAAAAATGGATTTTCGCGGAATATTAATCGAATTCTTATATACTCTGATGAATCTTTGGTTAATATTTGCAGAAGATAATAGCGAAGTAAAAAAAACGTAGGCGTTATATATACGCGGAGGAAAAACATGACACCATAAATGTGGTGCGGAAAAAGTTGAAAAAACCACAACTGAGAATGATTGAAGACCTCATTACTCGAACAAAAACTATTTGGTTAACGTCTTTTATTAACCAACTAAAACTGTTTAACCTTTGTACACAAACCAATGTTTTTCTGTATTGTTTTGTGCAATTAGTTTTTTTCTAAACTAAATTCAATTTGATAGAAAATAATTTTACAAAGCTCAGTATTTAAAAAGAAAGTTAATACTGTTTTTTATATTTATATATATATATATAGAACTAAGGGAAAGATACACTTATATACATGATTTGACATTGGATAAATAATAATGACTAACTGTTTCTCTGTTACTATTTAATTAAATAAATAAAAAATAGAATTTTAGATAATTGAATTGAGTTTGTGTTCAAATCAGGTAGAGAATCTTTGAAAGCTAATATATATTTAATATCTGATTACTAGGTGAACAAATGCATAATATCGATTTTACAATCAACCTGGTGATGCACCATGTATGTGTAGGTATATGAAGTTAAACCGTAGGAATCTAATAGAAAAGAGACACATATGGCGTTAGACCTTGACATTAACTATACTAAAATTGAATCTATTGAATTTTATAGTTATAATCAATATGCTAGCATGTTATATCTATTTTATAATCATTTTTTACATCGCTATGTAAACATACCTACAATAATTTCAATCGATATAGGTATACCTAAAGGTAACTTTTTTGGTTATTCGGTTTCGCATTAACACGTTATAAATTGATGGACCGTAATAGAGATTAGAAGTAATTACTACATTTAATACGAACTACTTGGAATTGTTCAATAACTATAATTGAAATTAAGATCGTAATTCTACTATGAATTGAAGTGTCATTAGGTTGAGGGATTATACTAAAGTTTCACAGAAATATATTAAAAATCACATTTAATTTTCTATGAATATTTAATGTAATCATAAAGTGTCTGGTATTTTTAAAAACTATAGAAAATAAATATCATTAATTATAGGTCAATAAATAAATCACTGCAAATGTCTATATTCGATAATAAACGAATAAAGCTTGGCAGATGTTCCGAATACAAATGGATTCATGCGTGATTATTAATCACTTGAGAAACGACAGCGACAACTAGGTACCTATATCTGTCGCTAAACTTTGTAACATTTAGCTATTGAACAATTATGATAATTAATATCTGATATATAGACTCATCATCCTCGTTTAGTTTATTTACAAGTGTACTCTAAAATGTGTTAAGCTCTCTTTTTAATACAATAAAATCCTATAAATGATGTAACTTACTAATGTCAACACAATACATTATATTGCCGAAATTTACGAAAAATACTTTCCGAAAAATGTGTGTATTGTTTATAATGCCTAAATAATGCTCTATTATCAAATGTGTTATTGTTAATAATTAATATTTTACTTACACTTTAAATAATAATTCAATATTCATATAGAATAATTTTAATTTTTATATTACATACGGATATTTCGTTCTGTCTGTATTTCATCGAAATGTAATTTAAAATTCCGTGAAATAGAAATTATTTTATTGTCAACAAATATAATCTATTGAAATTTTCGGTACAATAAAACATAAAATCTAATGAAAATAGCTGTGGACTGAATATCGTTTTCCATTCGAGGAAATTTAAATATGAAATTTTTAGATCTGATATGTAGTAATATATTTTTTTTTGTAAGAGACTTTCTCAATCGTGATAGCTTGTTGGAAATAGTAATACTTTCAAAGATATCATAAATTTCATATTATCATATAAAACTGATGAAGCTTAAATTGAAAAATACTCGAGCTTTTCTCAAAATGTTCGAAACTCCACCTATAGAACAGTATACACGTAGAATTACAAAATATATGATGCGTCCGAGCCTATTGATGATAACATAAAAATTCAAGTCACATTGAAATGCTCGCATCAATTTTTCCAGTTGACTCAACCCAAAACCGAATATTCCACGAAAACAAACTGCCGATTCCACAGTATCAAACATGTGACATATAGAACTTTGACATGTGTAGGATGACATCAAGGTTGGCATACACTATGCATATAGGGAAACTCACCTTCAGGTTAGTGTCTTCACTTATGTGAACATCGAGTACCTGTTCAGAGAACTGCGGCCGAGGAACATTGTCATTCTCATCGAGGATATTAATTTGTAATGTTTCTACGATATCTCTTTCGGTTGCTCCATCATCCGGGGATGTGACAATGCATTTCACACCAAAGTACACCGCTGCGCCTGCACCAAATGGACGGTTGTAGATGTCGTTGGTGTCTCTGCTAGTGTACCGTGTTATGTCCCGTTCGAAAGCTTTTAAACTTCGCAGCATCCATTGTTTTCCATCTATTGTTGACAACTCAATGCCGAGGTGTTTCGTACCTGAACACAGAATGAGGATTACTCGTTTTAATGGAAGCAGAAAGAATAGAGTGCGTTGCTTACAATGGAATATTCGTGGGCAGGATTAAATGATATATGCTTTTTAATGTTTTTAATATTTTTTTAATATAAAGCTAAAGTTATGTGTTAGAAGAATATAACTAGGATATTTAGTAAAAGACAATCAATACCACACAAGATTAATATTATTCATTCTTTACCACAAAAGAATAACTAGACCAAGATAAATATAACTTAAAATCCCTAGACACTTCGATTTCTGCAATCACGGCTATTTATTTAAGTATGATAACGTCAGAAACCTACCATTTAACAATTTATACTGCAATCGATGCCCTGGACACATTTCGGCTAGATACGGCGAGTTTAAGCTACCGATAATCGTAGCCGGCCGATTCTCGTACAATTTGTATTTGACAGATTTCCAGAAGCACAACTCTTTTGTGAATAGGTCGCAGTCCAATGGATGAGATTGCCGCGGGTCTAGTGCTACGCGAACCGTGGTCAGACCGTGGTTTCCCTGTTTATCTCTGGCAGTGACGGAGCCAGCGATGATTGTGACATCTGAAACGATAGAGATTGTTCTTGGAACTTCAGGAGATTTTTATTGTTGTTACATAATGATCAATGATAGATAAAGTGGGAGATAACTGCTCGAACGAAAAAGAAAAACAGTTTTTTTCCTTTCCACATTCCTTGAAGTACTATACATATTTTTTATCACCAATTAAAATATCTACGTACCATTCGTTTCCTTTTGGTTGTAAAACGTTTTGCTGAACGTCAAGACACCGGATATCACATCAATTTCCAACCAATTTGAATCCATGTGTGTGTAGTTCACAGTACCGGTATTTGGATTTTCGTTGCTGAAATCGTGAAGCGCCTGGAGGGTCATTAGCGGCACTGGTAAACGTTGAACTCCGGGAATTGTGACTTCAACGTCACCCATTGGAAAATAAAGACCGCTTTCGGCTGTAACATAAAAAACAGAAGCTTATACTATTTCAAATTCTACTAGCAATTAATGGCGAAATATTAAACTAATTTTACTAATATGATAGTTAAGAAGGTTTCCATAAGATCAATAGTTGAGTTCCGTGGTTCAAAATATAAATACAAACACAGTTTCGGAATTTATATAATTGAATAACGCATTAGGAACTAGAAATAAAAAATAAGCATGAACCTAAACACACAATAATTCATACCTGTACAGTTAATATATCCTAATAATTAATATCTGTGTATGAAACTCTTGTTGCTAAATGGTAATTGTATTTGTGAATTATTTACTCTAGAGATAAAATCATATATGTTTAGACGCGAATGTGATATAATTACCATCTATTTATCATTGTGCTAATTATCCTTTCTGCAAATTACCCGGTTAAGTTTTTTCCGGTTCTATAAACAACGGAGCTCAAATTACTCGCAATGGGAACGTAACAATAGCAGATTTCTATTTAATATTTTGTTTTTGCTATCAAATGTTTATGCTACATAACATTAAACAGCTCAGTTTAGGTAGGTCAAGATTTAGAGCACATAGAAACTAGAAGGTAAATAAATAATCAATAAAAGATTAGCGAGCCAGTAACGTATAATATATAAAAGTAAAGATATTATTTTCTATTGGTCTTTTGTAAGCGAATGACGTAAATATGCAACAACGGAAAGATTTCTTTTAATTTAATTAGCTCCTACATATTTTTCTTTCATACTCAATTTCAATAGATACTGACGTAGAAGCTAAAGTGTAAAAGCAAAGTATTTAAAGAAACTATCACGAATAAATATTTACGTTACTTTGAAGGAAAACATTGAATATGGTTTGGTTGTGTAACGTAATCTCAAATGAAAATGATACAATTTGTGTTTTCAATAGTGTTTGGTCGTAAAAATATGTAAAGCAGAATATCAAATATTCGATTTTTTATTCTAAATTTTGTTCAAAAGCTAGAATAAATAACAATAGGCAAAGCAAATATATCTTCAATTTCAAAATTGAAAAACATATTTGCGTCTGTTTTGAGGTAAAAAATTTTATATGTGGATTTTCGTGCTATTAATAATAAATTAGGGGTTTCAAAAAAAAAAATTACAAAATATAAGAAGCTCATGTGAGAACGTTTTTTATATCAATAAGTTTTTAATTTTCGTCCTTTTTTTATCAAAGTTTATATTTATGGGAATTGTGCATACAATAGATATGTTAGAGTATGTCGCTACGCCTACACACATAAAGACTTTTAGGATAATGATCAACTTTTCTTGTGCCCCAATTTGGATTATAATAAGGCATTGTTTATGACGTAATAAAACAGTTGTTTTAGCGATAAAACCTGTCCTAACCAGCTGTTCTGGTGTGTATAACGCCAAAATGAGGAACTGGCTGTAAATTTTAAGTAAATTTATCGTGACCTTTGCCTATGCTTAATAGTACATGAACTTTACCTAAACTGAATTTTGACAGTCTAAAATCTAATGTTAAATGTTTAACAAACCTGTTTATGTCATGGTTTACAAATTAAGACACATCTGTACACATTTCCAATTGACAGAAATGATAAAATATCATCATGTATGCATATGTAGTGAGTTAGTGGATGACAACTGTATCACGCGAATAAATCTTCATGATATACTATTACCAAGTATAATGTGATTGTGGAAAATAAATATATAATATTATCAAAGAATATAATTTCCGTTGTTCTGTATTGATTGAATCGGTAAATTATTAAAATTACGTTACTACATTAAAATAACCTTAACTTGTGACAAAAATTCAGTATATTAAAGAAATTCGTTTAGCAATCACAATCTTCCTTAGTAAATTGTTCATATTACCCATTATTGACCAGCCAATTTATTTCTAAATCAGATATAAGCAATAATCTTTCGATCAAATATCATAAATCAAATAAGTTCATGTGATGGCCACGATATATTTTGCGTCGCATAAAAAAGACGGATCAATACAAAACATAAGGATAATTTTTTGTGCGTGTAGTAAAATTCAATTAACTCGAAAATGAATACTAGTAAAAGCAAACGTAAAGTTTTCAATTTCCTCTAATCACAGTTACCACAGCTTCCAGAATTGACACTTCTTTTCCAATGAGATATTTCACCATAGAAAGACATCTGTATTATATAGCATTTTCACTGTATTAACAGTGACATTTTTGATTGATGCTTGTTTTTCATTTAATGCATTGTTTATGAAAATTCACGAGCTTATGCAGATTTCTCGGTAAATTTATTTTATTTTTCCACTTTTTGGTTTTTGTGTTGTTGATCTCATGTTATACATGCAAAAAAATACCGCTATTGTGCAAAAATAAATATATCTCTCAGTTGAATAGTAAAGCAGTGTTTTTTAGTTCGTGCTTTTACAGCGATGAGCTTGAGAGGGCTTTGGGTACACTTAAAATTTAATAATAAAAGTCGTGGCGTGTTTACTGGAGAAGAATTTATACTGTCTGGTTGAAGAATATTGTTTTATTTATTTTAAAAACGTTTTAACTTAAAAGCTAAGTCGTATGATTCATTTTGTTATTTTACACTTAATAACAAATTGTCTGAACTATATTTTAATTGAGTTTTCAAAGAAAGAATACATTTTCAAAAAAGCCCAAATGTTATTCATGAATTATTCAAAACCATTACTTTTTATTTAAATACAAACCCACTATCGTCAAATGTTATAAACTGGGTCATAAATGTTGCAAAAACGTAGTTTAATATTAAAATATATCACACGTTATAATCTGCACGGTTCCAATGGCTAAATATAAAATAGAGCGATTCCACTACACATTGTTATTCATGCAACAGCCTTTAAATTAATTAAAACATTGTAAAAAATAACATTCACGCAAGGTTCGATTTTATCTGAGTTAGCATTGTTTCTGATTTGCATAAGGAAAAAGAATTGCCGCTTTGTTATTTTTTCATGAATGAGTATGAATTCGCGTGTCGTCTTTTGTTAAAGATTGACATACAAGTCACGACATGCTACCTATGATTTTAGATGTCGCTAGTTTCGTTCTTAGTTGGCGAGGTGCCATGATAATGACCTTGGAATTTTGTTCCTTAATATGAGAGCTTATCTTTATTATACAGTGGTAAAATATTACATAGGTATTATTTGATATTTCAATGCTAGATTAGATTTATGGTTACTGTAAAAGTTAGATTATATTTTCATTTGTTTAAGAACGAAATAATTTATTATGTTCGTGCTCCAAGTAGTTATATATTTTTTTGAGACTACAAAAATGTAAGGTATATCTTAGTATTTTTCATTGCTAGTAGTGACAGCTTTTGTAGGTGATGTATATTTAGTTGACGGTATCTATGTTAGTTAATATCATTCAATTTAAATTATTTAGCGAAAAGAATTAATTAAAAAAAAAAAAAAATAAAGTTTACAATATAAATTGGACAGATTAATCCTCCAATTTTACCATGTTAACATGTTTATCTCGACCTGATTATATTTTGAAAAATGTAGTGATTCACAATATGATAAGCTTGTTACCAATTTTATAACGAGTGCATAGAATAATTCGGTAATTATTGTTTGTTTTGGAAATGAACAAACGTATTCGCTCGAATTGCATTTTGCATTATTAAATCGAAACATATGCAGAAGTTTTTATTAAATTGTGCAGCAAACAATGTGGTATCACAGATGTTTATTAAAAAATTTCGTGCAGAACTTTTAATGAAGTGTACATTAATATTCATCCATTGCATTCATTTTGAATTATTTTAAAACAAATACAATGGTCATATTGTAAACAATGAAAATCAATAAGATATATCACATGTATTTTAATTAAATTTCTATCATGAAATAGTTGTAAGTTTTACGTAAATTGATTTTATGATATAACGTAAATATGTGTAAAGGAAATTAAGAGAATTAAATCAAAGTTATTCTATCCTGACAGAATATAATATTCTGTTTTATAATAAAAACAAATATACTGAGTACACTGGAGTAGCGAATAATCTAATATTCAAAGCAAGGTTGTTTGAATTTAAAATGAGATGTACATACACCCACACCTGTAAGTTAACGACCCGAATCTTCAATGTATCTACATGTAAGCTTGTTGCCGACTTCATACTGCAGATTTAAAAGTCTTGAAATGAGCGCACATTTACTGTTTTCACAGGAAATTGCATTAAACTTTGCACTCGAGACTTCATACAGTATTATGTATATTTAATTTAATAATAAGTAGTTGTCCTTATATTTATTCACATTTTAGGATTTTTATTCAGTCACATGCATGCTATATTGTTATTGCAAATGAAACAAAAAACTCTGTTAGCATTAAATGGAAATGGTTAGAAAACGTTTAGACAGCTTTAATGAGAACCAATTAGCGTTAATTATATTGTTTATTTACTTTAAATTGTCTTTTTGCAAATAAAATTAGTTAATTAAATTGTAAACCAATATAAAATTTATTTAGATTTAATATTGTTTGGGTTGGTCTAAGTTAGTTTTTAACATTTTAAAATTGATTTTTCATAAATTCGAAACTATCATATTTCATGGCTATTTTTCAGTAAAATGGTATTGCAGTGTTTGCATATATTATACCGTACCTAAGTGACGAAGGTGTCAAGTTTTCGCTGTCTACCATGTCTTGTTGACATTTACTAATTGGCAAACGCCCACCAACGTTTACCCAAGCAAAGGGTGTACATATATCTATCACTGTCTAAGAGCTCAGAAAAATGTATTTTTTATTGATACTCAATACACATCAGAGATAACAAACTTTGATTTGATTGATCATGGTCTTCTGCGAATGTTCATTATTCTTAAATCAGTGTACTGATTTAGTATTTTATAGGTCACAAGATAATACTAAAACAATACAAAAACATATGCAGTATTTTACACTGAACACTCTTATACGTAGCAAGTATAATTTGTTTAGATAGAAGGTAAAATATAATTATTCATTATTCTAAAAAATGCTTTAGATAATTTAAAGGTGTAAATAGAATTTGAATTGTTTAGCTGAATGTACTAAAAATGAATTAATACAACTTTATTGCATATAATTGAATTCCTATTGTGGTTACAACAAAATTTAATTTATTTTAATTTTCAAATGTCTAACTGTTCTCTGTACGATTATAATACTAAAACATTAATTTATGTGGCTGCACTTTGACGTTAGTTTAGTTTTGCCCCGAAAGTCTAGACTTTACTTTTCATTCTCGCAGGAGTCATTTAACAAAAACGAAACAAGATTTAAGATAAAATCGCTTATTTTACTTGTTAGTTTTGTTTTAAATATAAAAATAAACAAAGTGAATTAAATCTTTTGGCAAATAGTACTGCATAAAAAGATTTTACAATTATTCTGAGTTATAAATGTTTTCGTAAAAAGGGCGAAATGGATTTCATATAATTATGTAAGGTTGGGTTGGAGAAAGTAGATAAAATAAAAATATGCTGTGTCAGTTTTTGTTCAACTTTTATAAGAAATGACAAGATGATATGTGGTATCCCCAATCTTAACTCTAAATCAAAATATCAAGAATATATATTTGCGACAATGTAATGCAATGATTCGACTAAATTCTGTGAATTTAAGTAACGGAAATAGGTACTTTCTAAGAATTCCAACATGGCGTCTCTCATCAAGTATATACCGAGTAGGAATTGAAAAAGGTAATTGCAACTTTTACGATGTCCAAAGTAAATTAGTAAAGTAATCGATAAGTGATGAAAAGTCTGATGTTTTCCAAGTGCATTCAACTATTCTAGCGTGTGATTTAAAGAGACTACACAGCACATGAGTTTTTTCGTTCCGATAAAATCAGTAGGAGTAATATATTTTTATAAAGTTGTTATCTATGTATTTTTGCGTGGGTTGGTAACTTGAAAAGTTTTCACATTTACATTTTGTTTCAGGCACATGTAAATGAAAGTAATATATTACTGTCCAATGTATTTCAGCTTTCATACATTCATTTCTCTTTCATAACTAAATTTCTGTTTTAATACGTGGTACAATTTAGAAATTTAATAATAAAATTAATTTATGTATATTTTTACAAAATAACTATTTTGCAGAAAACCACTGGTAAATATTCATATTCACATTTACGTTTGAAGACAAACGAGCTTTTTTTGAAAAATTGAATCTAAAACATAGAATATAATTAATATTCTAAAATAAACATTTAACATAAGTAAACATAATAAATATGATATTTGTATAAATAATGTTTAAAATAATGTCAATATGAGCTCAATAGTATTTATATAAAATATTCAGAATAAATGTTAATGTTATACAGAAATATTTTCTTTTAGAATATCAGACTGTATGTATTTCAACCATGTTTCATGGTGGTTTTACATTAAATTACATATAACATACGTGTCAGTCTAGAAAATGTAAATTTCTACAAGTCTTGTAAACTTGTATACGAGCATGTATCACATAAAGAGGTGCACGGTAAAATATGAAATACTATTTTGCTTCGTTTCCTGTGAAAGATGCCAGATGGTATGTTACGAAACAATATATTTTCCAAATCCGCTCCTCAAACTATTATATTGTCATTTTACTTTTACTTGGTAAAATATTCAGTCAGTCAGTCACTAAATGTTATACACTGAAATTGAAGTTTTGTTTTTCAATTTAGTAATAGTACATTTAATTAATTTTAATACATATAAAAGAGAAGAAATTTTTAATCCTAAATCTGTCAAATCTAAAGCTATAATTTAGCATTAAACTTATTTGGTAGCACTTCTGACAATTAACCTAAACCCAGGATACTTAATCATGCGACGCCCACGTCAGAGTATCTCGAAATTAAATTAAACTACACTGGAAAAAGTGAAACATTAACACAACAAACTTTTACTTGAATGAAAGTAAAAATTGGCTGGCTCGTTTTCCGCTGAAACTCATCTTTTTATTTGTTTTGTCGCCGTTTGTTTTGGCCGACCAGACTACAATCCGATAGTTTGGTGAGTCATTCATAGCGACATGAAGCTTTATGAGTGTGTAGTGGAATTTCCAAAAGTTCAAGTAAACGGATGAATCGCAGATCTGAATGTGCATAGTCAGACACTCCATTAGCATGATAGTATAAATTGTCCGCTATAGGGTGCGTTCAATATTTGCAGATAAAGTTTGGATTCGTTTAGAACGAATTGACTAATCTTGGAAAGTGGAAAATAATCGTGTTTTTTACCTTTAATTTAAGTGGACGAAAGAGGGTCTGCGTAAGAAATTGAAGGTACTATTTACAATTGAATACTTTTAGATTGGTAAACCATCAAAGTTAGAAGGTTGCACTTCGTTGAGCTTCAATTTATATAGGAGAAAATGTGATTAGATTTACGAAAATATATTTATTAGTTGACTACATAATCCTATAAAGAGTTTCCCTACCACATCATCTGAATTTGAAAGTGCGAAATAAAACGATAATAAATTGTTTTATTTTTACGCCAGCTGTAGTCGAATTTAAGCACATTTTAATTGCTTAATTGCCCACATATGCCGCCATTACATATTGCAAAATACGCATTGATTTCGCACTGATTCGCCCAAATTCTCGGTAAAGATAAATCCAAAAATTTTTGGGTATGCCATTTATATACGATAAAACATAATTTAATGATCATGTTTAGCTAACTAATCTCGATAATTACACTGTATGATTTGTAATTTGTAAATGAAATTACAGATTAATTAATACATTCATAAATTGATGAATTTACATTTTAAATGTCATGTGTATAATTTATCAAGCTTGATCTATTTTTTTCTTTTTCATGACAAACAAAATTTCAACTAATTTGCAAAGTAATAAAAATTATATTTATTGTCTATATCATTTTTGTTTCACACAAATTTTATATTAAGTAATTAACTATACAAACAAATTTTTAAAAAAATCATCCTAAATTCCTAAGTAACAATTAAAATTATTAGTATTATTATTAATTATATTTTATAATATTAAGAAAAGTGTTATAACTCTATTTATTCTTCTAAATTAAATTAAATTTGGTTAATCTCCCAATATTTTATAAATGTTTATTTTAAAGTATAAATCAAATAAATAAAATTTTCAACTATTTTTGTATCGCGGAAGTTTTACAGAAAGTTAAAATCAATTTTTAATTTTACTAAAGCAAGATGCATTATATATTATCCACACACTCTATTATATCTAGGTAACATATATTTGATTAATAAATTAAAAAGCAACTTACCATATGAAAGAAAATAAATAAAAACCACAAAAAAAGTTCTCCAATACATCAGTTCACAAACCATTACAACAACACAGAATCAATTAATAAAAACACATGATTTTAATTTGCAACTCCAACTGGAGTTTATAAGTTTACATTGGCGGAACACCAAGAAAAACTATTTTAACAATGTTTATTAAAATCACCACACCGAGACAGACTTACATTTATTTCAACATCATTATTTATTTATTTAAACCAATTTCTAACGCATCAAATGTCCTTGAACTTTCACGAATATCAAAATGCTACCGAGACTCCTGAAATATTAAATACGTACATAAACGCGAACGTATATATAAAATGGTGAAAAGCGTTGTGCGGCGTCGATGTCTGACAATCATCTGAGCGTCGCAACGCCTACTCAACACCGTGTGAGTTTTGCTAACCCCCCGTTAACGTCTCTGCACAACGGGTCCGTGGTTGCAACCCTATACAGAATATCGCATGCTGTGACTTACCTTGCTGTATATTGTGTATTTTATGATTGCATATAGCAATGTCCGTATGAGTGAGTTTGTGTGTATGTGTGATCAGTCTATTATCCGATCGAAAAATTATCTTATGTTTATTTTCAAGCTAATCTGAAAGTGAGCCATCATGATTGAGATACCGTTTTGGCCTAAATTGCGAAATCAAATTGATTGTGTTATTTAGTATATGGTTTGATTTCAAAATTATATTAATTAAAATTTAATACCACAAGATATTTCCCAGAAACATTCTTTTGTGTACAAAAGTTTGTGGCTTCAGGAATTTTACAAGAGGAATTGATATGAAATCACGTGAGATCACAGGTCGTGGAATTTTATTTAATATAGATTGCTCGATTGATTTTTTTTTAAAGCTGCCAGCTTAAGTTTGAAATTTGTTATTATTTGGTGAAAATATCTGTATATTATCTGTTATTACTAATATTTTTAATGTTGTCATGACAATAACTTCAGAGTTATTAATTATAAATAATTTTAAAATATACTCAATTCTATTAGCACCAAAATAATTTTAAGTATCTGGATACAATTATTCTGCGTCATCTTAGCTTCTGCGTCGTATAATCCTGAATTGTATTTTTTTGGCTTCAAACACTAAATACTACGCATACAACTTATATGGGCCCATAAAATATGTAGATAATAATTTTACAGATATATAAAATAAAACAATAAAATAAAATAATTTCGTGAAACAAATATAAATTCAAATTTTACGATCGTGGAAATATTAAATATGTTTCAATTTATTATGGAGTAAAAGTACAATTATAATGTTGACATTACGGATGTTCTTTTTTAATCTTTTGTTATTGCTTCCTTTTCATAAGACATCCCAGAAACATCTGTGGCTTTTACTTTGAATACGTACTTGTTAAGCGGCCTGAAAACTCTTGCCTGCTTCATTTTCATGAAAATATTTCAGCTATAAATCTTTTCATCTTTTACTACTTTGGCAAATAAGTAATGGTTTTTTTTCTGTGTATTATATATCATTTTGCATAAAATATTATTTAATCAAATCGTTTCCCTAAATAAACTTTACTTTACAATGAAAGCGTATTGAAATTTCATCCTCAATTACCAAATAAAGAATAATTAACAGAACAACAATGGTTTTCATAAAACTTAATATTAAATAAAATTTTCAATTTTAGTTAAAAATAATATCTATACCTATGTATGTAAAATATTATTTTATTTTTCAAACATTTTATATACAGAACGTGATAATAATAATAAAATTTAAATATCAGTTTCATGTAAAGTTGGCGCTAGTTCAGTTTACGCAAACCTCACAAAATGAAAATAAATATAAAGTCACGTTTTACACGAAGCTCAACATACAACACAAACTGGTCAATTGCTTATATTACCAGCTGTTCTATTGGGAATAAGTATACCTAGCCTATAATTATTATAAGTTATCCTTGATTTTGAGACTTACGCACGTTTACTCTGCTGCAATCTATCAACACTTTGCTTAATATACACATATTGGCGAACAAAATAAACGCACCTAATAAATTAATCGTTTTTATGGTATATATCTAGTGCGCGTGTATATATGTACTCGTATATTATACGTGCACACTATTTCCTAACGTAATATGAACAGACATAATTAAAAGAAGTATAGTTTATGAGGTTAAAATTAAAAATTATTGTTTGTATTTTTCATTAACGAACTAACCTAGTTTCCTATCGCTTGTTTTAATTTAATTTCTTATAGAACTACGCAGTTGTCTACTTAGTATATAAACCATATAGAAAATACTATATTTATGTATGATCTTTTTAAGTTACATCAATTGGCATACAAACAAAATATGTATATAAGTAGGTATTCTTATAAAAAATGTGAAAATAGACTAAATAAAATCTAATTGTGAATTTTATGATTCGGCAAGAATTTCCCAGAATTCCCTGAGTATAAGAGCCAACAGTTTAATTATTATATCTGCCTTCAAAATACATTTATACTGGAAACTCACTTAACTAGTTCGAAGACTGTTGCTGTGGTATAAGTTAATTACATGCATGTTTATCTGCAGACGCGTACATATGTAAGCCAACACGTATACATGCTCTTATAGTTGTTACGAAAATTATACATTCTATACACATCTAGCTATAATCTTAAAACATAACAAGACCAATTTCAGTTTCCATCGAAAAAAATACATTAGGTTGTTTCGTGTATTGAATAAAGTAAAAAATATATCTAGAAAATTACGTCGCAAAATAATGAATGCACCGATGAAAAATAAATATTTCTTCCTAACACAAATATCAATAATAGTTCATTATTGTGCAACTGAGCATTTTTTTTTTCAACTTATGTTTATTTATTAAATTTTTTTGCCTTTATGATTAAATCACAAAGGTGAAAAGGTGCATTTGCAGAAGTGACCTTTGTTGTATTGGGATATGAATGGATTTCGGTATATTTTCACATGTGTTAATTTTTAATATAAAGTGTACATATATATAAATTACTTCCGTTCGTTGCAGCAAACCTAAGGTTGAATTGGCTATAGTTTAAATGCGCACTTAAAATATATTTATTAAAGTCTTGCGTTTGAAATCGTAAAAATAAATTCACGTTTTCTTCATTAAAGTTTTACGATGTAAATTGAATTTTTTCTTGTTTCATTTGACATTTGTATGCGGGGTATGCGTAGGCGTTAGAAGGATGCAATTTAAATTTTGTCCTAGCCCGATATTTTTATGAGAAGTGGTTGGAATTTTCATGTATATATGCGTGAGATTGTCGACACGAAATGTTACCCTATAAAGCAACGTCACACAGGACACAATTGACCTATGCTATTTTCATTTTATTTTACCTAGTTTTCTAATCTTTCATATAAGTTATATTTTATTTTATAGCACCTAAATTACGAAATCCATTAAATAAACACTTAACAATATTTTGTATAATCATATGAGGAGTTTTTGTTTTGTTTAGAATTTATAAATATTTTACCCCATATTATTTTAAATAGATATATGTAAATATTTCTAAAATGTTCCAAATAGTTATTGTTAACTGTGGGTTTGTTCTAGAAAGCACTTAAAAAGTAACTTTCCGGTACATAAAAGCTTAAATAAAAGTCAGCTGATGTTTAGCGTTGAGCTTTAAAAGTTTTGCAAACAAAATTAGCACGTAAAGTTTGAGTTTACGTCAATAGTGATAGTTAGTGTTTTACACATCATTCAAAGTCTGTAATGTGACACGAACTTTTGGTAGTAATTAATGTAAATACCACAGGATACACGATTACTTCAAATTGTTATCAGGATGAGTAACTTTATCACCCTTAGCAGTAGTAGAAGAAAATTATATTTTAATTTTAAGAATTTTATATTAATAAATATTATAAAATGAAGATAAGAAAGATTTCTAAGGGTTTTGTTCTCCACTGAAACTTTATTGTTGTCCAACCTCTTTCGTGTAAGTAATATATTTTAATTAAATCAAGGACAAAATGATTTTTTTTTTCTAAATGTAAAACTATTGTGAAGTATGAAAGTGCTAGAGTATGTAATATATACAATATTACAATTCCTTGAACCAAATATCAAACCTCCTTGTACATTATCCTTCAATTACAGCGTCAGGCTTTTTATTATTCATTATTTATTGGAAGTATTATCATACATGGGGTATATCGTGATGTAATAGTTAGCATATTTCGCCGAGAAGGTCACGTACATGGTATGTGCTATTGTGGAGCACTTGGTCGAGGCTGCAGACAGTTAGGATCCATCTAAGCGTAATAACATGAAAATAATAACGCCTTCGTGGAAATATGCCTCTGATTATGCGTATGCAAATGAATATAGTGCAATTTTACCCCGACGTCAATATTACAATTCTAGCACTGCTTCCGACTTCCTGGTTGAGTATTATGAACACGACAGTTAGACTGCCGGAACTTTAGGGTTACTAGAGGTCGATTTTATAATTAAAATACTTTATACGGAATTAAAAACAAATATTTGTGCTTGTACTCCACTGGCATAGATAGTTGTTTACCTACATGTCTACTATATGTCGAATATGCTGACTAGCGATGTTCATATTAGTGTAGCAAAGTGTCTGACTTCAGAGTGGTATTGTTAGAAAATTGCCCAATCCAATAGAAATCCTATGCAAAAGACAAATACCATTCTACGTTTCAAGTAAATCGATTTTAAATTATACATACATTGCATGTGTCTTTTGTAAATGCAATTTTGCAGACTATTATTTTACTGATTCAAGCGTGATTTTACTTCAAGAGATCATTTTAAAGTTATCAAATTTATTCTTATATGTAATATTATGCTGTTTAAAACATTGCTACTTGGAAACTGGTTAATATTAATCATTTAAAAAAACACTTATAATTGACAAATGAACTTTCCATTACAATGAAAATTTAATTACGAACCTGCCTGAGGAAGTACATATTTAATGACATGTAACTTACCCCCCGGATACTAATATCGCTGTTATTATTTGATAGGGTTTAAATGGTTAACATAGGTTAATGTCCTGGCAATGTATTACGTTTGCCATTTAACGGGTGTGGTACCTATATGCTATATCGTTTCTCGAGAGATTCATAAAATTAATTTTTTTCGTTGTCCTTTTAGTTAATTTACTCAAACTTTTTAATTAAAATATAACATCACTATAATTATTTTTCTACCGATAATGCATTTTATGAATTCACAATTTTCATTTCAACAATTAATTATTTATGCTTAATATTAACCTATATAAATATCATCACGCAATTAATACGTCCGTTTAAGAACATATTGTTACAACTATACATTTTTCCCAATCTTGAAAGGAAAACTTTTAGAATTTACGGAAACCACGCTTTAGTATTTCTTATCAAAGTCAATGAAAAACTTTACAATTCTGAAAAACTCGCTCGATAAAGTGAAATATAATTCAGATAAAAACTATTTTAACATCAATTTTCTTTAACAATCGCAGTTTAAATTTCGTTTCAATTAAATCTACTTTTAAAGCTTTAAAAATAACATTAGTCAATTATCAAGATTCTCAAATATATTTATAAATAATCATTTAGAAATAAATTGAATTTTTCCAAAGCTGTGTGAAATTCACTAATAAACTAGCATTTCTTACAAGCGGAATAATGTTGAACGAACCTATGTTCCGTTGGCTTTTTGAAAAATTATGACTTGCGTTATTATTTAATATGTTTGGCAGATGCAGAGGCTGCTCAGTTTTCATGAGGTTTTCCACGCTGTTTATAAAAGAAAATGGGACCGCAAGACGTTTTAACGATGCATGCAAACCTGTTTGTGTGTTAAGTAAGTTTGTGCGTATGTCCATTTGTCTAAAGTTTTTCAACCAAGAAGCGAATATGATGGATCACATTTTAACTCTGTACGATTTTATTCAAACGTTACTCCTTTTCAATGTAGTCCTTTTATAGTTTATCATACGCTATTTTATTATTTAAACTTTGTTATTCAGTCGATTCGATGTAATGAGCCATTTGATTCTTTTGATGTGTTTATTCAAAACACTTTGATGTAAAGCTACTTTCATCTTGTGCAAATAAATATTCATTGACTGTTGATATTATAATAATTATTAGAGCTATTTAACAAAATATTGCTGCAATACTACCTTGAATGATTAGTATTAAACAGACCAGCGATCTGGTTTTAATGCAATATTCTCACCAATCAATTTTGTATTGATTAGAACTGCATTACTAACTAATATTTAGTAATAACGTGTTCTGAATATAGCCACGTCGAGTATTCATGGCATGAAGTTAGCCACATAACACATACCATTTAACCACCTACAGTACATGGAATACCTCTGGCTTTACCTGTAAATTTCCAGACCAGAAATTTACGGACAACGCAATCTAAAATTAACATATCTTTTCCAAGTTTCGCGTAAATTGTTTAATAGTTGTTGGAATTAAATGTAATACGAGATTAAAAAAGTTTTATCTAAAAGATCGTTGGTAATAAAATAGAGGTTTACTGCTCTGCTACAATACATTATTAAAATATATAGACTTGGGAAATATTTATTTGTTTTACATTTTTTATTTAACTTCTAAAAAATGTGTTTGACTTAGCTGACCTAGAAATTTAATTTACTGTGGTAACAAGTATTGAATTATTAAACCGATAATGAATAAATGATCTGTTGGCTCTACTGCAATTGACAGTATAACTCTTGATTCTAACGTACACAATAAATGAAGTTTGAAGCCTGTAATATTTAAAATGTCGAATTAGATAAAAACTGAAATATCTTTCACAGGAAACATTTCAACCAAATAGCTTTATTTCAGAGCATAAAACGAAGCTTTCCAATTTGCCTGAAAATAAGTACCTATTACGCTATTGTTGAGATAGATATAGATTAAAGGTAAGGCAGGAATTGTATACGCAAAAGTAAAATGCATACAATTCGCAGGCTCGTCTTTCGCCGAATTTGTGATTATTCTGTGAAGCTCTTTCAACCTTGAAGCATGTTCATTCATTTTACGTTCTCGCAGCTTTCAGCCCATTTAAGCTCGGCGAATATCTTGATAGAATAAATTGTTGCTAGAACAAATAATGGTTCTTATTATCCTTATATATTTGCATGTTAAGCTTTGACTGATTACCACTTTGTACTGGTAATTAAATAGTTTTGAACATACTCTCAATTTCAAAACATATCATATACGAATATTAATATGCAAATTGTTTAGGAATTTATCTGGATTTGAAACTACAATTTATATATCTCTATCAGCGTTCGTGTATACATGTGAGCTTTGCGTGTTTTCTTTGATGTGTGTGTGTGTGTGTGTGTGTGTTGTTTGTGTGTGTGTGTGTGTGTGTGTGTGTGTGTGTATGTGTGTGTATGTGTGTAGGCATGCGTGGCTTCTCTTCCTTATTTTTATTTATTTTTACTTTGCTAAATATATCTTTTCTCTATCTGTATCATTTTGGTAGCCTTCTATCTTTATCTAGCTCAAGATTTATTTTCGTTAACTACCCTTATATCGTTCTGCATGAACTATCTCTTAGACTATCGTCCTAAATCACACAGTGAAGTTGTATTTAAGACTCGCATAATATGAACGTTACTATGATATTTTTTTGCCTCTGCCATTAATTTTTATTGTGAACTAGCCCGTTTTTCATTTTATTGAAAATTAAGTATGCGGAAATATACAAAACATATGATTCTGTTTTGTAAATAAATATTGGAGAAACAGCCTCGTTCTCCTTGATATATTTGGGAAAAGCATCAAATCCGCAATTTATTCTTATCTCTAAGCTCAAGGTCAAGGACAATTAAACTAATGAATTATAATCAAACTATCGATTATACTTATATATTATGTATCGAAAAGAATCGATTTTTATAAATATAAACTTTTTTTCGCTAAATGTTTTGATATGTTAAGCTTTTTGTTTTTAGTAGATTATAATAATCTGTAATTTATTCAAATTTGTAAAACTTTCTAGTTGCATGTTTGATACTGCTGAAGCTTTATCAGCATGATGTCCTACGTTGTCATGCCGGTTGACACTTGATGGCTATTCATCAAAACGATGGTTATAAACCAACCGGGAGCTTTAGAGGCGCGTTCGTCCGAACACCCTGTAGTAACGAACTCCGCTCTGCCTGCCAGTCGTGTTTGACTAAAATGTCGATTGCTACGTAACCCTCGACCAACTCAATAGTGCTTTCAGGCGAAGCGACACCAAAATGGACATGATATATTTTCGGATTATCTATGTTATTTTTCATGAATGATATATAGTTGTGTTTTTATCACAACAATTACATCATTGTCCTGCTTTCATCAGTTTTCCTTTGTCAAAGTGACCTTGAAATTTTATGATTAATTGCAAATTAATTGGTATGGTCTAATTAATGCTAAAAAGCTATCTGAAGTATAAAACAAATTTGTCTAGTACATGTCTCGAAACACAAAGAAATGACCTTTTAAAAATTGTGTGTAATATAATATGATTTTTTTTTTCTATATTCTGTCAATAGTTAAAATGAAGTAGTAAATAATTACTTATCATTTTATAACGCACAAAATGGGAGTACCGATTAATATATTTCATTAGATCTAATATATTATTTTAAGGACGTTTGTGTCACTAATAATATAATATATTCTTAAATAGAAATACAAGTATTGAGAAACGTTTGATATGCGCTGAAAATTTCGTTATCATTTTGCAAATTCCAATTTCACAAGAATTCAGATTTTAGATTTCGGCAAATATTTTTAAATTCTATTGTATAATTGAATGTTCAGCCAACTAAATAACCGTTCAGATAATATAGAACTTATAAAGCTGCATCCGTATTACAAAGTAAAACCATCATTATGAACTTTATGTGAACAGTCTACAATGGAAATTCCATTTGGAAAGTATAAATCCCTTTTTGTGGAATAGCACGTGGTTGAGTGGTTCTACGATGTAATGGCATATGAAGTAGGAGAGTTTAATGTTTGCAATTATAAAGATAAATACATAGTACCTAAACTCATTTTCGTATTTACATTTCAACTTACTATCATCTTTAAGTTTACTAAAAAGCATTTCAAGATAAATGTGGCACTAGAACTAATAGCAATATTTTAAGGGGAATAATAATGTATAAAACAAAAAACTAGAAGTAATATTGACCTCTAGAATTGATTGTAGAAAAGCATAAATTGTTTAAATCGTATTAGTCACTTATTAATAAATTGTATTTAACCAAAAATTCTCTGGACACCATTCATCATAATTAAAACTAGAACAATAAAAATTCCAGTAATATTTGTGTTGAACCGTAAACAGAAAATTAAATACCTCTACCCCTACTTTTTTTGTACAGACAGAAGAATGTTTAAAGTTATATAATATGGAAATAAGTATGTACATACGTTGAGGGGTGCAATCGTTTATGTGTGCGTCTCATTATATTATGGTACATTGCTTTATGTCTTCGGTCACGCTAAGTCGGCAACGCGGTATCAGATGCCACCACGGTGGCATCAATCGATAACATTACCGGTCTATCCGCTAACGTTGGCCGTTGTCTGCTTAACCGATCGGTAACTGGCGTCTACAAACGTGGTCTTATTAATAATTTAGGTTGTAGAATGTAGTCTTAAGGTCATTGAATAAAAATCAATTGATTCGTTGTAATAAAAATTTATTTAAAATAAGTCCAATTTCGTAGACGCCAATTAAATATTTAAAATTAAAATAAAAACAGTTTCCCAACATGCACTTAAATGTTTTCGAATATTAAACTAGATTGATTCGAATGATTTTTGCTGAGTCGCAGAACTTAAACCAAAATTTAATAGACACTTAGTTGGATATTAACTTGTTCTTGATTAGACCTTTAGTAACTTTTTTGCCATTTTGCGTGATGTATTTCTGTTCATTATGTATGAATTACACAGAAATAACCGAATTCAACGTTTCTTTATCGGTAGTATGTAGAAATATGTAAATAAGAAATTAAAAATAGAAATTGTAATATTTGTAATTAGTTAATACTTTTGACGTCAGATTTTCAAGAACAGCGCCTAATATGGGCAATGGTATCATTATATTTCTATTTTTCCTAGCATAAATATTGTTTTAGTTCGGTGGGTGTTTCTTCGAAATAGGCAGCGCAACAGTTGGCCTGGTTAGTTTTAATTATGATTCAGATTAATTAGATTCGTATAGATTGAAACAACATGTGATGTTAGCATTTGCAATTTTTTTTGCTAATGTCAGCTATAGAGGCGTTTAATTAATTATTTATTCAATATTCCTCTGAAACTTAAAAAAAAAAACCTTTGTTTGCTATTTTTACTTATTCAGCAGTGTAAAATTAGCCCGTAATTTATGGGTGACTTGTGTAATTTTTAAAACTGTAACACGTAACGCGAGAATAACTTATTGCGTGACTATAGATCTCGAAGGAGTTTATATTGATTGCTTTGGGTAAAAGAATTAAAAAATATAAAATTGTGGATATGTAATTGGCCAACAAACTATTTATATATATATATATATATATATATATATATATATATATATATATATATATATATATATATATATATATATATATATATATATATATATATATATATATATAAGGTAGTCAAATAAGTGTAAATTTATCAATATATGTTGATACAAACAAGAACACAACTTAATTATAGGATATTGAACAATATATCTCAATATTTCCATTCAAAAATAATAATAATTGCTTTAGAGCGTCAATTATAGTTACTTCTATGAAAGCTAAGTGATGCCTATTTTACATTTATTTTAATTCAAACTTTCAGACAATAGATGGCGCTTAAAACTGAAACTACAGGCGCCGCGACGCCAAAGTTACCGTCTGTAACACAGATATTGATTTTACTCATTGAAGTAATTCGAACAATCTCTACTAGATGCGCAAACAATACAATTTGATGCATTTTTCTAAATTAAAACTCATTTAAAATATATTACCTAATACAAATATAGCTTCGAATCTAAAATGAAAATAAAAAAATAGCCTTACAACTGTCTTAATATCTTAACAAGATATAAATAAATATAAAGATATTTAATTTTTAATTATGAGCTACTACTGCATCTTTTATTAATATATTCGCATTCAAGCGAAATTTAGAACTAACGAGAGCGATACCATGTAAACAAAGAACAGCTGGTTTAATTTATCAATTAAATTAAATAAGTGTATGAGAAGTCTCCGATTGTGAAATTAATGTGGTTATATATCTCAAAATAATTTAGTGCAAATGCACATTTTGTTTTTAAGTTTAAAAAATATATAAACTAACTATTTTATACGTATACATTGTCTTATATATGTATGGAAAACAAATAATAATCGAAAGAAAACACCTTTATTGAAAAGTGGTAGATGACGAAATAAGTTTTGTTTAAAGCCAAATGTAGTTTCATTGTAATAAACACTGTAATAGTTATGTATGGGTGTTGTATAGTGTACCTATCCGCACTCCTCTGTCGCTTGGTAGCTCCCGTGGCAAAGTTAATTGAGTGTTGCGTTAGTGCAACGAATTTATCGGTCCTTCCGTTTGCATGTGTTTTGTTATTGTTTATATTCTGACGGTGAAATTTGTGCTAAATGTGTTTAGTACTTGAGAGACTCACTAAAGCAAATAAGTAAATCTAAAGTGAATAGTTGTATTCAACACTAAAACAAGTGTACACAATTTAGTAAACCAAATACATGGAATTCCTATTTACTGGCGCGAGTGCTAAAAAGACGTGTTTGAGTCAATTCGTGTTAGGGAATAATACTAATATAATACCAAATTATCCTTATTTTATAATCATTATACAAAAAATATATATAGGTAATTATAATAGTAATTTTTGGAAAATTGATGGTCAATAACAAAGAAGATATATTTGGTAAATCTAATTGTATCATTGCTGTACAACTAGTTCATTTGTCATTTGTATGTAAATGAAGTCCTTAATACAGTCCTAATGAGAGAAAAGTGATTAATTTTGTAGTAGAATGGAACGTGAAAAATTAATCATTGTGCCTGTCGGAACGGACGTAGTCGTATTTATATTTTTAAATGTGTTTTTAATCTCCATCTTCATTCCCCGAAATGTTGAAAAGATTATGCCGTTTCTCTTTGCATATAAATTATCAACTGTGTGTTTTATTTATCTGTTATCTACATCGTTAAAAAATATATATTTCGCAAATGGAAAATGGTGCTGAAACTAAATTTTCATATCCTTCATCATAAAATATAAATTTCCTCCCCGCAAGTTTTCAAACAGACACGTATTTAGTTTTTTTCCCATAACTAATATTACAATTTTGTGTGCTAAATGTCGAAAATTATTTTCAAATCCAAATTATCCAATATTTCTATTTGGTGCAGTAGTGATTGTAAACCTAATTTTGTGAATTAAAATATCATAATACGGTACTGATTATATCTAAACACTCTACAAACTAGGGGTGTAAAGCAATAAGGGTTCCACCCTGTCATAGGAACGAAGAGAAGGTTTCAACATGAGGTTGTCACGTAATAAATGTCTTTTTTAATATCAGAGTCGCCTGGATGACGGAACAGAGTTGGTCGTAATTCTATCATGTTTCACATTTGCAACACGCGTAAACTTTGCGAGTTCGCATGCTAAATAATTGCTTTGTTATTTGGTACGTGACATCGAGAACGAGGCATAGCTTCACTGCTGCATTTCTCGGTGTGGGTTTGTGGGTGAAGAGTCTCTCTAGTTACAGATATATCTCACTGGTAATTCTGCTTCAACCGCCATGACGCGCTCGTGATGCCTAATGTCATATTACGCATGTGTTACCTTCTGTCCTTTAGCCTGCCTATTCATTAGAAACTACGTACCTGTGTGTCATAAAATTGGTGTTGTACAAACATTTTTTACTTTTCAGTTGCAATTTTTAACATAAAAGCAATACTTCCATGCAATTCTTTAAATATATATGTATGTAGGAAAGATGCACTCAGAAGAACATCTGTAGGTATACTGAAAATCTCTGTTATGTATTCAAATCTCGATTAAGACCAACAGTCCCTTTTGCACTTTGAACAGATTATATCCGAAAATGTAATTACTATCTGGTCGTTTTATTTTTATTCATTGATTTTGTAACTGGAATATTTGTATTCATGACATGAGAGACACCGTGGGATTCTTTTCGAATCTTTTTCGTTAAATTTTACGTGGTTTATTTTTTTAATTACTTTTGTCATAGTTAACATTCAACGCAGCTTTTAACCTCGGTGTAAGATGTTTTAAACCGGTTTATCAAGGATAAAGCAAAAATGGGATTGGATTTACACAAAAAGAATTTAAAAATGTGAAACAATACAAAATTTTAATTTTCAGCCATTAAAATTAAAATGTAAATCAATAAACTTATAAATGATTGATGACAGTTTACACATGAAATATAGAAAATACGGAATTGTATATTGCGTATTTAATTATAATTGTATTGTTGTATTTCTTCTAATGTACAATAAATAAAAATCTAAAAGAACGATGGTTGCCTCGTACTGATACTGCCGGTGTTATCCTGGCGAGTGATGCTTCTTTTCTTGCAACTCACGTTCAACATAATAGATTTTCATGTACACATGGATAGAGTTTCCAGAATCTTACTCTAGAAAGTATTTATATATATGTATGTTGAAATGGTGATTAGAATTTAAATACCCTAATTAACTTTTTGTGTCAAGATGTTTACTTTTTTTTTATTGTTAAAAATACAAAATAATACAGCTCAAAGAACACTATAATGATTAATCGATTTAGATGTTGAGTTAGCAAGGCGCCAACTAAAAATACACTGGATTGAATAATCACAATCAATTATAAACCAACAAAGGATTATTTTAAAATTTAAAAATAAAACACGATTTGGTCCTTTGTTTCTATTTCTATTATATACAGTATTTTCGCCTTGTTCTTTAAATATAATGTATCATATAGGTATGTATAATATATGGTGGGCATTGTTATATTTCTACATGTTACGCTGGCAGAGTTAATCATTTGAATTATCTGAATTAAAAAGAGATTGTAGAATTATTGTGGACAATCCACTGTGTTTGCATTCTGTTGACAATTCTGCTGGTTGGATGTTCACGTCGCGTCGGAGCTTGAAAGCATTTATTTGACGCGTTATTTCAGTCGTAAGCCGACGAGAAACACCGTTTGCATTTATTTTCGTGCTAATATGAAAGTTTTGTGAAATGCTATGTTTGAGGACTTGCGTGTTTAAATAGACGTATTTCTTCAGGTGGCTCTTTTTGAGAAAATCTAATTTAATGGAATAACAGAATTTTGCACGTTTCCTGAAACCATTTTGCAGTAGCAAATAAAGTTATAAAATCTCGTATACATTTTCTTTATATTAATTAATTTAATCGTTTCTTCCTACTTTACCAATAAATTATATTTTAAAGTTTTATTTCAACATTTTAAGAAATAATTGCATTACCTACGTAACTTATTCACTCAATATTACAATAAAATAATACATGATAAAAACCTATGTTAATCATTATTTCGCATACGTTCCGCGGCCGCTCTACAACGTACCTAATGGTTTTCCTGAATTATATATCAGGGATATCAAGTTTTGATAAGAAATTAATTACAAACAAAACAATACCCACCATACACGGATATCAAACTTTCGCCTTCCTTCCTTTCATCCTAAATGCAAATTCAATTACGGTATTGTTGATTAAATCAAAAACAACAATATTATTACAAGGGACAAACATGGTTCTATGCTTAAAAGGACAAGGAGGTGAATATGGTTCAGAACAGTCTAAAATAAATGCAAAATATAAACTAGATTGATTTTTAAAATTTCTTGTTTTTGTTTCACTATCGATACGATTTTATAATGCTACATCAAATACAAGAGAATTCTTTAAGCGGGTTAAATATGATGAATAGCTCAAAAGAATAAACAAAAGCAAACAAAACCATAATTAACGTAAACGATGACAAATTGTCTGCATATTCATCTAGTCCTTTCAAAATCACTATGATTAAGTTATGTGTAACGCGGCTCCATTCATATTTGTAACTTTTCACGAAGAGATTCGACTTCATTAGGTGTTAAATACCCAACGTTTTGAAAAATGGCTGGCTTTAATTTTTGCATAAAATACTTTTCCACGCTTTGTGAATCGAGTCACGTTTATTAGTAATTTTCAGACGTCCAATTTGTCCGAAGAACCGAAGTTGATTGAGATTAAACTTTGTCATGCATAGCAATCAGTCTCAAGTTAAATGTATTATACGGAATAAAGTTATATTCTTCCAGTATTATACTTGTTATTGTTTGTCAAAATCAAAATTAATTCATTATGTTTCATTAGTTTATGAATAAATTAACAAGGATATTATATTTTAAATGTGTTTATAGTAAGTTTTTCATCTTTTTATGTTGATTTGAAATGCTTAATAAAATGGAGGTGGAATGAGAAGCTGCTCTAGCGCTGATACGATAAAACACAATGATAAAATAAGTTATTTCTATAAAACCCCAGTTAAAAGATTTGCAATTTCCTTTGGGGCTATGGAAAGCCAACCGCGGCGCTGTAGCCCAATTGAAGTCGATAAATCTTGGGAAACAAATCAAAGTATAAAACGAAAGCAATTATTCCGTTTAATCCGTGGTGCGGGATTTAAGGCCGTGTGCAGTGCGAGAAGAAGAGCAGCGTAAGTGTTGAGGAGACGAAAGATTCTCTCAACTCGAGACCATCGCGCTAGAGCAATTCAACAGCGAGAGAATTCATTAAAGGTCCTTTTTAATTCTGGTTAAACATGACCTCTGTCAGTGGCGAAAACAGACGCAACGGCTGCAGATGCAGACCAGCGGCGAATATTCTCGCGTTACCAAGGAAACATCTCGTCCTGATTGGCCAATAACGAGAAGCGGTGGCTGATTGCTCACATTGAAATAATGGCCTTCATTAAAATTGCAATTTTTTTCCATTATCGAATTGTTCATTTAGTATACTTCTGCCTACATCTCATCAATAAGTAAATTTCAACATTTCAATCATAGTTAAAAGGTAGATAGATAACGCTTCAATTACTCTAACATTTAATTCTATAGTAGGTCTTAATTAAAACTAAATTCAATACATCTTGATTATCTCCTACTTTTTTGTGAATCAAGGAAAGAAACGTAGGATTTTTAGAACATCAAAGAAATTAAGTATCACTGTAATAAATGAACATAAAAAACTTATCTTATATAAGAGAAAATATTTAGAAAACGGTGTATAAGACTTTTTTTAATTTACAATTCTAATATAATATCATGTTGTCGAAATCTAGAAGATTATTTGATACTGCTCCTTTGTGACATTTGAGATTAATTCCCAATCATGTAATGGTTGGCAAAGTTGAGGGAAAGTTACAATGCCACGAGAAACTAGTGTACCACTGTAAGCTTGTTAATTATTACATAACCTATCAGTGAATAAAGTCAGAGATGGGTAGGGTGGTTTGGTTAGGTTACTCCAGGAAACTGTGTCTATTAATTAATTATTCATATTTGTGGTTTGTGTATTGATTGAACATATACAGGATATTGGTACTGGTGTGAGAATGGGTGAGTGCTTTGTGTATGTGTATCAAAGTTACATCACTACGAGACTGTTAAGCTCATTAGCTCTACGCCAACAATGGTGATACATCGCTTATGTGGTTCGCTAATTCCAACTTGCCCGTTGTTCAGTATGACTCAAATTCGTCTTGATGATATACATTTAAACATTCTGCATTGAAGCACGATTCAGTTTATATAATAATTTTCTTTTAAATTCTATTTGTTTTTCGTAAATTTAGATAAATCGGATTTATATGATAAATGCATGGTTTTCATTATGAATGCAATATGACCTGCAGGAAAATTATAAGTTTAACTATGAAATTATGACAGATCCAGTTAATTTCCAAACTTGCAAGCTAGTAACTTTATCATTTTGAATTACACCGGCCAATTGTTCAGCTCCAGAATAGTGTAAAGCGATGGCGAGTTCAGTTAAAAGTTAAGTCAGATAACGACCAATCGAGCCATATATCTTAAAGTATAAGTCAGCCCCAGAGCATCCCCACAGTGTAAGAAAAAGAAGACAGTATAGGTATCTTTGGCGGTATTCTAGGGCACAGCAGGGAAAACTGTTCGTTCGACGTTTGCCGGAAAAGTTAGCAGGAAAAAACTGAAGAAAAATTACTAGCCTTGAGATAGAATCAGAGATGACCGAGCATATGTCAGAGTCTTGGACCATATAATATCTCACACACCAAATCGACGCGTACCCAAAACACATATAACTACAGTGGCGTATTCAAGATTTAAGATTTTTTTTTTCCATATAAATAAAACTACTTCCACAATATGTAAAAGCACAAAAATAAATGATTAATATATTTATATTAAATATTTACTCATATTTAAAAATTGCTATTTCGAGAAAAGCTATTACTGGTATATCATAAAATATTACTTCATAGACGCTACTGGACACAAATAGCCACTGAGAAATACATACTCCCACTATGTTGATGTTTCTTCTCTTTTGGCTCTGTCCGAGTTTTCGGTGCACTGGGGCACTTTGAAACACGGACAAAACGCTTGGGGAATTCTTACTCCCATCCCTTGTACGTATCTACTTCTTCTTATATGAGTTATGACACTAAGATATGTAATAATTTCAGCGATTCAAATATTAACGGTTTCGTTCGCGCAACACGAATATGATGTATAGCGATATATGGTTCGGTCGTACGTTATAGCGTTTTTTGTCTCAACAAATGGGATGAAGAGCTCCGTTTGCCTTACTCAGGTCAGCGTGTTTGTATTATAAAGCGTGTTCCGCAAGAATTTATTGAATTGAATCGTATTGAAAAATAGTTAGATTTATGATTGTTGATATTAAACTACATAAAAAACTAGTTGCTTATTTATTACTTTATTGCATTAGTCACATCAAATATATAGGTAATAGTTGCGAAAATAATATTTGGAAATGTTGTCAAGATGAAATAAAGTACGTCTGTCTCTATAGCTGTCTGGTTTTATTGCTTCATTAAAATTCATATGGTTTTCATTTCTGTTTTAAACTACGATATATTTCAGTGTTTATTATTTTATGAAACAAGGGCTCTCCTGCACCGTCGTAGCAACTAACCTTGAAAGTATCCATCAGTAGACGTTTGTGATAAATATCCCATGAACATTTCTTGACTTTTCACATTTTTATCAGGCTGTCCGAGCGGTGGCTATCATTCTCTTTGCCACTGGTACCCAGGTCGTTATCTTCGAGCGGCGCGCACTAACCCTTGTCATGCGCTAGACCACCATTCATCCTCCAACAGTCGTAACTTATCCGGGATCAAAACTTGTCTGCTGTATTCTTTTCCAACTATTTCTTTTTTCCTTCAGTTGTGACATTCGCGCACTGGATATTTCATGCGATAAGTACATTATATGAAACAAAAGTTCGCGCCTTTTAAATGACAGCTATAAGAAGTAATACTTCACAACTTTTACAGAATACATTAAGCGAACTTAGTATATTTTTTTTGCAGTCCTATATTATGCTATTTTATTAGAATATTTATAGTTTTAGCTTCTAAAATAATTTAAAATACCTATAGGTACCTATTTAAAAAAAAAACCGTATTGCAATAAATTAAAGTGCAATCATGCCAGAGTTAGCTCCAAAGCTTACCACTCATCTGAACTCCAACAACAAGAGTATCGCTGTGTTTACGCAGCCATATCCGCAACCGCGTGCTCTTTGTTACCCCTCTGCTCGCACTTATCTACCCCGAAAACCAAACGATATGCAAATACAAAGCTCGAGTACAGTAGCAGTTAAAATCCCTAAGCGCTATCACAATACAATCTAGTGTGCGCGCGCATCATTTAAGGGTGTAGAGGTCCAATTGTAGTTCGTAATTATCACGTCAAGTAGCGCTAGTTGTGAAGATCCCAACGCTACGTGGTATAAGACCTATTTCATCTTGACTGACGCACTAAATATTATTGCGTGATCTGTACAGATGCTGGAATGATCAAGCCCCACTATTATATGTTGGTGTGTGCGTGGAATTGTCGTGTTATCTTATACACACGGCAAATAAACGCCTGCCTATACGTACCCAAGAGGTTTGTGTGTTTGTTAAGGTTAACAGGAAATAATAGGGATGTTTGTTTTCTGAATTATTTATGAATATAGTCTTGTTTATTATTTTCGTCATGGAACAATTTAAATAAATATTAGAAGGAATGATTCGTTCGCATGTTTGCAAAATATTACATCTTATAATATATAACTACACATAGATAACTGTATTCGTAGAAAATTCCAAATTTTTAATAGGGGCTTAAATATATTTTATAAAACTATCATTTGCTTAAAAAATAGGTACAAATATAATTAAATTAACTAAATTTCAATGATTAAGCATATATATGGTAACATATAATACAATTTAGGACTGGTATGTATGTACATACCTATATATAGTTTCATGAAAGTTGGTGTTTAAAACAATGAATTTATCTCAATTTGTCGATCGAAAATAAATCCAATTTATGGTACTTATAATGCATTTTACCACAATTAAATTCAACGACAGGCTTTACAATGAAATTTAACCAAAATTCAATTTGGAACAAATTTCATACCAAAACTCTCATTACAGAAATTGTTATCTTTGTGGCTCAGACACAATTGTTTTATTGAATAATATACTAAATGCAAATCTATTTCCATAATAACCGAGTGTAATAGGTATTCTTTTCATTTAAATGTATGTAATAGTTTAGCGATATTTTGAAACTTTTCGCGTAAATCAGTTACCAATGCAATTCAATATTTAAATATCGTCTACGTGAGATTATACTTCAAGACAAGTTTCGTGAGTCCTGTTCGCAATATAAGATCCCGTAAGCTTCTTAAGGTACTTCTCCCATAGGAACTTAATATAACAACGCCGCATTTCACAGTGACTTGAGAAAGAGAGAAAAAAAGTTGTGAAACCAGAATGAAATATTGCATTTTCCCCGATGATTTCTTGAGATTGTATCAGGGAATTCCTAATTATTTTAACTCTTTGCTTTTAAATGAAATGTTTATTTTTATGAAAATAGAATTAAACTTCTTCTCCAGTCACTCGAACTGTACAAAAAAATATAGACAGTATGTTTTGTTTATGCATATTATATGTGATAGGTCACTGTTGTCATGTATAAATATTTTCATTTGCTTTGATTATTTTAATTTCAGTATATATGTGCAAAAAAAAAAAACCGTCATATTTCTATATTGCACAAAATAAACAAACAAAATTACAAGTTCTCATTTTTTCTTTCTACTATGACATTCGCCCCTTGACGATACGCATATAACCCTGGCATTCTTCATACGTATACACTCAATGCATTTTGTATGTATGTGTGCGTAGTATATATACATACATATAATAGCATATCTTTGTGTGTATGCGTGGATGTGTATGTTTTGTGAGCTGTGAGGGTTCGGAAACGGTTGCCAAGGACAACGCGCTTGCGCCCGGAAAGACGCGCGATTACTCCGGCGCCGGGGCGCCAAGCGACGCCGGCAAGATGCTCAAGTTCAGTGCCTCTAGCGGTAGTCACACGTACTACGTCACGTCGCCTATATTAGTCTAGTTCGCCGCGATGTATTCGTTAGAACGACGTACGGACTCGCCCTGCAAAAGTGTATACCGTTACAATACAAAACCTCGTATCTAGAATCACGTGATCCTGCAATCAACTTTGTATATATACAAATCATAATTGCCATCTGTATAGATTTGTGTAAATGTGGTTTCCTACAAAAGACAATCGAAAAACAATTGTTTTCATATTATAACACCAATTTTTAAATTTTCTGAAAAAAAAAATAACTCAAAATATACTAACAAGCTCTAGTTATTACATTTTCTTTTAGATCTCTAGAACTATAGATCTGCATCTATTAGAAAATAATTATTATACATTTTTGTTATTGTGCTACAGGTAGTTTTTAAAAGTACCAAATTAAAAAAAAAATATATATATATATTTTGCAAAACATTGTAAATAATCTCGGCTTACGAGTTTATATAAGTGTCTGTTCTAAGTGTCAAATGTCAAGTGTAAACATGTGAATTTTGTCTACGTGTTCGTGTATCATTTATCGAGAAACAGTTATAAATCAAGGTAAGCCATGTCGGAGGAGTTTAATTTATATTGCGGTGGTATTTCATTAGTTCACCTCGGTTTGATGGTTGTTTATTCATGTGCCTGTGTTTTCGGCTGTTCAAAAATTCAGTTTGACTTGGAATATTAATTTCCTGTCATGTGATTTGTCACATAATAAATTTAATAACATATTTACCTTAGGCATATACCTACCGCTTTATCATGCATGTATGTATGTATGTACATACAACACATAAATTTGTTGGGTACAAAATTTGTATGCACTGCATAAATATTTTGATTAAATATGTGTCCCATGTAACAATTTTGTTATAAATTTGACATATATTTCGGTCATAAATTAATATAAAAACATTTTCTAAATTATATGCCAGCCAGGCCACATGAGTGTACATTTTTGATATATGGTCTAATATTTAATTACCCATTAAATAATTGATAAATATTAATATCTGAATATGCCAAACTTATACAAAAATAAAAAAAAATAAAAATGTATTTAAACAACTAGTAAGTTTGATATAAAACCGAAATTAATTGACTGTTTCACAATGTTCGATCAATAAATCATTTGTTTTCCGGGAAAAAGAGTTGGTTTTGTGCAACCAAATAATTTATGAGCCGGGATGGCATAGCACGATGGATACGGGTTTCTGAAACATATTGTTTGCTTTGTCGACGAACAAAGACCAACAAGGTAGTATTGTTTCGTAAATAGCTTGGTCGTTTTATAATATACCTGCCACCGGTTGGAGTTAGTTGCTCTTGCTTGGTTTGTGCTGGCGATGCTGTTGCGTGCATAATATGAAGATTGTTTTGTTTACATTTGACCTACATCTTAACATTATGCACACCAAGAATTTAATTCAACTCAGTACTCTATACTTATTGCAATCGAAGAAATAAATTTTAATATCTTTTGGTGGAGGCGCCAGATGTTGAAGCTGTTAATTTTTACTTATGTTTTAAAAAAATGTGCAATCAATTTAATATTTTTAATTGAAATATAAGTTGATACTTTCTTAATAGGTTTTTTATGCCCTGGCAATTTGATAGAGTAATAAGTTCTTTAATATATTACGTTTTTTATAAATTTAATTGAACAATAAACTATATGCCATCACGCTTCAATTTTAGCAGAAAGATAAAATTAGTATATTTGAAGGTAAATATGTGATGAAAATAGCATCGTCTATGGGTCGGGTCTGTTTGGGGGGCTGAAAGAGACATATTTCAAGAATTTTAGGGAGATAAATTTGTAATGTCCATAAAACTTTATGCATGAAATAGAATAAAAAATTTTATAACATTATGTCAGAAGCCATTCTACTTTTTCTTATTTTTCATGAAGTACTTATATATAAAATTGATGGTATCTTCTTTAAAAAAAGTTTTAAGTGAGTGCCTCAGTATTAACTATTTCATTGTTCAACACAAAGAATAAAATCTAGAATTGTTTATAAAATGTTATATAACTTTCGAAAAATCTATAGAAGAAAGCATTTATATATATATATATATATATATATATATATATATATATATATATATATATATAAATGACATAAGCCAATTCACATAAAATTTATTTCATTTTTGAATTGTTTATTGACTCTATACAATATTGTATAAAACAGATTTAGAGTAAAATAAATGTGAAAGCATATAGTTATTTGTAAACCTTTGTATGTATTCTCGTGGAAAATCACTTTGTCAAGTAAACGATAAGTGATTCGTGTCAACTAAGCTACAGCGATACCTACAATACACTATACTAATATGATTTTGTATGCATACGTGTTCAGCGATTTTGTTGTTGATATGACGTCATAAAGTCGCGATGGAAAAATCCGAGAGGAAGGAAATCCAGAAGATAAAAAGTTTGGTGTCGCGCGCGTAAGAAAACCGAGTTTAAAACAAATTACATTTCCCATTCGCTTATGTTCCGATATCATGACAGAAATAGGTCGAGAGCTAGGGTTTAAGGTGTACGGCGTTGGATGTATAGCTATACCATCTTTGGGGTGAAAGAATGAACCAAACGTACGCGACGAATCAGAATCTCAATTTTCTTAGAACTGTCAAAAGCTTTAGAGAACCCTGAGTTATGAACACTGCGGACGACTAGTTAAATTATGATCAAAAAGTTTGTTCAAGTGTAAAAAAGTATTGTGATAAATCAAATGCGCGCCTATAATACTCTGTACTCATTACGATTATTAGTATGGTAACCGTGGTTTACTACAACCTATAAGTAACGTCAGAAATGTGAAATAAAACATATATGAAATATTAATTCAAAGTTGTTTTTCTTTGGTTGCAGTGTTGTGATATGATCGAGGCTTTAGAAGCGGCTGATCAACAGCCGACGCACACCTCACGCGGCTATTGTTGTCTGTGTTTACCAATACGAAGACGTCGTCAGTCACCGACTGAACCGCCAGCCCAACCACCACAAGCACCGCTAGCAACTGTGAGCGGTTCCACAGGTCCCATGGTGCAAATGTTTTACTACGAGAACAGAGGCAAATGCTGCAAGAAGTTACTCAGGCATAACGGTTATCCCAGCAAGGTAAGAAATGTTCTACACATTTTACTCATATCAGATTTATCAATTTCTACATCCTACAATATGTGCGAGAGGATTTCTCAAAATGCAAATCAATAATTACAATTTAGAGTTTCAATTACCCGAAAAACAAAGCCTTAACACTCTGACGTATTATACCTTTTAATTAGATTTTTATACCCTTTATTTACTTCCCAATGACGGACTATCATTAGAAGTGATGTATCTCGAGTCTTTTGTTCTCCGACGGCACACATTCATTCCCTTTGTTGTCAAGGTTGATTATTATTCCTGACGCTACCTTAATGTTGGTGTAATCAACGGCAGGAATGAGGCCGATTCGTATTTCCTACTCGGCGTTCCATCGGAAACGAATCTATTTTTAATCGAGTGACACGTAAACTGGGTTATCTGCATCTGCGTGACCGTTTCGAATTCCGAACCGAAACGAAAGAAAAAACTAATAGCCCTTTTCGACTGTGCTATATATATATATATATATATACAAATAATAGACGACCCTTTTAAAGGGTTTTATTCTTCAAGTTCTTGTCTATACTCTTTCACTGCACACGTAGGAAAAGAGTTATCGCATTTTTTAAGAAGATTTATTATCTATACCTTTCACTATCATCAATTATTGTGTTCTCATACGCACTTATCTATTAATTTTAGTAATAAATATATAAATATTATTTGTTGCACATAATTGAAATTAATTATGCAAAATAATTCTCATCAAAAATATATGAATAAAAATTGTAATCCTGGGTGCATATAAAATTATGAACATCAAAGCAATCATTATATTTGTTTTCTATATACGTTTAGAAGCAAGCTGCGTCCGTTAACGGGTTTAAATTCAACTAATTACTCCGCTGTTTTCCCGATTAGCGTTTGCGTGCCGCTAAAAACTTTCAGTAAATGTACGTCAGTGGAGCGTAGCACAAACGTCAAACGCATGTTTCCAGGAAACAGAGTATAGACCACTAGGCACGCACAAAACGAAACACTGACAAAGCCAAAAACTTGCACGATTTCATCTATGTACTAGCGAGTAATCCCAAATTAAATAAAATGCAAATAACTAATTGGAATCGTGTTCACAAACTGACGGTATGTCTACTCTATGCAAGTTGGGATCAGAGAATTTCATTCGTGGAAATTTACATTCGCATTTGTAATTGGCTGCCGTTTCGGTTGACGCGTTATTAAAGTGTATTCATTTTAATGACAAATCACGGCATTTTCACAAAGAGCTACTTTGCATTTCGTGCATATTTTAGTCATTTTAAGATATGGCCAAATTAGTCTTGAAAATAGCTGCGTTCCACAATTTTCCAAAGTTTTCCAAATGAAAGAGTAGCCAAAGAAAATAAATATTATCTCGTTTTAGAATTCTAAATGTTGTAGTAATAAATATATTTACTAGCAAAATTAGGTTGAGTTTTTAAAATATTAAAAGATTCATACTAATGAAAAAATTGGATATAAATTACTAGCAATATCAATGTGTATCATATATGATCGTATAGACTTAATATCTCTTGATATATTAATATATTTTTTATCCCAAATTGGAAAAAAGAATATGAGCATATAGAAATGATATAAAGAATTGATAAGATGAAAACCGAGCAATCAACTTGTAAACTGGTGAAATTTATAACGATATGCAGTAAGGACATTGACTGAAGGATGAGGAAAAGTACATGGTTCATTGGTGAAATAATCGATTTCTGTTTGCGGCAAATGAATAGCGGCAACGTGATCTTACGTTGAAAAACTCGTGAATATTTCATGTCGATGTTGTGACAGTCTTTTATTTTGTTGGCGGCTGTAGAAACTTGGAGGTATTTTGATAACACGCAAAGTACCGAATCGCTGTGAACAAATTTCAAACAAAACCCATTAGTTATATTTACAGTACGAGAAGATGGACGTGATACAAGACACCAGTGGCGTGGATCGTTCTCTTTCCTAACTTGGCAACTGTTACAGTGTCACTCTTTGTCAGTGTTTGAATTTAAGTCATAAACCATATACTACATATAGCATGATTTTTATATGAGCAATCACAAAATGGAATCATTTAAATGAATTAAGTTATTAATACATATTTATAAAGTAATTATGTTTGGATCAAATTTTATTTATATTCATTGCACTTCATATAGTAAAAGTTGATTGTATAGCGCTTCAAATTTCTTCATTACGATTCCACTTAAAAGATAAAAAAGAAAAACGACGCTATTTATGAATTCACCGAGCTACAATTACTAAGGGCATTCCCCTACCTGCGTGCAGCAATTTTATTACCTAATAACAACTAAACTCAACTTGAACATGCAATCTATTAAACAAGCAAACATTAATAAAATGATACCTGTTACTGAATTACATTAGAGGAATATTTATGTTTATAGTTTCCCGTAGGGAATAATGATTTTTAAAATCGACGCCACTGTCTTTGTGGTCGGCTGAACAAGAAACAAGGACGAGTTGTTAAGGTATCCTTTGTTCCAGAACTGTCATCGTTTGTCGCTAGTATCATTTATCATACCAACTGTATGCGAGCTAGATAATTAATGAATTATTACAGTGGTAATATCGTTCGTTTTGTGTGTACAATACACATCCATTATGGTATTTTTATACCGAAAACCAACAATCTAAATGTATTTGACATGATGCACCCACTGTTCGGTGGTTTATTATTTGCTCTATGCTAGTAAACATCTATACGTACACTAATACAAATTATTTAAATTTATTAACAATAAATATATTTGTAACAAAATACGTCAATTGAGAAATAATTGGTTGTATTTGTAATTGAAGGCGTACCTAATCGTACTAATATACTAGTAAATCTAATTTTAATGTATTTCACTCCCAAATCTGATGAACACGCCACGATTAGAAACAGGTGTTTGTATACGCGCAGTATGTATACAAACCCGTTACTATGCCAACCATATAGATCCACATGCGACGGTCTCTTCACTACATAATATCAACTGTATTATATAGTAGAGGTGCTGACGACAGCGATCATATAGACTATAGAGAACAATATGCCTAAACCAATGTTGTTTCTCTTACAATTACATATACAGACACACAGAACACTTTGGTGAGAGTAAACGTTGATGAATCAGTTACCGTCAGGTGTTTTCAAACGAAAAATTAATCTAGAACCATTTTTAAATCCATAAACGTATCTACAATTAGCATTCTGTTTAAAAACGGTTCAAAACATAAGTCTAACGAACAGTATAAATATTTCATAAAATTTGTCTATTAGTCCACCCAAGTTTATAAATATTTTTGATAGTTATGGAGAGTATTTGTTTATTAAACAATATAAACCAATAAATTCTACTTTGAAAACAGCGGAAAACATTCGGTAATGCTTTGGAAAAAAAAAAAGGAAAAGTACAAACAAATATTGTTCAATCACACAATAATCATGGTTTATTGCCAATGCTTCTATGTTTAGTTTCGTTATTTTTTGCTATTCAGTTCAGTTTTAGTAGTTCTGTATTTTGTAAACACTAGTTCCAGGTACACATACTATGGTAGAGTTGCTATACCTTATACAGTAAATTTTGCAGACATACGTAGTAGCCGAAAGCGTACAAGCACACTGCATATTAATGTTTGCTTTGGCAGTACGTGTATTTCACAGTAAATATTTTAATAAGGTCACCGTGCAATTCGAAGTATGCTGTTTGTATTTCCAATGCACGTATACGTGATGCATTTGTTGTAGTTGATTTAAAAAACTTCAATAAATACGTGAATTTTTTTAAATAAATAATTTGATATATTTAAATTACGTATATACGAGCAAAAAATCACATTTCATTAAGTTCGTCTATTTTTCCAGAACAACGTATATATATATATATATATATATATATATATATATATATATATATATATATATATATCCGAATAAATCAACTTGGCAAACAAACTCGTAAAATGTATAACACTCTTTTATTTCGGTTGGGCTAACTATGCTAGTTGACAATGAAATATGGAGTGCTGCTTTGAACTCGTAACTAATTCTATTAGATTCTTTGTGACCACAACGGTGTTACTATACACACACACACACACACACACACACACACACATACTAGAAATGTTCCATAGAACTTTATACTGCGTGCTCTATATTACTAACCGAGAACTTGGTAGCGCGTATCATGTCAGACGAGTCTGTAAATTAAATTCCTACGTACGAGTTTTTGCTTACCATTCTGTAGAGCTGTTTCTTTTTATATAATTCAATCATATGAAACCTTACACCTTTGAGATGATCTCGGGAAAGTTTAAATTAATTTCACGTCATGATTTGAAAACCAATCAAATTGTTTGTTTGAACTGGGTATATAATTAGATTTCTGGTATTTGAAAAGTTGTTGGATACTGGATACAGCAGTGGGCGAGAATCTTTTTGTTCAAATAATATTTAATTGTTCATGTATCAAGCGAGACAGTTTATTTATTTAGGTTGTATATTTTTTTTTGAGATGCGAAATTGAAAAAAGTATGTGCAGGTTTTTAAGTTTCACATGTTTGCGAAAGGATTATAATATTTCGTTGAATGTGGAGTATGGAAAGTGAAACATAAAAAAGGTGACTAGAGTAGAAATTAAATTTTTGAAGGTAACTGATGGCGTTTCGAGGATAATGGATGAAATTTTTAGTTGAGATATTGGAATAGTTTCTCAATTTGTCTTGACTATAACCTAGTTTTAAACTTATTTGAGATAAAATAGAACAGCATCTTAAATAACAACTTTATGTTGGTACTAATTGGGTAAATGTAAACATATTAATAATACTGTGTTGTAATATGCTTATGTTTCGAATCGCGTTATAACTATGTTATGCAATTAATGTATATTCATAACAATGTTATGGTCTTGGCAGATGGCCAAATTTATCACTGCACAACTACACAACTCTTCACCGAGGAATTCACAGCTATGAATTGTAATTGTATTAATAAATATACACATCTATGAAATAATATTAAATATTCGACTCTAGACTACAACTAGATTACCTACATATAAATTGCAACCTCATAAATATATGTTCTCATTGTTGTTATCTAAAATACAATAGTAGTAGCTTATTCTTATAAACAGTTCGAGGCTGTACAAAGCACATTGTGGTCCCTATTGAATAATAAATATTATAAATGAAAAACTTACAATAGTTATCTAGTAAATCGTAGCTTTTCGCATTGCAGTTATCGTCACAGCGTTAACTATATTAATAGCATTCTCTTCCTAAACTACTCGTGAACAAAGAGAAAAAGAATTCTTATCTATTCAGAGAGAATGATGACGTCATTATATTCGTAACATGCAATAAGTATCCAATGGCATTCTTTCCACTTCCTCTTATGTGTATATCCGTCATTTCCTGCTTCTAGAAAATCCCCAAAGAAAAATTGAAACCATTTCACCAGTCATCAGTTTCTACCCTGTATTCATCATCGTTTTCAAAAACCTGTGTGCGATGATATGATCAATACGAGATACCCTCTGAGATACTCGTACGTTGGACAAAGACACCAGATAGTTATTGTTAAACAATATATATTCATCTCACTTGCTCCGTCGAAGTTACATTTGTGCTGAATTGTGCGGTGCAATGGGCAGCTTAATGCGTTTTCTCCCGAGACGATTTTACGGCTGTTGCTTTTTCATAAATTCCAATAAATTCAATCATGTGGAATTGAATATTTTGCGGACGTCACTGTTTCGACAATCATAATATACTGAATTAACTTTTCCGTCTCTCTGTGGGTAAATAGCGTCGTGGATATGTTTCACATTTTCTTTTTTGTATTTTTCTCATTTGGATTTAAGAATTTTCATTATTTTTACTTTTTTATCCGGTTCCATCATGGTTCACCGATGCTATTATTGTTGACTTGTGTAAAACTTTTTGCTTAACAATTTCGTTATTAAATTTATTAAATTCTTGGCTGGGAATATTATGAATTATTTTTTATTATGTTGTTTTTAGCAATACGTTTTATCTTTTAATATTGGTTTAGTAAACGACAAAAGTCTGCTCTTGTTTCAATAACGCGAACAAGGTTTTTTAATAAATAATATAAATTGAAGATTAGAATAAAAAAGTCGCATAATTATTCATCAAATTGAATAATGAATATTACAATTTCCATTTGCGAACCTTTTCTTGTTGTTGGTGAAGCAATACATTTACGAATTCTAACCTAGATTCCACAAATATTTAATTCTTATATAAGATTTACTAGCTACAAACCCAAGTAATAATTCTTCACATGTCAAATGAAAAATTGATTATATACCATCAATCATTTTAAATTGATACGTCTTCACAAGTATACCACAGACTTTTCTTTTCATTTTTCCCTAAAGTATGAAAAACCGAGCATTTTTTAATCACCGATCTCTTACAAAATAAAAAAGAAATATGTAGTCCAATATGTATGCTATACATCGATCATGTAGACCAAAAAAATATTTAGCTGAGTTATAGACTCATAAACATGTCGTTCGAATATTTATGTGATTGATTAATGTGGGGATTTATAATAGGCATTGTAATAAATTTTGTTATAATTTAATTTTTCATGAACATATGCTAGAGTGGTCTGCGATGGATTCCCCTATACATTTTAAGATGAACATGGTTAGGGATGAGTTCTAATGTTTGGACGAATTAAATAAATTTAGTTGGATACCACATGTATCAAATATCAGAATTATAAAATTAATTAATTAAATTCGTGTTTCTTGTGTGATAATCAACACAACAAGTGAGGAACACGTTAAGTGTGTGTGTGTTAAATAATGAAAGAAGATACACGAGTAAAATGGAAACAAAACGAATACATATGTGAAGTGTCAAACAGAATAATAACTTTTGTTGCTGGTACATACAAGGTTGTTAAAATACACGTCGCACAAAAGCAACAGTAAAGAAAACGTAATTAACTTTTAAACACAAAAGCGTGTTACTTGTTCCGTAACTATTAGATATTCCAATTTCATATATATATAGGTGTGTATGAACATACCTGAGATGTTGCTACTATTAGATGAAACATTTGTTTGACAAACCAGTCTAAGTGTAGAACTTTTGATATTTCGCAATCACCTAATTTCGTTCGAACTTCGGTGACGTTTTGCAACTTTGTGAAGTTTAATAGCTTTCTGATTCACGTACACCAGACTTGAATACGTATAATGTTTGACTTGTCATAAAAACTTGTTACATTTAAATGAACTTGGCTTTTTTAAATGGCATTTCATATTACTGAACATGAACTGAAATTGGAAAACAACTTCACATTACTTCTTTAGATATACATCATCAAATTAACGAAAAAGGTTTCTTAGTTAGGAACAACTTTATAGTCAACAAGTATGTCCCATATAATACTAGGGGCCTTCCCCGTAGATATGTAATAACTTTGGGATATACTCAGAAAATTTTAGATATTGAGATTTTATTAGAAAACCTTGTTTTTAATTTATTAAGATATTTAACTAAACTACATATCATCCTCATGAGTTTTACATTTGACAATGTTTTAAAAGAATTTAATTGAAAACTACAATTTGTAATTACATCCAACAAGTAGAACAACTTCTTTTAAGCAATTACGGTAGCATAATTATTTGCCAAGTCTAATAAAATATCTAATAAATAAAGATGAGCTACTAAAGATACCTGAACTAAGCAATTAAGAAAGTTATTTCATTTTTCATAGTGTTTTAATATATGCAAACAATATTTTTCTAGCGAAAATTTTTAATAGTTTACCTAGTTGTAATGGAACATGAACATAGGCAAATTTAGTTTACAGGAAAAAGATATTAAGTTTATTCAACATGATTGCCTGGTTATTAGTTTTCGTTAAAAATTGATCGGTGTATATTCAATCCTGTAGAAAATGTTCTGAAGCAACAAAAGTTGAATTGGTCTTCAAATAAAATCAGCATTCTTTCATTAATTTAAAATATGAAATGGATTTTAATATTTAATGCGAATAGCTTTAGGCAATAAGAAATTATACTTTCTAGTCAAAAATTAGAATATGACTGATGTCGACAATTGACAAAAGTTCAATTTGTTTTCTTTGTAAACGCAAATTATATCCGTTCTCTAACGAATAATATTCCAATGAATAAAGTTCATAGTTGAATAGTTGATGAGAAACTTTATATTATATAAGTAATATAAAAAGAGCATTGAACATTTTGTAGGAAACTTGGAACTTTTTAATTAACAATTAGTAATTAAATTACTATTCACTCTTTTGGGCAGACATCAGTCAATTTTCAACAAAATTAAATTTACCTTTTCATCTCTCTCTCGTTACTGTAAAAAGAGCATAGGGACTAGGGCTCATTTTTCTTCTTCAAAGTGGGTGACAAAACAGACTTAAAAAGAATGGAATTGTGTCAATATTGTCTCATTTATAAAACGGCATTCTGAGCTCAATTTCTTTTGGGACGGTCCCTAAAATCTAGCGTAGCGGCGTAGTTGCATTTCTGTGAGTTATAATCGATGGATAAAAATGAGGGGAGAATGATGGAGGGTGGAATTGTGTGTTTGTAAGTCGGGATTATGCGTTTTCCGCATTCTCATGGATTCGTATGTGTGTCTGTCTAGACTAGATGAAAAACTTGCTATTATTCTCATCCTGGCGAGTTGGCAAGTTTTTATATAATGCCCTGAGCGATTTCAGGCAATGTTTTGCTGTTATTTGTTTCCCGTAGTGTTTCCCCTTTGTAAATATTAAACAAACTGCTTTATATTTATGTGCCCGTTCTAGTTTTTTAGATTACCATTTTCCAATATACTTCTTATACTTGTATGAATTATGTTTTTCATATTTTCAATTCATTTTCTCTGATATTGTTTTTACTTATAAACAAACAACACAAAAAATACTAGCACTGAATATCGCAATAATATTTTCAAAATATAATTTAGAAAAAAACAGTATTTGAAAATAAATTTAAAACCTACGTATACATATATAAAAAATATCAATAAAATGTATATTAAAATACTGATTAAATGTTATTGAAATAAATTCGTCGTAAAAAATAAATAAATATATTTTATAACTTTTTCTACGAATCTAACGTAATAAAATATATAACTTAATCTTGACTTAATATTTGACGCATATTTTATTCCGATACACATATTTTTCATAATATAAGTATAAGAGTATCCATTTGAAGAGAAATACATTTCCAACCAATTAATTTGTGTATACCTTCATTTAATTGTACTACTTTCCTCTAACCCTTAATAGAATCATGTAATGAAATTTTAAGTGGTCGACTTAGTAAAAGAAGTACGTGCATGAAAGGTTTGATGAGTTTAGCTTGAGAAAAAGGATTTTCGGATTGAATAGGGTTTGGAGAAGATTTTGTTTTGAAACTAGTGTATCTGCACAGATTATTTGCTGAGGTTATTTTCTATAGAATTGGATTGATCTAAGATATTCGTTCAGTAAATAATAAAATATTTATTTAATACCGACTAATGTCTTATATAGTAGCGTAATAATACATATTTATTAGATTCAATAAAATAATTTGCTCGTGATCAATAAATTTTGTAGGAATTGTACTTTATTTTCACCAGTGGATCATTTCATGATATGTACCTACATCTATCAACATGTTTTTTTAATATGCTAAAGATACATATAATAAAATTTAAAATTCAACAGTAGGGCATAGGAGTAGGAAGGCAAACTTAAAGTTTTATGAAACTTGAAGTTGTAAAATAAAGCATGTCTTTTCTGCACTAACGAAATGAATTTGCCACTAGCAACCACAAAAAATGATAGTCTTCTATTTGTTACATCATATAATCTCACATTTCACAAGTGCAATCTTGCACAAAATTTAATTTTCATTCTTTGGCCGAGACGCGCTCTGTGCAAAGCGAGGGCATTTTCTTGTGGTGGTTTGAGCTCTGAGGTATTTGCCAGCAAACGTAGCGAGCACGTACCTATAATCTGTTTGTCTGCGGTTTGCTCGCGTTGGCCACTAGAGGCGCGCTGACGTGCGGACATAAAGTAGCGCTGCTGCAAGCAACAATACAAACATAAACAGTCAGCCAGACATCAAATCAGAAACATTCACATTGCCAGGAACAAGTGCGCGCTTCCCTCGTTTGGTCCCAAACGGGAACAGACGCCAGAGTGAAAAAAATGATCGACCATTCCGCCACGACGTGACCCTGTTTGTCATATGCGAATGACACTATTGCGCGTCCCTTCACTTTATTCCACATCATTTTTATTGCTTTTCATTTTCAATATACGTATATTCTAATATATATTTTGAATATTTTGTAACAAGAAACTGTTACTAGAATCGGCATATGAGTTAAGAAAATCTACATTTTACGTAGTAGTTAAAAAATATAATAAAGAAAATTACTAAACATTACAATTTCTAACCGAAACATGTTCACTTTTATTATTGTTTTATGACTACACATATGAAACGCTTGGATATAAAATATTATGAAATAGATGGAATAAAGTATAGAGCTAATGCTGGACATGGACAAACGGGCAATTGGCAAACACAACAACAAGAACCGGAACGAGAATTCTCTATTTCTCGTATATAAAAGTTTGCGTTATAAATTCCGTCAGTTTTCCTACCCAGCATCCGATCGCGCTTCGTTTGATTTATTTCCTGAGCCGAATGAAACGATGCCAGTCGCAGTAGAGATGCTGCATGTATGTTTTCCTTCACGAAATCTAGGCGAATGTTAAGTTTTGACACTGATAAAATATTGACGCATATATTAGATATTTTTTTTTTATTCAAAACATTGGAATATTTTTCAATACAACTAGTATAACTAAAATGATTTTTAGCTTTTTATATGTGAAATAAATAAAGAATCTTATTTAATAGAAGATTGTAGCATCATATAAAACGTATGTTAATACACTATAATGTTATTTTTTATTCCTGAACTAAATCAAATACTATGGTTTTGGGTAGAAACTTTAAAATCGTCAAGTGATTTTATTTGCACATAAATTTTATTCCAAAATTTACGACATATAAAAGTTTTCATTACTTTTTTTTTCTTCGACGAACAGGAAATGAAAAAATAAAACCGAAATAAAATAACTGAAAATTTCAACTACATCCATTTAGGACAAAGCACTTTCGTACGCAGAGTGACATTTAATGTTAAGAAATTAAATAAAAATACCTTATTTCGTTACATTTAAACAAAAAAAAAGTTTCAAACTTTCTCTTACGAATTTACTAGTTTATGAGTCTACCATAAAACAAATAGATCAATAAATGAAAATCGCTCTAGTTTTGCAAATATATATATGTATATATATATATATATATATATATATATATATATATATATATATATATATATTATATATATATATATATATTATATATGTATATCATATATATATATATATATATATATATATATCATTATTATACTATATTATATATATATATTATATATAATATATAATATATTATATTATTATATATATATATATTTATATATATATAATATATAAAGTATATATATATATATATATATATATATATATATATAAATATAAAATATATAAAAATATAAATATATATATATATATAATATATTTCAAATATATTTATATTATAAATATATATAGAATTATACTTATATATACTATATATATTATATATCTATATTATATATATAGTATATATATATATATATATATATATATATATATATATATATAATATATATATATATATATATATATTCCATATATTACAATCTCTTATAAATCATTCGTAAGTGACTCATTATAATTAAATGATTATTGGCATTTTCAAATGTCTCTCATTTGCTATTATTTATAATAGTTTTTTTTTTTAAATACGAAACAGAGAAAGTAATTACTTAATGATAATAATATCTTTTAAATTGAAGCTGCTTCAGTTCAAAGAAGACAAAATCGTATTACTAACGACCATTAACTGATACTTTTCTGTCCGTACATGTTGGTATATTGCTTTCCGCTCTCTATACGCGTCATTTACCCATAATGCAGCATGCCGGTTAAACGAACAATAGATTTACGATATTAACGGGAAATATCAGCGTCGATCGAGTGAACATTGTTGGTCACGTGACTTATCCGTTCTGCGCTCTTAATTGTTTCCGTTGTGACGTATTAACCGTAAGATGGGCTGGGGGCAGAAAAGAGACAAGATAAAGAGCCCCTTCTTTTAGTAGTGGGACAGAAATTCACGCTAGCATCTTTCGTCGTTATGTATGAAACAAGATACGTTGAGTAATTTGTTTTGTGACGTCACAGTGGGTATACATGCATTTTTTCACATCTTGTGTATTTTGTACGTGCGATGGTTTTGATCATGATTAATGAAGATTGTTTTCAAAAAAGTTATGCTACTGTTTTGCCCTTTTAATGTTCTTTTTTGAGCTTAATTGTTTTTGTAATCAAGAATTGTTTTTGTAAATTAATTAGTAATATTTTCCTGCGGTTCCAACAAAAACAATTTAGTCATTAGCCAAATTATGATATAGCTATCAAATTGTCAATCCTAACTCAAAATTATCTGTTGAAATATGGTTAAACATTTGGTAAAACAAAAAAGATTCCTGTCACATACACAAAAAATATATATTTTTAAATTGTTGATAACTATCCAAGATGAATATATTACTTCGTTGTTGAAATATTTGAAATGTATTTGTGAAGAGCAACGAATTTTTTAAACTGTTGCTTTGCTAGTAAATATTAGGTCAGAAGTATCATCACATATCAAAGAGCCGACATGCAGACAAAAAACAAACATTTATAAAGTATTCTGCGTTATTCAAAACACAATATACATATTCATTCTTTAGCGAGATGGGAATTTGAAAAACTCCAAAGAGTGATGTCAGCGGGAAATGACATATGCTGCTTAAAAAGCATATTTTGAAAATTCAAAGAATTTTCCTACGTCACAACAATTGTGGTGGCATTATGAGTGTATACAGACACACGAAAAAAAGAAAAAAAGTTTGAAATATTTCGCATCAAGGTAAAGTACCAACGCTAAATACTTGAAATTGGTACATTACTTTACAAAACACGATCAAATTGAATATTTTATAAATGAAAACATAGACTGGTCACTAACACAACATCATTAAAATTCTGTTTATTAACATTTAGTTATGACGCTCTTCGTATACAATAATCACATTTATGCATTATTGTATTTAATTATACATCACTTGATGATTATACGTTAACCCGAAACTTGAGTGGTTAAGTTTACGTTGCGACGTACGTAGAACTTTGCCTCGAATATCTTCTGAAGAACATTTCGAAGATCCTTAACGGTGTACCACTTGACGAAGTTAGATGTCCCCATACGCCGTAAGATGGTAGTGCGTTCGCATCTTCATCTTCCGGCATTTTAGTCTTGTTTGTCTTCATTTGTATCCCTTTATATGAGCGAATGATATTTGGTTAAACCTGTTTGCCACGATCCAACTAGCATTTTTAGTTGTTATTTTGAAAGCTAACAGATTTTAGCCAGCAATGAAGATTATATTTTTAGATGAATAAAAAATTTGTTTGCGAATATATGAGGAAAATGTATATGCATTTTGTTTAATAAAAGTAGAAGGTAAATACACTTTTAATTATGCATTATTGAAAATTGAATAGTTTGCACGTGTGAAATGTGCTTTATAATAGTTCGTCGAATGAGAGCTGCTTAACAGTAAGTGCTTTTCACTATCTCTAGTTCTTGTGCTTCTAGAGCACACCAGTTTCTAGTATGTAACAAGAAACATTGTAAATGCTCCGGTTCAAGTGTGTCTAATGGAATTTACATGGGATTAAATCTAATGGCATCGTTGAAAACTAGGTTAACTGTTGCCTTAGCTCAGTTCGGTGTGAGCGACGCTGTTTTCGTTTCAATTTTGTTATAATCCTCGTAAAATATGGTTTGAAAGTTTAATTATTCAATTTATTGTGGCTTGTTTTCTACTTCATATACTAATTACAAATTAACATACATTGCAGCAGGTGGGGCTCGAATCATATGTCTTCAATTATTTAACAGAAGTTAATTGTATATCGAATTTTCTAGTTTATATATGTACAAACAAATAAATTCAAACTGGGAAGATTTTTGGTTTTCAATTAAAAAATTAGTTTACCGAATTTGATAATGCGTAAAAATAAAATAAAACTATTTTGTTAATGTACAAACAATTAAACAGAATGCATTAAAAATCGAATTTTAACAGAAATATCAAGTACCTATATGAATTTGTAGTGAAATCAAAAATACTGACCAGCCTTTACGCCTCTAAGGTAGAGAAGGGCTGAAATGGTTGTGAAAAGGGTCGAAAGTTTCCAACCCTGTTGTTCTATAAATTTATCGTCCCCTACTGGTTAATCTGAATTCCCAAATCGAAGGCCTAGTTACGTTCAATTTAGAACAGCCGTAAATTAGAACGAGTTATCTCAAATGCAATTTCTGTATTATATTTAAATTTTTAGGTAAATATAATATAGGTTACTATTATATTTATAAGACAAACAAAAGAACAGTAATGCGAAATTAATTGAATGAATAATATAAATATTTATTATTTGCACTGAGTCTAAAATTTCTTAATGACCATCTTGTTAGGAAAACTTTCCACGACAGCATCTTTACATATTTTAAATCTTCGATACGTAAATAATTTGCAAACTTGTTAACAAACTTCATTAAAATTAATAATCTGTTTTGCAAGAAAATATCAATAACTCTCCGGATTTTGTAGTAAGGAAAATTATTATGAAAAGATTCCGTAAATCTATTTATATTTCAAAAACTTTTCTCTTTAAAATTGCCACTTACCTCATGAACAACAACAAGAAGTCTTTGATAAAATTAAAATACATTTTCGCTACATTGAAATAAAATGATTTTGTTGAAAATAACAATTGGATAATTGTTTTTAAAGTGCTTTTTCATTGGGAAACATTTCGTTTTGTATTCTGGATAAAGCATATACATAATATAAGTTAGATTTCCGATTTTCCTTTCTGGCTCTGAAGCATCAAAACAACATAATAATTCAAATAAATGAAAACCCTGATACGTTTTAGTTTGGTTGAGAACTCAACACCGCTCATTAATCAGACTAACTAGGATTAATAGACATGGGCGTACTGCCAATTTTCACTAAAATGCATCCTATAAGCACTTTGAATGTCTAGTTGCTCGAAGTTATCCTGGAGGCAATTTTGCCTTGATTAAAAATGTCTATTAAATTATTTTAAATATATTTGTATGACATTATACAACTATTTACACACTTAGGAGTAAATGCTATGTTAATTTACAAGTGCCCACAGCATGACACTTTGTAATATATGACCATGCTCCAAAAGTGCATACTAGGCTGAAATGTTTAAGTATATACATAATAAATCACAGGCATTAAACATAAATCTTGCAGTAACTCGGTCGGTAATTCTCGACCGAAATTTATATACCGAATCGGTATTACAGTGGCCTAGCCTATATTGTCCTATTAGAGAATGTCCATGAAACAGGAGCAAACCACGTGAGAGACTGTGGTTTATATTGTACAATTTACCGCGTCATTTGTAAGATATTTCCCGGAGTAGAAATAGAAAATCCCAAACTCACATCATAGCTAATTCCTTACGTCTTTTTCCATTACATTTAATACCTTCAACCAAAAATATTATATTTTAGACGCATATTCGTCGTGAACTGAATGTAGATTAATATTTATCATTTTACTTTTGAGTGTGAAAACATGCATTGTTATTTTACATAATACAAAATCTTCTATCGATGAGCAAACAACGAGATAAAAGTTTCTATAAATGTTTGTGTTTTTGTAACACAAGTTTGTTACGCAACATGAAAAGTTTTCACGGTGTTCCTGCGAGACGTTTCGCGAATGTAGTTTCAAAACACCGGCAAATAAATAACCAATAAAACCCCGGGTATTTTAACTAGAACACATGCACAGTAAACCTTATTTGTTTGTATACATTGCAACAGTGTCATGCTTATGCTTCTATCTTCGGGGAAAGCTTCGTGCGGTTTCGTAATCCTGAAGGCTCTAGGGAAGCATCGTCTACATTAAAGCGCGCAAGGTACAGGGCACGTGAACGTGAATTCACGGTATTCACGAATATGAGAGCAATAAAAACAGCTGAGGGTATTTACGAATTCCCCAAACATTAACTTTAAAAAGTCAATAGCATGCGCTGTGTTCATCGTTAGTTCTTCATGCTTTGTGGGCCGCGGAAACGTTCGCTTGCGGTGTTCATAGTTCCAATGTTTCATTAATTCCTATTCCCGATGTTTATCTTCCATAGCTTTAAATTCTCGCTTTGTTCTTCTTATTCCTCATTATTTCAAGCTATTGTTCAAACTTGTTACTTATGAAGAAGAAATAGATTTATTATTGTCAAGTGAAGTGTACAAAAAAAAAAACAGCTTCCTCTGGTGTAAACTCTACCTTCATAATTATATTGTTTCCCTCAACTGCCTACTTTAAAAGTGCGTAGACCCTCAGGAGATTTCTGTACACTCAAGTAATTTAAAATTGGTTATGGTTGATGAAACTTGAAGACAAGTTACATTTCCACGTTGTATAAAAATGTAATTAACTAGCAACTACAGTGGTGGTATTTGAAAATGTAATTTACTTAAAAACAACTACTAATTATTCGAGCGTAATTTGTTTATTCGATTTTGGTGCAAAGGCAAGCACCGCGATTGCCGCGAATTTGCGTAATTCGTTTCTATGTAATCAAAGTAGATTACTGACGTGGTTGCTGCTGGTTTTTTTCTTTACCGAGTATCCGTCGACCGAGAGGTACGTATCCGGCTTGGATCCAAAACCAATGTGACCACAGGGTATTTCAATGGACGACTCCCTTCTATATCACTCTACAGTGGCACGTAGATATATAAATCCGAGCCGAACGAATGTTGTTCAACCACACTGAATTCTATACCGGGTCTGTTTAAATGATTGCGTATTTCCTAGAGAGAATAATATCGTAACGTCCGAAATAAACACTACGATTCAAGTAAATATAGTTTTCCACTTTAATGGATTAGAGGTTGTCTTAGTTTTATGGGAGTTGTATCCAGGTATATTTATTCTTTCTCGTGGAAGCTCTCGTAATGTTTATAAAAAAGATAGCATATGAAAAATGTTAAAACAGAAAAATATATTTAACTCAAATTATGTTTGTAGCTGGTCTAATAGAGTAAATCATTTAAAAATTTGGTGCTGTTTTCGTGCAATCAAAAATTAGTTACCGCAGATTTGAATGAAATATATTAATTAGATTAATTTAATACAATAAAACCAACTCATGAATTTAAAATTTACCCATCCCATGATGCGTTATTGTTAAACAACATGACAAACTCAATCGGTTTACACATCGCTGAACATTTCCAAATACAACTCCATAAACATCGCATTATTATTCTTGTGGTTGATAAACAAAATGTAAATTTTCAACCCTGCTAACAAATGGGAAACTATGATGATCATAATACATGTAGATATTAATTTTCGTGTAATGTTTGACGGTTGAGTGAGTTTAATATGTTTGTGATGCTCCACTCGTCAAATAGGATCGTGTGTAGCGCTAGTGTCACGTTTGTGACATGGAGACGACATGTAGATGATCCTTTAATAAATCTCATCGCATCAAACCATATCCTTTGTCCGGTCTGCCATTTATTCATATATGATGTGCTTGACCGACTCTGTTGCTTTCTGATTCGGCATTTGCTATTCCTTAGAAGCTATTTTGAAATTTCTCGTTCTCAATATTCGTTATACGTTTCCTGTCTGATGCCTTTGATTTATACATATGTCAGGGCTTCAACTATATACTTTGTGGTATTGTTCATACATTATAATTTTCAATGCTTTGTCATTTCTATAACTGCAATGTTTTATCAAGGAAATCCTAGGTAATCTAACTATGTTAGAAATACTATTCACGTTATAGCTTAACAATAGCTAATTTGTGTAAGTGTAAAGAGGATAACAATATATATCTTAGATATATTTTAGACGCAATTGTATATTGCAATAGGCAAAGTTATCTTATGTACTCCTAAATCAAACAAATGTGGAGATATATCTCACAATTTATGCATTTGCATACCATGCGGATTTAGACATATACGAGTGTATGTGGTTTGAAAAGGATCGAAATATACGTATCCTCTTGGGTAGATGTACCATCACTTCGACAGCGGAAACATCATCCGCCTCATCAGAATTCTCATCCAGTATTTTATTCGGATCAGATATACTGACAAGCGAATAACGTTCCCGCCGGTATTCCACACTTCTTCTCCTACCACATACCAACTGACAAAGGTATATCCACTCTAGAAGTGCTGCGAAAATACGTGATGCGCACGCGCTATTCATAACGTGTTTGTCTTTTGCGCGTGAACAATGAAATGTTGACGTTCATTCAATTTTTATGAGAGGTTCTTTGCTGTTAGCGGACCAGGCAATTTGTATTTTTACGTATTTCTATAGAAAAGATAAAGATATATATCTGTCTTTATAACGGTCAGTTAGCTATAAAAAAAAGTACGAAAATCAACGTGATTTGTTTCAGAATACTGAAAAAAGGGTTGACCATGTGATAAAAGGTTTTATTACTTATAGATTCAATTTATCACTAAATGATCTCGTTACTAATTCAGAACAAGTTATTTACATTATAGCAATTTTAATTCATATATATGTTCTTCTTTTGGCAAAGCTGAATTGTCTTTGATTATTGTTATTTGCTAGTTCTATTGTTTTATTTCGGAAAAAACAGAAACAAAACATGAAACTAGTAAATGAGAAACAATAGTATTCTGTACGAAACGTGAAACATTTTATACGACATTATATTTATGGGAAAACAAATTCCAGTAGAATATCTTTATGTAAATGCGAATGGTTAGACCTAAAACTAGATACAGGCATACAAGTCACGTAAGCATACACATGCAATAACTCCGTTGGAGTCTTGTTGCGTTTGAGTGAGAGGAAATATGTGTGTAGTGCTGCTGCACAAACGGTAAATGTAGACAGATGTAATATTTGTCAAAGCATATATAGTGCAGCCTATCCGTGATATTCAATACATGCTAATGTAACATATGTATGAATTTAGATGCTTAAATGAACTATTTCACGCCATATAGAGATTGCATTTCAAACACAAACTAATTGCTAATATTTGAATATTGCCGTATGGTACATCATCTTAAAAATACTCGACGGAAGAATATTCTGTTTTTATTTCATTTTTTATACGGTTCTGAATTTCGCAGTTTGTGTATATCGATTTACGTAGTTACCCAGTACTGCTAACACATTTCGAGCATTTTCTGGCATTTCTGGTGTGTAAAAAGATGCGTTTGTGTTGTCCGTGGTTTTTAAATCGGCTTTGAGTGATTTATGCATTGTATACTTCTTTTCAAGATAAATTTATTATGGTAATATTTAGCGTTTCCGCTGTGGCAAAGTTGCCAACGTTAGCTTATAAATACAATTAAAATTTAAACCAAGAAAGAGATAATATATAAATATGGTTCCGTTTTCTAATCCATATAATACACTCGTTACTTAAATTTTACAAAAACCCATTTTTTAAAGAATTTGATATCAATATTAGGTTTTCCATAAATTCATTATATTTTATGTCAGCATGTTTCGACCAAACAAAAATGGACGCATCAAATACAAATGCAGGTCATACATTAATAATGTCAGTAATTATTTAGTTTAAAAATTCATGACACATGTTTCATTCACTTGACATAATATAAGTTAGCTCACAATTTATGTTTATTCATATTAAAATAAAATAGTAATATATTAAAATGTCAGAATTCTGTTTCATTTCCAAGTTTTTATTTTGCTTCTATAAAAATAATTTATAGTAAGAAAAATTGCTCTGGTTATAACGAAACGTACATTTTCTAGTTTCACTGCAACTTTATAACGTAATTCTAACTTCAAAGGAAATTATATATGGCCAGGGTTGGAGATAAAGTTACATAATTAAAATCACAAGTCTATTTTCTAGTGTAGAAAACGATTTTACCATTAAAAGTTTTAAATAAATTTCAAATTGTACACGCGAAATGCTTAACACGTTCATCACGTATCTGAAGCTTCATACTTGTATCAAATTAAAGTTTGCCAACTTCGCAGGTGTGACACACTAAACTAAATAAATTTTCTCTTCAACACTTTACCTTATCATCAAATATATCATAAGGCTCAATTGAATCTAATAATAAGTATCAACGATATATTTCAATTTTTATCTTCCTCTTTTGTATTTAACTTTTATAACTTAGATTAATCGTTGAATTTAACTATAACTTACTATTATTTAACGTGGTTCGAATTTCTAATATATATGTTAGGATTTTTTAAAAAGAATCTGTTCGCATGACTATGAATCCTATATCGGATTTACAGCGTATTACCTGCATGGAATGGTCGATCTTTTTAAAATTCGTCTGTGATCGCATTTGCACGTATGGGTGAAACAAGTAGTAAAGGCTGGTTTCGCAATGCAGCATATCCGCGTATGTACTAAAAACAGGCAAAGAGCCTATTCTGACTGCTAGTATACGTATACCGTGTACTACAATACATAGCACCAGGCAGACGCGTCACACGAAAAGGGATTTATGAATTTATCTCGCGAGCGTGAATTTATCTGCGCATTACGCAAATCCCTGCGCCGAAGTTTAGAATTGTAATTTAATTTAAACGGGCGTGAGAGAACGAGGTAATTCAACGAAACACGTTAAATCGCACCCTACCCGTGCACCGACATACATTCAACTTGTACATACCCATAGAGGATGGTCGCTTAAAAAAAAAAAAATCTTGGAATTGACGGGTTAAATAAATAAGTCTTCATATTGTGGTTTTATCATTTATCAATTCAGCTTCATATTTGAATCGCTTTCTTGAGAACTGCCAAAGATAGTAATATTTTATGATTATTTTTTTTAAAGCATAATCCAATTATACAATCATCTTGAAATTTGTTAAGTACATGTACTAGTTGATTACAAAAATACTCCCAATCCTAACAGTATGCATTTTCAGTTATTATTCCGTGAATTTCTGTTATCTACTAATTTATTTTGTAAACATTCTGTAACGAATTTGTATATAGATGTATGTGACGTTTACAGTGTACTAACATATACTGAGTCGCAGAGGCGATGTAAGCAAGGTAATTGCGGTCGTTACTAGCAATTTCAATTCGATTTTCGAATGGTATACGTGGTTTAACTGTTGACATTTCATGAATATTCCAGCATCCGCGTGCTCTAGTGTCGCTTGCAGAGACTAATCGTTTATCTACTTATTTCATTTAAGCGCCAATCACCAACAAAGTTTTGTTTTTGTATTTGTTACTACTACTATTTGTATTCCACAATCAGTCTCTATGCAGATGACCTATCAAACAAATATTGACAAATCAATCAGTTGACGAGAACTTTTAAAAATGTAGCTGCAACTAAAATTCTCTCTCTGCTATTTTGCATTGCAAATAAGCGACAATGGAACTTTGCCAAATTACTAAAAATGACGTTCACATACTAGATTTTCAAATACATTTGTATATAAAGTTCATATTTAATTATTATTCCTTGTAAAGAAGTACTTTAACTTAAGAATTTTTTTATACACGTAATCTACAATATCAAAATCATTTTCCTATTAAGGTTAAAATTACAACATGAAATATATATTCGTGCAAAACCTATTAGACATGCTAAACCCAATTATAGTTTTTACTAGCATAGACTCTTTTTCAGCGTAGGGTATAAATGTAGTATCAAATTCTACTGAATATAATTAATTCCATATCAAGAACATAAAACATTAATTGTAATTAAATTGCTTGTTCGTGGTGTATCCCTTGTTTTTTTTTATCTTTCTCGGAGGTTTTTATTTGGTTTAGGTATATATGTACGTAGGTAAAGTTCTGTGGTAAATACATTAACGTAGAATGCTAAAACGAAATTATAAAAAGGCATACTTTTTTTGTTTGTTTTGAAATCACTCTAAATTCAACTATTATGCAATTGAATTTAAGGTATTTCCACCAATTTATTTCCTGTGAATGTGCATGTGTGTCATGTGGTGTTGCGTGTAATGTTTTTTCATTCTATCGCGTCTAAAACAAATGGTTTTGTGAAGGGCCTTCATGATTTTATCTCTTGATGTGGCATCAGCGGTGACTAGATATACACACGTACACATTGACACTATTGTGTCAGTATTCATTACAGCGGGATTCTCTTGCTGTGCTGTCAACGTGCGTGCTATCTGTCTGTATACATTCATACATACCTCTGTTGTACTCACCACCAACCACCACATAATGTTTGGTCCTACTCCGTTTCTCTTTCATCCCCGGTACATTTTACACGTTGTAATCAGAGGTTGTTTTGTAATATATAGGTCGTTGTTTGTTGGGAATATTTACGTAGGATTTTCATAAGAAACATTTTCATTTATAATTATAGGTACATCATTTATAAAAATACAAATTTAGCTTAATATATTTTAATAAAAATATATATTTTTTAAACAATTAAAGTTTTATATTAATTTTCTAAAATTTAATCTACTTATACTAATATGTGTTTAATACACCATTACAAAATCAAAATCGAAAATAAACCCAACCCAATTTTAATTGAATTGGGGATTTGTAAAACATTTCTAAATTAGAACGGTCAGTTACCCAACGAAATTAAAATAAAATTGTTTTGAAAATGTGTAGCGCCCACAGGGGCTGCAAGGATAATAACAGCAATTTCTTGTCTGACGAAAACAATTAATATATGCGCATTAGAGACTTAATTTCAAGCACCAATAAACAGGAACGTGTTGCCATAAATGATTGGATTTGGTTGGTCATAATATGTTTGTCTTGAACAGCGTATTTTCATTCGAATTTCTCTGCCGGTATTGCAGGAATTCTCTAGGAATTAATGACAAGTAATCTAGATATATGTCGGCGAATAAATTAAACGTTTGTCAATTTCTTGTGTCCATTTGCAGCTTATTGTAATCGATATTAATGGAAGCTTATGCTGGAAGCTCGTTCTGCAATTGGAAAGTCCACAAGGATTTGTACAATTGTTAGTCGTAGATAAATCATGTACCTATCATCATTTCAGGAATAAGTATCTATTTTATCTTAACATAAAATTGTAATTGCCTAACGAATTATGAATGTTTCAATAAAAAGTTTATAACGTAAATATGAAAATTAGAGTAATGTTTAATCTAGAATGCATTGCACAACATAGGAAAACATTAAACTACTAATAATTTAGTTGAAGTATAAAAGCAGAAGTTTAATTGTAAACATGATTTAAAAAGCGCACCGATGCGAAAAACTAGATAAAAATATATTGCTCTAGATAGAATCCACTTAAGAATCTCATAATCCAGACTTGGGTACCAGATAAGCTTTCGGTGCTGTGATGGTAATAAAGCTATTTCATCGCAAATAAAATTAAAATACAACGAACCGCGCTATGCAATGCAACCAACAAGAAAATAATTATCACCACATAAATTCGCTGGCGTAATCTTCCCATACAAGGGACTGTGAGTTTTCATATTACAATGCCGATAGCGTAACGAGTATAATTCGACCATACCGCGAAATAGACTCTGTCTATATACATGTATAATCTAATTGTTTATATTATACGCTATATACTGATTTAGTGAACAATGTTATTAGTGTATGTACCATGGATGGAAATTGCTTTCGAAATTAGAACGATCTCAATTATTACCGTGTTTCTTGTCGATATATACACAGCCGTTACGTGCGTTGCATTCACTCTATCCAATTTTACTACTAGGTACTACTTGTTCATTATTGCTATTTTAATTATTATGTATAACGATTATTTGGACTACACTGTAAACTTATTTATTCAGAAAATTGTTACTCAAGCCATTGCTTTCCCCATTAATATTTTAAAAAAACAATGTTTTCATTGTACCTACATATATATGCACTGTAGCACATTTACTCAATTCGTTCATCATCTTATTTATTTAATCTACTATTGTTTAATCTTACAATTAACTACTTGGAGACTTCCACAAGAGAAATCACGTTGTAAATAACTTTCTTAAAGCATATACATATTACGTTAAAGTTCAGAATACACGCTACTATTTAACAATCCTAACTAGTCCACGCAGTGAAAACAATGCTTATGGCAGCGTATCATACAAACGCAACGCACCATATTACCAACGTATTAAAACAAAAGGTATACTTGTATGTAATTTCAGGGAATTCAAGTTTCTACTCTTCACTGTATAGTTATTGTTCTTATAGTCTATTCAACAATATACATACATAACTTCATCAATAATTTATTCGACATTCTCTCAACATGATTTTAAAATATCGCACTACTCATACATCTACGTATTTCGCTTCCTGTCTCTTGGATACACCAGAAAAGAGACAGGATACAATTTCACAGAATTAATAAGTTTCTCAAACAATTTAATTATTTACGAAACATATAAGTTGTTAAAAGTAATGAAACCACTACAACTTATGGAAATATTTTCTGGTGTGGTATGTTAAGTTTCTAAAAATATTGTGAAATTGATTCTATTTCTGGTGGTGCACATTCATAATATACAGAGCGAGTACTAAGCATGGCAGATATCTAGCAAATGCCACGGTACCCCCACTGGTAGTGTACTGGTACGTAGGGTACTATACGTGAACGTGAGTGGAATCCTGAACGCCGGATTGCACTGCTATCTAACGTCACGCCGACGCGACGCGCACATGAGATGAGTACAAACCGAGTCCTTAAGAACTTTGCGAAAATTTTGTTCTGCATCGGCTACATTCGATAATAGGATTTTCACTTTAACTTTGAACATTTTATATAACTAGGTCGATTTAACGCTTTAAACATTTTTTTCTTTCATTTTTTTTTCAGTTGATATCAGAATGCAATTTACATATCTGAAAGTCATATCGGTATATCATAAGTCTTGCAACGAATATTTTATAATATAAGTATTTATGAAATACATATTTCAACACTAATATCGGTGATAGCTATCATATATAGATAATGCATTATCATATAATACATTGCAGGATATGTATTCACTGTATACTGTAAGTTTAGAAAATTTATATATGTATGAGGTAATAATCCAAATTTGTGTTGTATACTAAGTAATGAGAAATGATAACAACAATCTGCACCTTCGTTAATGTAGAAAAGATTTCGGTCTTGTATCGCGTAATAAACATCATTTAATTATTATAGTCAAAAACTTAATTTCCCACTGTCTTAATGGGTTTTATCTTTCGTAAAGCGTAAAACGAATAATTATCTGCTAGCTTTATATGTGTGGTCTATATAGTAGGTACGGTAAAGGAATCGTTTTTCCTTCATTAGTTGAAATAAAAGTGCAATTCCACTATTATTTTATTAATAAATTTAATTAAATCTTTCCAAAGATACGTTTTTTGTGTGGCTTTTTCTCATTTGTACGAAAATTACTTGCTTAATTGCACAAAACGAAAATTGTAATGGTTTGCTACAGTGAATTTATCAACGAACATTTTCACTCTACAAACTTTCAATTTAATTTGAGCAATTTTAAACGAACATCTTAATTTTTTAACGTTCTCTTAACTCCATATCATTTTAGTTGATGAATCGAACGAGAATTTTAGAAACGGTTAATATTTGATTGATTCAAGATACATTGGAATAACATAGAAACCAAACACTTTATCCGTATTTTGTTCAACTTACAGTTACTTCCAACTGTCTGTACAAATAGCATTATGGACTTTTAACGAGAAATAACAAGTACGGTGTAGTGTATTTTGCAACGAATAAAAAGAATTAAGACGAGCCAAGCAATCAATATATGTAGTTGTGTAACGTACAAATCACTGTCAGAAGTAAGAGCAGCAAGTTTACCTTAGTTTTGTAGTTTTTGTTTGACTTTTTTGTGTGTTCGAAGCACCACCACAAATAGTTCTCAAACTATGCCATATCACCTAGTTAATTCCGTTTGGCTCACCGGCGTTATGGCAGTATAGCTCGTGGGATCATTAACTACTTAACCACTCAGCAAGCCGTTAGCGTCTCCCGCGAGGTGCTGGTGTTTGCCTCGCCGTGGATAAACTTCCTGTTTTCTTCCTTTGCGCTGACATTCACAATTTATGCGCCAACTTCTTCCATCCCTTTCTCCATATCTTGTGCAATGTGCAAAGCACCCCAAGTACTATACTTATTGCTATGTGTTTATTGATCATCAGTTTGTATCCACTGCACTGGATATACTGCCTTGGGGATACATATTGAGATATTCATATCTTGTAGATTCTTTAGTAAAGTAGATAAGTTGTTTTAGTACTATAAACTTGTATAATATATTGAGAGATATAAGATAATTCAGATATTCTTCTCTTATAATAACTTACTAAAATCTAGCACAGAGTAGATATTTAAATAATAAAGTATAAATTGATATAAATGTATTTAAATACCCTAATTAAAATATAAATAATATAGTAAGGCACACAAATTTTAAATCATTATCAACAAAAAGGATTTTAAACCCTGAAGCTGAAGAGGATTTTGTTTCAAGCTGTTATACGCAATCGAGTTATAATGAAATTTGTATATGTTCAATACCGACAGTGAGTGAATCAGCTTCTGTATGAGTATATTTTGCAAGAGCAGAAAAGACCCTTAGTAACCACGCGTGACGCGTGTAATTAAATTACCTTTGTAGCTAGTAATGAGGTAACCCAGAGCAACGGAAGTAAACTGAAAATGCAGCGGATTGGGTATTTCATCACAGAACCGAAGAAAATGAGCAAATTTTATGTAAATTACGTAAACATTTTCTGTGTTTCTATTTGTTTTAATAAGCATTTCTTTTATGTTGAGTGTTTACTGCTGTTTTGTTTGTTTTAAAAAAAAAAAATTTGTTAAATTAAATTTGCTAAATCTAGTGTCAGTTGTGATGGATTGGTCGACAGCACAGCGATTTATATTAAAACATGTCTAAACATGTTTAAACACAATTTTCTTGAACCAGGTGCAATATGATAATAGTGAGTTTTGAAAAAATATGCGAAAACAAAACAAAATTCTACCAAATATATGGCATAACGAAAATAACTGATGACACTTCTCAATAACATTTCTTTTTGTCATGTAAATAAAAATGGAGCTATTACACACAGAGGACTCCTAAAAAATCGAAATAGTCTATAAAAAAGACAGAAGAATTTCGCCGTGAACTTCGATTCGCGTGAGAGTAAAATGTAGGTCACTAGCATTCTAACTAACACCCAACTTTTTATCTAGTAAAAGAACGTGCCAAAAGAATGCGGGCGAGAAAAGAAAATATCTAGTAAAAAGTCACACACATACAAATCTCCACAAAAAACTGAGTCAATACATTCAAAGAAATGTGCCCAGCTCTAAATGTGTGTGTGTGTGTGTGTGTCGTCGAAAGCCTTCCGATTATTTGACCGGACACGAGATACGAGAACAATGCGTTCAATCATTCCATTCCATGGATGTTAAATCCCATATATAGCTCCGAGCGAGGCAGACGGTTCTTGCATTCATGGAAAATTTTCATTTCTAAAGAAAATCATTCATAAATCTTAATGCGGCAGAAATCAATTTCGTACCTCGGTCAATGTTTGCATAGCAGAAAATATTTTCTCTAGAACCATTTATTATAGGATATTTGAATTAAAGAAATCTAGAATTGTAACTTACATAGATTTCTTAAAAAAGTAAACGTGCATATTTTATTTTGATTTCAGATTTATAAGCAAAATGATTTTTTTTAAAAACTTTATTTATCACGTGTTAAATGTTAGAAAAACGTTCTCCAGGTAAACATTTTAACGACTTATCAACCTTTGTGCTAGTTTACTCTTATTAAATGCACTGAACACAAAACAATAATATGCAATTATATCCAGGAGTGCCTTTCAAATCAGTCCTCTTTGAAATATGCTTTTTCGGAGCTTAGAAAGAAGCTGGAGCACCAAAACCCGCTTTCAAACGAAGCTTATTTTATTTATGGTACGGTACAGGCACAGGGTCGAACTAAACTCCGTACCAGAAATGTATTTTAAAATTTACACTTTTGGCCATGTAAAGCAAAGATCGTAGCTTATCTTGTCTTCCAATTACATAATATTTAATCCATTTATTCTGAAGCCAACTACGTATTCTCCATTTACATCAGCCATATGTCATCAATCTTTCATTCGACATTGTTTCAAATTAATCATCATGAGATGTTAAATATCTCTCATTATTAAAATTCACACAAGAATGTATGAATGTATTCTCTTTATTTATACTAGCTAATATCCTTTCAAAAGTCTAACTCTGAGCACGTGCGAGTCTTTTAGACCGAAGTTGCCCTTATACCCTTTTAAAACAAAGCGCGCCGTAGATATAGAAATTCCATCCCTTGGTGCATGTAATCACATTCTTCGTATCGCCAACGGCTATTTGAGTTATTGCAGGAAATTAGCCTGGCACAAAGACCATCATCTATGAACGGTTACTCTGGTTACCCGTTAATTGTTCATATACACAGTCGGTTGGTTGCAACCATGAGGTCGGTTAATGTACTACATTTGAGCATCTCTCTGTGTTAGTGTCTATGCGGTTGGGTAATATCGAATTTTCAAATGGCATTAATAATCTGCTGTGTATGTGTAACTGTGAACTGTGATGGCCCATTTCGTGGAGCATTTTACCAAGTTATATAGGCGGGAGATCGATGGAAACCAATCGAATAATTGCAATTGCCCGTGTCAAATTTCGTTTTATAAGCCGCGAAAGACTTATTACAATATTGTTTCGATGTGTTCAGTACACGAATATGAGGCGGTTATGTTTTTAATGCTAATGCGATATTAACGCTAACATTTCCCTGTTCAATCTTCATTTGTTTACAAATTTACTTTATTCTATACTCAATTGAATATGTAGGAAAATGTTCGTACAAGAAAATTACATCAATTTTTTACTTTGTCGATTCATATTTTATAATTGTTGTTTAAAGAAAATATTTGTATGTCTCGGCAGTTATAATCTTCTTATGTATTTAAAAAAAGCTAACTTCATCAATATTTCAATAAAAGAAAGTAAATATTTAAACTGTTAACTAAACAACTCAAGATCGAAGTCTTGAAAAGTTCTCAATTCGCAAGTTTCAAGTAACTTAAATCAGTTAGCCTACTCTTTAAGATCCCTTTATCCGCAGTTGGGATTAGCTTTATATCGTACGATATCCGGTTTCCCCTTTCGTACGTTCATTCGTTCTAGTCAAGGCCACATAACTACAAGGTTATATCTAGCAAAGCTCGTAAGATGAAGTATTAGTAACCATGACAGCATACGACCTAATTCGCTGTTGCTACTAATATATATTCAATGCCCTATGTCCCAAAACAATATCTACAGACAATAGAACAAAAGACATTTGATACAAAGGTTTTCTTTATAGAACATAAAAAATAATCATTTTAATAAGCTACGTTAATGCTGAAATTATAAACATTATTTCTCGATTTAATATAATAATTAACATTTGTCAATTGGTAATTTCGTATTCTGATTAGTATACTATTACAAAATTAATTAAAATTAACTTATTTTTAGTATGGTACTACGATTTTTTTTAACTTCTACTGTATTATAAAAAAAATTACTTAGACTCACGTAATTTTTTTAATTTTAGTAAAAATATGTGGTTTTATATAAATGTTTACGCCCATTTTCTCAGAGTGTATCTTACTTCATAAATTCTAACAATATTCTACACCATTATCACTCTATTCACTAACTCTCACGTGTTTCGTGCATACAAATTTTCTTATTCCTTTAATTATACCTACTTCCATATTTTTATGGTAAGTTATACCCCAAAAATTAACAACACTGATAAGGTTCGCGTTTAATTTCACTTTTCCCCAGATTTCCATACATTTTAATAATACACCACAAGGCTGTAATGCTCGTTATCAGATCCCTTCCGCACATCATTTTTAATCGTATAGGAACGTATATGTTTTTGTTTACTTCCTCCTCCAGAGAGCGGAAAGAATCCTTTTCTATCCCGCGCCTCTAAACTAGCCAAAATTATTATTCCGTAAACTCCCGTGTTAATAATTTAGATTCAAATCTCCAACGGGGCGCCGTAATCCACTTCCAACGTGATAACACTAAAATCCCTATTTGCTCCGTGTGCCTTGCTGAATAACAGATACGCCAGCAAGTGATCGCGCGCACTACTCGTTGCTCCTCAACTAAAATGCTGACTAGAAACTTTGCACGTAAGTTTTATGTACGATTCGTATTGCTTTCCAAATCTTTGGAAACTGCGCTCACAAAGTGGGTCTGACGATCACTACGTGACGGACGTCTATCTTTGCATGTTACCATTCAGCGAGCAAGCGGCTCCAAAATAAATAACATTACTGGCTTAACTTCCTAATTAAATACATTATTTGCCACTGTGTATTTTATTTTAACAAACTACCAGAATGTATTGCGCCATAGTAACCAACGTTTAGGTAAAAATTCTTTAACATTTGCTAGATATTGTAAAGTTAGATTTGTTAAAGTTTTGGGACCACAAGTATGTATATGGATGTCTAGTTTCGAGTTCCTTATATAGCTCCTACATACTGAGTACTTCTACGAAAAGATATTGCCCATTGTGAAATCGATACACCTTTGTGCCTCTTGGATCGTCGCTATTTTACGCGTTTACGTAAGGAGTTTGTGTTTCAGTAGGTTATAGGTATATAGTCGAAAACGAGAGCATTGATAGTGTAACTCGATATATAGATGGGCCTGTTGGGACAGACGTCCCGTGGACCCCGTTGATTGTAACACCGAAACAAGCTTTACTGATTCAGCAAAATGTACCTACTCGAATCGTAAAGATTTTTTCCTAGCCCTAGGGATATTTTTCGAACTTGTATTTTATTGAGAACTGTGGCGACACTTATGAAACTATACGTTATTACAGGAGGAGAAAAAAAAAACAAATAGACTAATGAAAATGTTTAAAACAACATTGTCTCATTGTAAAAGCGAATGAATAATTAGAGCAATGTAATTTGTATGCAGCTTTTTCCGAGTTCAATGTTGAGACACCTACATTTGTAAGGAGATCAAACAGAGTAATTGTACAATTACCTGTCGCTGGTAAAATATAAACGTAACTTTATTATTAAACATAGACAATGATCCGTTTGAATTTTGGATGGAGGGATAAAGTAAAACTATATTCAGTGTATATTATAGTCTATATTTGGTATTATACGTTCGTGTTCAACGCACAAAGCCCAATTTAATGAATAAACGCTAAAACACTTCCTACGTCGCTGATGAATGGAATGAGTAATTGATTTGAAACGTTCAAACTGACCATGCATGCACATTTCCATGTTCGGAGCCGATGAGGGGTTTATACAAACGATGGACGTAGTAAATTATTTGACAGTTATTACGACACTACAAATCGTTTGATACAACATATTCGTTCTACATACTACATATATAAAAATATGAATATTTTGTTGGTACCAAATATTTTTAGGGATTAAAAATAAAATTAAAATATCTAGACAGGAATTTTAAAAAAATCGAGCACATAGTCTTATCGTTAATAATGTTATCAGCATTGAATTCATCAAATATTTATTTTTCATGTCAATAAAATGTTAATCTAAAATGTTAACATATGTTCTCATTTTTGCAGTTATTAATAAAAATGATTAAATACACTCTCATAGATATAGGAATTTAAAAAAATCTGTGTATTTATCATAATCAATAATCCAAATCTAATTAAGTTGATCCAGTTCAGAAATGTTCAGTACAAAAGCAAAATATTCCAATCGTCGGTTAGACTGTTTGGAACGTTGTTTGCCGATTCAATATTAGTACAAAATGTAAACCTTACTGTCACATTCGTATGACAGACAGATTGTTTTGTTTCTGATCTAATTGGCTACGTACAATATTACAATTGTTTGAGAGCTCCATGTTGTTTAACTTGGCATTTTGTTGAACATGTGTTTTATGATTTTGGAGATGTGTTTGTGCATACACTATATTGCACAAATGGTTATTAAACATGTTACGTTTTGTAATATGTATATAGCATTTCTCTACGTATATAATTATTGTGGTCAACCCCAATACAGTTGTATTTGTGTGTGTACGCATGCGTGTACAATATTTGTATTATAATGTTTGGCTTAACAGTTAGTGGTATAGCAAAAATGTTGTTTCATTGTGTATTAGAGGCTCTTATGTCAAAATCTAAGATTATTTTTTTACATTTCACAACTAAATTAAACTAATTAATTTTTATAATTTGCTTTTCACTACGCGACTAATAATAAATTTTCTTTTGTTACAGGTGAGTTTCAAATTGTTTCTATCTACTCGTATTCAAATATTTAAATGGTGAGTTTATTTATACAATGCGTCTATTGAATAATTCTAAAAGTATGAATATGAAATTTCATAAATTTAACAGAAGCATCAAGTTAAAAGCAAAACCTATTTAATTTTCAAACAATATTTTCATGCTTATCGAAGCACCTGAATGTCACTCTCAGTTGAAATGTAGCATCATGAATATTCCCTTTAATGAACAGACTTTAATTAATTCCTTTTTTAAAATTCAAATTTGCCGATATTTATGTACATTTCACGTTGCTATTTGGTTGATTAGAGGTGTGTCGATGTGTGAATATGCCCTCAAACGTAAATAGAACCAGCAATGGTAGCACAGGAACGTTACACATTGAACTAGCGCCGATTTCCGAATTCACAATTCTTTTACGAAAGTGAAGTGGGTAATTGCAGTTATATTGCATTTCGATTTGCATATTCCGGGTAGAGTTTTTTTTTACGTCGCGCTACGTCGACCGGTAATTGCGATAAAGGTGATGTATTGTTAAGTAATCGCGTGAAATTCGGTTACTGGTCACTTGAATATTCAATACAACGTTGCTTTGGGGTTGTTAAATTATATTGCTCTGTTGATACGGTTTATTGGACATGAGGTATATGCGTTCTAGTAATTTTGATTAATATCAAAACTATTGAATAGGTTAAACTTTCAATTGAGATTTGATCTCACGTGAATACTGAAAAATACTTTCCTGTTCTGAATATTTCATTACTCTCAAATGAAAGTTACATTTTTACTTTCTTTTACGAAATAATAAGTAAGTATTGTAATCACGAACAAAAAACTATAAATTGTAACGGAAATACACCTTTTGACCTTCCCTGAATCGAGTCTGACTATTTTTGGAATGACATCTCTGTGTGTGTGTGTGTGTGTGTGTGTGTGTGTGTGTGTGTGTGTGTGTGTGTGTGTATGCGCCCTACAACCTACACTGTTGAAGATAAAATTATGAAACTTTAAACTTAAGATTTGTATATGCCTGGGGCGAAAACCTCCTATTTTAGAAAAGCATATTCAAACCGGAAGTGCATGTTTACTTAAAACTTTTTTTGCAATGTCTGCGATATCTCCGAAACGGCTATACTTGCAGTAAAAATAGTTAGAATAACATTGAAAGATATTAGTATTCTGCACAGCTTTTGTTTAAAACATTTCTTCAAAAAGTACCAGTTACAAGATCTTATCTTATTGATATTGCCATAGTTACGTAGGTATGGGAAATTATATATAATAAATCGCATCTACTATGCATGTCAATTGTTTTAAATATTCAAATATTTTGACATTTAACATTTATTGTCAGTGTCACAAATAAGTTTAGTGAAAAAACGTTACAAAGGTTAGTAAATAATTTAAAATATTATATGAAAATATTTTGTAAGGTTTATAGTTCATTTGAAAACTAAAAAATGTCCAGCCATAATAATTTTTAATAATGTGTAATGAATAATTATATTTTCTGTATATTACTATAGAATCGAGCATTTTAAATCTAAAATACATATGTTTTTTTAGAAATCTGACAATAATCTAACTTTACAATTTTACTGGACATTACAACATTTATATTTTAATTATATGCTATCAAATCAAAATATACTGACTACGTAAAAGAAAGTTTAGGGCCAACACATGGCCGATGTTTTTAAAGTGGTATGACTCGTTATTAAATTTGGTTTATTTAAATAAAAATCGCAATCAGTCTTCATCTTGTTTTGACAATATCATTCACGAGTAAATAAAGAAGATAAGTAAAATAAATGACGTTTGTGTTGTTATTGATTACGATGTATTTATTTTGACAGTTTCAATGGAAACATATTAACCTAAATCTGAAATTTGTTGACAAGGGTAGGCACAGCGGCATTAATTTAATGATTAAAGTATATTTTCACTACAATGCAGAAATCAATTAATAATGTCAACATTAATTCAACAACAATGTTTTAAAGAACACAAGCAGCATTTGCTTTTCGCGACAAATTATATGAGTGAATTGTTTTAAGCTTTTAAAGTAAAATAAATTGATATCAAAACAGATTAGATGAGTTTGATTGAAACGAGTAAAGTATGGAATGGAATAGAGTAAATGATTAGCAAACGAATGCACAAAGATCCAGTCTATCCAATTTCATGCATTAGGGACAAATTTTCTGACATACACGTAACTTTATACTGGCACTGGTAAATAAGTGGTTAAATGAACTAAGTCAAATGAAATTTAAGAGAATCGTATATGTTTACTGCGTGTTAACTTTTCAAGTACGTCTTTTGTTAGTCAGAGCGATTTATAGAAACTCTATAAATGTGAAAAGACTACGTCAAACATTCCCTGTCAATAACAAATGCTATCGAATATTTACATCGTGAAAAAAGAAAAAGACTATCGCTCGATATACGTCATGTATTTTATATTTGCTTTCGATGTGAATTTATCTTCGGCATCAATTTCTTGACACACATCGGTGTTTCTTCCCCATTAGTATGTAAAAGAGGAAATAAAGAAAATGTGCGATATAAGAGCTACCGACTGTCAATTTAACGTACGAATACAGAGCCATCTTGTTCCATCAAATTCGTCAATCAATTGCGACTTTTTCTATGGCTCTAGCGACGTGCTCGTATCTCACACATATCCTACCGAAATTTGAATATATCGAACACGTTTGCCTTCAAGCTAAATATACTCGGGGTACTTTTATTATTGACACATTTTTCGTCGGAAATTTCATCTTCAATTCGTGTGTATAGGTTAGAAAATAAATATATTTTATCGCAACCAAAATCAACCAATAGAACTGAGTACATTTTGGACTCGAATGTTATTTGGGTCATCGAAAGAAATTCAACAACATAGGGTTTTATACAAAAATTCATTTTAAATAAAATTACTAAGCCTACGTGAGCTTTTGTCTACTACGAGTTTAATCAAATACTTAAAAAAAACATCTTATACGTAGTAGGTTTATTTTGTTTAGATAGGAAGTATATTAAAAGACAAACGTTCAAGAAAATATAATTATTCATTATACTATATTAGAAATTATTATGGCTGGACATTTCTTAGTTTTCAAATTAATTTAAAACAAAATATTTATATATATATACAAATAATATTTTACTAACCTTTAAAAACTTTCTATTACTAAAGTTTCATCATTTTATCTTCCACAACTTAGGCAGTACACACAAAAACACACATACACAGACACATCATCAGAATCTACACAATGTTTTGTATAAAACTCAATAAAAAACTACTAACTATATAAATTAGACAATTTAAGCATTGAAATACTTATAAACCAATACAAACAAATAAATATCTAGTCCCCTATTTAATTCTAAAAACTACCGAGGTTGCGCACAGCAGTTGTGACTAGTGTCAGTTATGAGCAATGGTTTATCATGTCAGGTGTTCCTCGTGTGTATGCAGTGAAAATTGTTAAATAACCAGGAAAAACAGTTCGGAAATATGTGAAAACTAACAATTGAAACGTGTTTAAGTGTTTGTGATATCTATTGATGGCCAGGATGGCGTATATTGTAAAATGTAAGTGCATTTATTATCTATTCATTGCTGCGTCATGTTTTTGGTTATGTTATGTAGCAATACACGTGTATATAGGCAACACGTATTTGTAGTTGAGTATATTTGGTTTTCTTGTTAAACATTTTATAGGCTTTGTCGATACAAGTTATTTAATATAAGTTCCCATGCCTGCATAACTATGGTTATCATGAATAAGATATTTAAGAATTTAAATAGCAATTTTCTTGTAATTGGTACACTTTTTGAAGAAATGTTTCAAACAAAAGTTGTATATCTTTTATTTTAATTATAACTATGTTTTTTTCATGATTACAATAGTTCGTATAAGAAAATAAAATAACATTGAAATATTATTTTCTTTCGTATATCAAACCCATTTATAATTTTCTTCAACAAAAAAAAAAAACAATTTCCTAATTGACTTATTCCATTATAATATTTTTGTATACAATCCACCATTTGGGAAAAACACGCATTTTCTGCTTCAAAATGAAGTATATCTTTGTTATGACATTTTCCGTTTTATTTTTCTATGGATATGTACATATATGCTAGTGAAGTGCCCCAAGGGTCGTTATTGTATTGTGAGAATTGTTTGCTTCAATATACATACATACGTAGGTACAGTCGCGCAAGGTCGGATTTATTCATAAAGTATTCCTTATTCGACGTGGAACTGCTTCACTAAGAATATACTTGACAGCAAAACCACACCAACTTCGTATTGTTTATTTGCCACACATACATATGTGCGTGCGTGCGTTTGTATGTGTTAACCGCTAAACTAACTGGCGCCGCAAGCAGACGTTTGACTCAAGAGATTTGATGCGGAGTTTTACGTAACTCAAGCTGAAAGAATTGACAATGAAACTCTTGTTTTTTTCTATTCAATTTTCACTCGTGTTGTTCGCTTTTCCAATTTTATCCAATCTGTTTGATTAAAATTTATTTGTGTTATAGTTCATCATGGTACAAATATTATATTTTAGTATATCAAGATTTCTAATTTTTATTGAACTTAGACTATATTTAATTACTATTACCACACCCTAAACAAACATTTCTGTATTTGTAGGCTTCCTCAAAATTAGACTCTCTTATATACCTAATGAATAAATAATTAACGAATGTTTAAAATTTAGAGCAAACAAGTAAAACCCTAAATAAATGATTCTATGTTTGGTTAGAATAATATTATAATTCATCATTAATAAATTTATCATTTTAGTAATTGATATTTGGTTGATTTTTCGTTATTGCCCGTTTTTGAAATATTATTCTGCTTTACATTCTAAAAATCCTTGATTGAATTTTGATGAAAATAAATATTGAAGTCATAATTCAAATTCCATAAATATTTTGCTATAATACAAATTTAAAATACACTGTAAACATTTTACGTAATTGTTTCTGTTAAATTAATTAAAAATTTATATAATAATGCTATAACATTGCTTAATATAATTAAGTAAAATTTCACCACATGCCATGTAAATTGATAATAATTTTAACAGTGTAGGTTAATTCTATCCCATCCATAAATAACAAATATAAAACAATAAAAAGCACAATTAAATAAATCACGTTTTAACGGGAATAGTATTCACTATTCAAAACCACAATGCACTGAAATCACGCGGTATATGCAATCTGCATTTTCCATCTGTTTTTTTCTCATCGCTCACAAATTTGAATTTACTAACGCCAAATACACCTACACAGTACACAGTCGTGTTATATAATACATAGATACGTCTGGGTGCGAATCTATGGTCTAGTACTTTTATTTTGTCATATGCGCTGAAGTAGAAATTAATTGGATGTTATTGTTAGTCAATATTGACTTCATTAAAAGTTGAAAAAAAATCTATTCATCGCTAACAAAAAATACTGCTTATTATATTGTCAAGTGTCTCATTTAAATTTGGTGTATATACAAAACTATAAAGTTGGTAACTACATATTTACTAATACATTTTTCCAAGAAATATTCAACTTCTTTGAGATTCCTAAACAAACTATATTTTGCACTTAGCTCGTGTTATGATTGTGTTCTCTTTTCTTACGGGTATTCCATTTATGAATGGATATAAGATGCAAATCATTCTGACATAAAAAGAATAATGGTTTGTGAAGACGAACAGAAAAAATGGAATATTATGGTTTCGATTTGCAGGTTTACGGTTTTTTTTCTGTCTATGCGAGGTTGTTTTTGTAATGGAGAGAATTGTGGGTGTGTAATGCCATGGTGTATACGGGCTCCCAGTTGAGTGTTTGCGTGAGTATGATATAATGGGTGTGTGTGTGTGTGTGTGTTATCCCCAAATAGAAAGGAACGTTCAGCGGGTGCTCATTCGTGCCAACACCAACGCGCTTTATCGAACCCGAGAAGATTTATGACCGTGGCTCCTGCAGAAAGCCATAACTGAGCCGTAAACAAACTAACGAAGGGACTCACTTTGCAAGTCGTCATCTCTTCTCTTCCTCTTGGCTTTGACGCCTGGATCCACGCGAGCTGCTATCACCAGCTCTTATATAGGCCAAGCTCCATTGTCTTCTATATTATCCCAATTATTATTGTAACGCTATCCTCTTTCACCCACCTTTGCATTTTCGTGTGTCACTTTCCATCTTCGTCTGTTCCATATCATCGCGCCTCACGTTATCTGGGTCATCTCGTTAGTATTAATTACTAGGGTAATTAACTTCTTTGGCTTTTGTTTACTTATGTTTTGGTTTCTTTTTGTAAATCTTAAGAAATAAGAGCATATATACAGTCACTCGTTCAATGGTAATTATACCTCTTGGCGGTATGGTTTCAAAGTATTTGTACGGGCTTCTGCTTTAATTAAAATACGTTCTGATTTTTTGTTTCATTACGCGCTACAGTAACAGTAAGTTTTTCCCACCAACAAACTTTCGTATTCAATTCATTCTAGTTCACTTTTTTACCCACCGACTTATATAATATAGTTTTAGTTTCAAACATGATATAATAAACACTCGTGTCGTTCTTGTTGCATGAAAACTATGAAAAAGTTGTTTTTATCATAGAGATTAAAACGTTGTATACATTATGAATTAATATTATAAAAATGCAAACACGAAACAGCTATACTTAATTTTAACAAGTACAGATTATAAAAAAAAAAATATTTTTAGCTCTGACAATCTTTTTATAATTCAACATTGTAAATTTTATAATCTGTGTTATAATATATATTTGTGTCCAAATTCTCGTCGCTTGTCAAACTTTAAAACATAATTACCTAAGTACATTTATTAAAAAAGGGTTAAAACAAATATTGTCCGTAATTAATCACATTTTTTTAACAAAAACTCTTGTATGCAGTTTATTTTTGCATCACAGTTTTCCAGTAGGTGTACAAGTTGTAAAGTAAATAAATAAAATCCAGTGAATCTCTAGTGTCCCGAATACAGTTAGGAATTGTTTGTAGGTGCATGGAATTTAATCGATAAGTCGCTACCTTTAGTCGAGATGCAATGCCATAAAGCAGTGGCAATAAAAAATTCACTGGCATTTTAAACGAGTGTTTTTGCTATTTGAATTTATCTTAAAACTTTCCGCTGCTAAATTCATTTCGAAACCATAAATAACTTTAATGTTTCAAAGTTCTAGTAGGTACTCCACATAACATTATGTACCCACCATAGCCATTGCGAGGAACAGAACGTTGCTGGTTAGATCCAGAGAGAAAAAATGAATAATTCGACACTCTGCATCTAAAGACGTTTGCGAAAAACGCAATTTATTGCGTTCGTAGCTTATATGGAATTACGAAACAAGCCCGGCGCCATCGTATATCTATATATATATATATATGCGCATGTTCGCCCGAAATTCGCTCAACGCAAACAATCATAAAGTGAGGTCCTGTTATAGATGGCATTCTTTAGACGGAAATACGTCACGAACCGGTAGTACTCGACGTTAATTGTTATTCTTAAGGGAACACACAAAAGCTCACGGAGGGTATATTAAATTTACTTTGTTGTTGGTCCATTGGCGTCACGCTGATCAGAGTTGGCTTTTCTAAAATTCTACAAGAGATAATTTGCAGTTACTTTTATAACTTTTGCCCTATATGAAACTTGAAACAATATTCAATTCTATGAAAGGATTTTTTATTTTGTTCTAAACGTCAAAACTTTCCGATTTTCAAATACATTATCAATCATATTCCATCATTTATATTTCTGACTCCAACTAAGTTTCAGGTTCAATTTTCAACCTTACAATTAAGTTTGTAAGTGCATTTTCATTTAGTCCTGACAATTCTCGAAAATATCTTGGGTTGCTTGTACATGCTTTTCCCATTATCTCTTTATTGTTCTTTTCAAAAATTAATTTAAATATATTTATTTTTAAGAATCTGCAACACATTAAAATTATTTAAAATTTATCAAAGTTTTGTATCTTACATCGAAATTCTATAACTATATAACATTCTATATTTTGTGTTATACAGTGTAACACCATACGTATCTCAAAAAAACACTTGACGATTTTAAACAGTTTGTCAAATTTCGACAAATATTTAAAAATATTCGTGCGTTTAAGAATAAGTTACTTGACAAACTGAAAACCTTCAAAGTTTACGCATGATTTTCATGCACCTTATCACTCGATTTCAACTGTTTGTCCTTTCATACAAATACAGAAAGTTTTTTCTTGCGTTTAACGGAACAAAATCCAATGCCCGTATCACTTTATGCCTGCCCTGTCTCCACGCTATACAAGAGCAAAAGACTTTACTTGTGATCCCGACGTCTTCCATGTTTCTCTCCATTACCTTGCCACCCGAGTCTCGTAAATCTGGATACCAACTCTTATACTTTCGACGAGTTTCTTTCATACCTACTTGCTTCCACTTTTATTTTGTATTACAACAAGAAAATGATAATTTATTTAAAAATAAAAACAGATTATTATTCTAGACTGACTTTAAACACCATCAAAAATTAAACGAAATATATACTTTATATTTTTCCACTTGGAAAAATGTATTATCGCTTTTGAAAACCTATGAAATTAACTTCAATCTTGACTCCTAATCACTTTGGATTTGATTTTGCATTGTTTGAATTGTTCATTGTTTAAAAGGGACGCAACTGCTATAAATATATAGAAGGAATCTTCTACTTCGTAGTTTCTTTCATCTAAACGTATATGGCTATCTGCTCCAAGTTACCATACTGCTATCCCAGGTAGAGAATGTGAATGTAACTCACTGGCCGGGTCAGCCAATAGGGTCTGCCGGTTTATTGGGAAACTTTGTTACAGACACTATACTAAGTCCTTGTGTAACTTTGTTCGGACATCCATAATTAACGAAGTCTTTGCTCTAGGTATTTCTCCGTATATATATACCTTCCACAACTCCCTTTAGGAAGTGGACCAACTCTCAATAGATTTACTTTTTTATTCACAAAGACATTTTAAAGTTACAGAAAACGGACGACTGCGATCGAATAAATATTTTATCGAGCATTTATCGAAGATTTGTTACAAACTACAACGAACGTACTTCTCTGTACTGCTTTACTATCCTATGTACAAAATATACGTCGTACTAAAAGTAAATAATTCCCTAAACTAGAATTTCTTCAATATGTAGGTCACACAAATACTATGTAGGAAAAACGTTATAAATAATTTCGCTTAACTTGTATAATTTATATTTCGCGGTTAAATTTCAATATGTGCAAAGCCACTTGTGCTAGCAGCGTTATATCGACACAATGTTGCCAGATGTGCAATCAGCACAGTCTCTCGGTACACGATTCAGAATTAATGGTTGTAATTACAAATGAAATTGTTTTTTAAAGCTCGTATATCAGTTGTTGTTGTCGTTTAATCAATAGCAACACTGCATATATGTACACGTGTGTGTGTGGATTTTATTTTTTAAAGAAAAGGTGAATAAATATCTACGTCAACACATTGAGTTTCACAGTGATGAAAGTCTGGATTATAAATTGAATTGCACCAGCTTGTTTGCAGTTCTTCATGGGAAGAATGATGTTGCAAAAGGAGTAAAATGTTTCATGCGTTTGTTTGAAGTGTATACTTCTGTACGTACGTTACGTTTTATTTATTATACAACTAAAGATACATATCTAGTATAGTACTGAGTTCAGGATAATATTTTCTTTTGAAATGTAAAATAGTCTTATTTCATTATTTCCTAGCCTTTCTATTCATCATATTTTAAATTGGAATTTGTGAAATTCATCTTGATTTCTAAATATATATATATATCGTAACAGTCCTCATTAGGCTGAAATAAACTAAAATATATTCCCAAAAGAATATTTATGAATTACAACCAACAATCTAATTTCTTAACATTCTTAGAGCATATGTCTAATTATAATTTGAAGTAAATATATTACTAATTTGTTTATATAATAACCAACTTTCCAAACAAATTTGAACAAAGAAGAAGACAAACACTATACACGCCCGTTCCCAACAAACTTGTAACTGGTTCAAAGTGAACAATCAACAAACACCACTATTTGTATTAGTGGAGACGTTTATGAAAACCGATCCCGCATCCTCCACATCAATAAACAGGCACACACATTGACACATACGCATACATCTCTAATTATTTCGCATTAGTACGTTACGAAACTTTGGCTATCAAAGTTCAGTTGGTCCGCAGCGCGGGAGCTTTTGACAATGGTTCTCTTCTCTCCTTCGTGCGCAATGCTGCTGGTATTTGTCTTTGACATTGAACGTGTGATCAGGTTGTGGAATTCTCGCTCATTATAGCCAGTGGAATTACGTCACAGCACTTCCCCTGTTCACCGAACATGCTTCTCAAAATCGTGCGAAGGATAACCCTTCAACCTCTCTAGTCTTTAAAGCCTACAAAGTCGTCATAGTTGTCTCTGTGTACGTGTGTGTGTGTATTCTACGCCCCTATATACGTCGACCCTTGATTGAATCCACACGGCCTTCCTCTTTCCTTCTTGCGTCCCTGCTTTAACATCCTTTCTCCGTGGAAAATGCCTTTTGATTTCACCAAATTGCGTTCAGAAGCTACTTCGAACTCTATGCTACTTTTCGTACTCTATATATATATATATACGTAATATATAGTTCATTCTTGGATAGTCAACACTGTGCACTTGAGTTTTCATTACTTTTATTGTAAAATTAACTTTTGTAATTTTAATGAATTTAGAAAAATTGTTTGATATGTTAGACAAGGTATTAAATAATTATTGTAATATTTTTTCATTTGTTTATAGTGCAGCAATATAAAAATAATATATGTATAACTTAAAGATATACACATTTGTGATAATAGGCAAATTAAAATTGATAAGAATTTCGTAAATTAAAAGTTTAATATTAGCAGAGTGCAACTGTTGTAAGAAAACTTTTGAAAGTAGCCGTAAGCCCGAGGAAACTCTGAGTTATGATTAAATTTAAATTAACAGTGAATATAACTGCAGAAATATCGTGCAATAGAGTATAGTTTCAGTGTTAACTGTCCTGGCAAAATGAAATCAGTTTTCTAAGGATTTCGTTTTGAAAATTATTTCTACCATGCTTAAATGTAATTAGAACAAAATGGATTATGAGTTTAATTGTGGTCCCGAGGTTTATTAATACTTTTGTTCGCAATACGCTCGGCTGCTTTGGCTGCTGTCTTGATGCCTGCGCGCGTACATTTTTACCGATAAAACAATGAGACGAGTTTCGAAACTGTTTTAATTGTTATTTGAAAAACTAGGTATGTCGTTACTTTTGAAACTCAATTAATTTCGTTGATAAATACTTCATTTTCATTTAATTAACAACTGGCTTCCATTTTGTGTGAAATTTAAGACGAAGAACGTTTATTATATGCATTTAAATACTAAGATTTGTATTACTTTTAATTTAGTCAAATGTTCAGAAAATTTATATAAGCCTTTTTAGCTAGAAATATTTTCGAATCAGTTATTCTACTATTTGATTTTTTATGAGCAAATTTTACTTTTAAAAAAACTTTATTTACATATATAAAGGTACGTGATTTTTTTTACAAGTAAGCAAACATATTAAATGCGAAAATTGTTTAAAAAAGACTAATGTTAAAATATGTCAAAGCTGATAGCAGTGACTTTTTCATATATAGCACTATACGCTTGTCGACCCCCAAAAGTCCGTAATAAATGATACAAAATGTTACGTCTCATTCGTTATCAAAATTCCTGGTTGGAAAAGTAACAAAATCAGTTTCCCGCAGTGTTAAATCCAACAAAAAGTTGGCGTCTTTGATATATCACTTACTGTCACTGCTAACAATGACAGCCGGAAGTGATTAAGAACGACATAGCAACCCACCAACCCAGTGGTCCTTGTGTATACGTGGAGCTATTTCAAACCGCTACGTTCGTTTCATATTCTTTTTCACTCGCACCGCTGGACATTTTTATATCGCAACGCATTCTCTTTGTCGCTCTAGCATGATGTGTGTTCTAATTAAAGTTTGTGCCAGCACCTTATGATGATCCTCAGCATATGAAACACATATGCGAGCTTCTTTTACTGAGTTGTATATGAGGAAGGTGTTTGATTTAAAAAATTGAATATCCACTTTGTCAATTGATGTTCGCCAACTTGTTAATTAAAGAGGTTTACTTGCAAATGTTTTGAATCATGTTTTACATCATATAACTGCTGTAGAATGTATGTGTCCCCTATAGTCTTTGAAGAAGAAGATTCATTATTTAATGAGTTTAATTGCTAAATAACTTTAGTTATTAGAACTTCTAGACACATTTTAGTACAATGTATGTTTTTATAATTTTCCTCCTACGTTCTCAAAAATTGTTTTAAAGTTCAAAATTGTAGACGTTTATTTATTTATCTCGCCCCAAAAGTAAAGGTCTTTGAACTTGGCAAATTGGCTCGCAAAGCTTCGAGAACGAAACCTCATAGACACTTATCATCATTCTAGGAATGACCGGAATGGTCCATTACATTCCTGCAGTAGTATAAATTCACTTCGCACCGACACACGGCGTAGCGGTGTTAGGATAATCAATAACGCATAATTCATACGCGCTCTTTGCCAAATGGTTGAAATAACTGGACCAAGGACAAGGTATAGATGTTAATTAATACTTGCTTGACAATGGAACACTTAGCATTTAACAATGACTTTCTAGTCAAACTATATTACACTTTGACCATAAATATATTTTCAAATTTATTATAGTTATCCGTATATATCGTAGATATATGAGAAATTTTAATTATTGGAAAATTGTTAAGTTTCTTGATAAAAAGAGAAACATAAAAAATATGTTTGTGTCGTATTATATTTTACACAAATAAAATTCGAGTGTACAACAAGCTTAACGCCAACACCAGAGAAAGGATAATAGCCACTCCGGAGAGTGTGCTATGAAAAATTAAGCAAGGTGCTGACTTGGATAACATTCGCTGATTTGTCTTCATTTAACAACATTTAAAATAAATGAAAATCGATGCGATCTCTCCACTTTCGCCTCCTTGACGTTACTTCATTACGACCTCTCTGTCTGGCTTCTGTACAGCAGAGAATTTATCAGCGTGTGGTTTAGTCCGAAATAAAGTTAAGTGGGAAAAAAGAAGAGTGTTTGTTAGCTTTTTGTAGGTTAATTTTTAACACGTTTTATCTTTTAATTTAAGTAGTTTTTTACAAGCAATAACAAACACTGTTAATAAATAAACTATCGCTTCGTATTTCGCATATATTCACTATAGAGTTAGAGTAAGTTTTAATTATATACCGAATAATTATTCTCAATTTGAATGAAATTAATTCTGGCTACATGTTTAAATATAACATATTTGAAATGACCTTTTGACCCTATCCTCGTAGTATTTGATTAAACCCAGAAGCCTCCAGCCTCATAAAACATCTAAAGTGGAACTATTTCTGAGAATTAAGTTCGCATAGCGTTAGACGAGACGACACTGGTCTTAGTGTCATTCCAAGCGTAACATATGGCTATCACACCTTAGCCGCAAGGCTCTCGCACCTTAGACCGTGCAATACCGGTGCAAGTTTAACGTAATCGTAATAACAATCTAACCGTCCATCGTCTACGATATAGGGTAACTGCGCTTATAATGTGAAACGCTGTGGGTATTTACACGGTAGATCGAACACAGTCTAACTAACTAGATTGATCGAATTAATCCTCGTCGAACAAAGTATTGGGATTGGATTAATATAGCCCAGGCGGCGTAAACGAACTGTGTACTCTCCTCCATGGCTATGTCGAGTTTCCGGTAATCGAATTATTATAGAACAATGCTGAGTTTTTACGCTGATTACGGATTTATTTTCTAATTATTTGCGAAAGCTTTCATATAACGAATAATCTCCAGCTAATATCTGTCCAAGTCGGAATTTTTAATCTACTACAAACGAATCGTTCCTCTATCTGTTTTTTAATACATTTTTAGAGTTTTTTTTATTCCTATTTCTGATGGCTTTTCATGTATGAAGTTGTTTGTTTGTTTTTTAATGCAATATTTGGTACTGCTTATAATGACGAAATATTGTCAAGATGAGAATGGATCCAAAGGGTTTTCTGCCACCCCATTTGATAGAAATTGGTATGAAGTTATGTATTGTAAGCCGATACTGTAATACCTTAATTTTACAAGCAACTTTTCATTTGCCACCATTCAAAATCAGAAAGGGGAACCACCATTGAAGCTATACGTGTATGATACCCTAGGGCCAGGGGTCGTATAGACAACCACAGTGGTGGACGATATTCCGGTAGGGCAGAATTGACGGGTTGAGAGGAAAAAAAAGAGGAGAAAGAACGGACGCCTTGCACAGAATTACACGCACCGGTGCGTCCGTCGCTCACAGCCGCGACGGTTACCCGCGGGACATGACAAGTCTCGTGTGATATCCCCCTTCCAAACCCTTAGGACAACCCATCGATCTTATCAACTGTTCTCGGTTCATTACTTGTGTATTTTCGTATACCACTGCCGCTGGTCTATGTGTAGATTATATTTGTGTGAAACGGTAAAATTCTCAATCCGATCAATCTTTTCAGTTTACACACCGATGCGATGGTATAACCTTTTTCTTCTTGGTACGAGTTCAATTCTGGCAGGTGTTTAGCTTAACTGAATTATTGAGATGAGAATACCAAATCAGTGAAGCAATAAACTGATTGACATTTGAAGTTAATCTACTTAAAATTTTCAAACCAACACGCTGATTTTCTCAGTGTCATTGCATTCGATACTCAAATACACAATTTTAGATTATTTCCACTTTTACCAAATAAAATATGCATCTTTAATTTGTATCAATTTGTCTATCTGCCATAAATATAAACACAATTTTATTTATTCGTCCTGCATTTCGTCATTATTACATTAAGAAGTCAACTTATTTTATATTTTATTTTCTGCTTTGAAAATGGAAAACTTTGTGGCAAAAAGTTTTTTTTTTCAATTTAAATGTCAGGAAAAATAAAATTAAATAAATTGTAAGAGGTAGTTAATAGAACGTAGCTGGCAAACGCTTCATTCATTATCCCGCAATAATCTTTTACAGAAAATGCTTTCATTTTAGTTTAAATAAAGTTTGGAGTAAAGTAATATATAAAGACACAAAATGTAAGAGCACATTTACGAAGTATGCCAGTTGTTGCAATGATTTTGTGATTTCTGACGGATATTCGCTAGTTCAATCATAAGTTTCTTGCAAACATTTTATCTTTCCGTAAAGACAAACTGTCATGCATAGGAGTATATTTTTAATAACGTCAACAACTTCACCCTCTTGTGCATTTCGTTCCGGGAAACAAACGTGTCGGAATGCATCACATGTCCTTTTCATGACGGCGCGCCGTGATAGCCTCACAAGTTCTCACCTCGCCTACAGTGACATCTACTAGCACCTTGTTGTAACATACGTACCCTCACACACTCTTAAACGGCTATATGTATATATACATTTCACATACCTATATAGTAACTCTGTATATAACTATGTGACATTTCACTAACTTTTCACTTTACTAGCTTGCTGTCTACACTAAAAACTTAAAGTCGCGCATATAAATGCCAGACTACACCATTAGCTTGACACCATTCACAACTAACCCATAACGTATATACGAGAGAGTTTGATAAATCTTTCATGACAAAACAAAAATAGTGCAATCCTTATACCTAGAATAAGTTTCGAATAGAAAAGTTTTAGATTTTCAACGTTGTTCTACTCTTTCACACTAAATCCGTTTATTTTAGTGAAGAAACTTATCAAATCTAAAACACCAGCTAGCTGATGGTACATGTGAAATATCTGCACTCGATTACGTTTTATTGTGAATGTATGACTATGATAATTTTTGAAAGATAATAGTACGAGTTTTTGTGGATGAAACATAATAATGAAAGTATAAATGATGAGATGAACAACGGAACTAACCCAATGTATTTGGGACTGGAAAAGGGTTATGTTTGCAGTGTGTCGATGATGCGGGTGAGTCCTGGAACCGTAAAGCCGATGGTGGTTTGGCTGACTGGTTGTGGCTGCACACTTGCGGTCAGCCGTTGCCGCCATGCTATGCCATGCCATGCCATGGCATGCCCGGTTGCCGCACACAAAGTTTCGCGGACATCACGTGCCACTTAAGTAAAGGGAAAACCTAATAATGGTGGTCGCCGTGACCTGTCAAGGGTTACAGAGCGTTCCGGACGCCGCGTTGTCGACATCGACGTCGCCTTCGCACATATTGATGAGCTGGGCTCGAGCTCGACCTACCCTACACGCTCCACTGGTTTTAAGAAAACAAATGGATATTTTAGGCCACGGCTCTCTGGCTACTTTCAACATGTAATTTGGTGAAAAGATGATTTGTTTTATCCTCAAATATAATAGGAGGCTACAGATAAAAGCTATTTCTTAACCAAACACTAAACATTTAAGTGAATTAAGTAAATTCTAAGAATCTATGACTTATTGGTTTAAATTTAAATTAAATATAAACATTCAAAATTTATCTTTATTTAATTTATTCGCTATAATTAATTACACATCCATTGAGTAAGGATAGAATTGAATAGTGAAAGATTGTCAAGATATGAATGGAATAAAGGGTTTTCTACCACCCCATATGATGGGAATACATACATAACTTAATGCTTATTCTCATCAAATGGGGTAGCAGAAACCTATTTTTGCATTAATTCACATTTTGACAATTTTTCAATCATATTTCATCTTGAAAATGAATAATTAATCAAAACCATTATCATTATAGAATTTATACTAGACCAAACTAGACCGTGTAAGTGCTGATCAGATTTCCTATTTGCAATTCAATTTCCAAAGCAAATAATAGATAGAATAATTAATCACACTACCTATATGTAGGTGTACAACATACGTAACTCATACATATCCAGTATTACCTATCCCTATATAGAAATATTAACCTCTAGCTTGGTTGTCGTCTCACTCATGTATATCCATTTATCAATGTTGAATTAAACGCCGTACAGACCGTGAAGTGAGGTTAGGTTACCTGGCAGGAGCATGCGCACCAGTGTGAAACTGTCGTCTCCATTTATAACAGAATTTAATTATGTACTAGGATCGTATACCATTCACAGTATACTTACTCCTGTATTATATTGTGTAAACTTGTGTATATTCGGTTACGCAATATGCTATTTGATCTTTCAATTAAAACTCTGACCATTCATACAATTTTATTTAGAATTATTCTCACTTACGTGTCGTCAGCATAATAATATTATTTTTAGTAAAGTATGTGTAAGCATCATAAAATTCGTCAAATATGATCACAACACGTTCTGTAAACTCCGACAATCCTATAAAGATATCAGAATCGTAACCGCCCAAACAATGTGCTTGACGTATTTATACAAACACCAAAGAACGTTTGTTCTCTTTCTTTATTTTTCTTCAAACGAAAATCCTTTTCTTATTATTACACACCCAAAACATTATTACGCTCAAATTTATATACACCCTACATATAAAATTTCCGGTTTCTCTCAACCACAGTTGTAATAAAGTGAAACTCTAAACACCATATATGTATAGTTAGCCGCAGCAAAGAGCAGAACGAATGGTAGCTCTGTGTATCCATAACTTGAGACGGCATCGTCATGTCGACCATCTACGTGCGGTGCTAATTGTGTGACCCCATTACAGGTGCTGCTGTTCCCAGAGGAAGGATGGGCTCGCAGCGCATCTTCATCCTATTGGACCCTCACGCCCTTCTGGTGGAGCCGCAGCAGGTGCAAAGTTGTTGAGGTCGCTGGTACGAGAAGGTAGGAATCTACACTAGCGATTATTACTCTTTATTTCTTTTGCCAACTTTCCTATGTTACGGTTATTGAGTATTATAGGTTCGGGTGTGGGTGTTAACGATGTGGTTCTCACATTGGTACGTACCCAACGCGGTTCAGCACAAAGATCTAAACTTGTGGTTATTATCGAACATTACATTTGGAATTATTATTTTGTTCCGCTTGAAACTGTGCGGTAACAATATCGCCAATTACGTAAAACAAATAACGGATAAATATCGTTTTATTTTCTTATATGTAACAGAAAAGAAATAGCATGATTAAACAGCGTATAAACATATTAATGATGTTGATATATACGTATATTAATTTGCGCTCTTATAGAATCATTATAAATTCTCATCATCTTAATATAGCACTAATAAACTTCCTTATGCAGGAATATAAAATAGTAAATTTCGTCCGTTATACGACACATCAAAGCCCGCAATTACTTGACTTTGAATGAATCGACAGCCATTTCCTTTCATATTTATGAGATAAAAGCTCATCAAATTTTACCGGAGCTTAAAGTCTCCGGGTAGCTTCTCCACGTTCGAGAGAAGGTCGTCGGGAATTTAGCTGTCTCTTGTGTCCTCTAAGATCCCAATAGCTTTTTAGAAATATGTGTATGTACCACGCCTTCTGCTAACCCATAAACTATATGAACAACCTAACGAAGTACGCTATTTATACAAAAAAAAAAATATTGAAAAAAAATACGAACTTAAGCATTATTTTAAAAAAACAAACTACGTTCGTTGAGAAAGTTTTTCGTATTTATTTTATAGGTTTTATTTTAACCAACTTGTAATAGAGTTTCCTGTTCAAAAACTTCATGTATATTAAATTCAGGGTTGGCTTTACACTTTTTTACTTAGTTTTTTTTTTTTGTATAATCAATTATCAATGTTTGTCTATTTGCTCGAGCCAGTCCGACAATTCAGTCTGTGAGAGTTACAACTGTAAATAGCATAATTAATTTCTTTTTATCTAAATAATGAGTATCAAACGGATATAAAGCGCGATTTTATTTGAAGACTTAATAAAAAAATATCACGTTTTGATGTTTCTTTATTTTTGAGTAAAACTGGTGCAATATGCTCAAATAAATGACTTTCCTGTAGTATGAATGAAACGTTTAAGAATGCAATACACGTGTTCGTTTGAAAGTTAACGTCAAGACAGCAACGCAGCACAGCGCAACGGTCCGTCTCTGGGTGCTGTTGAAGTTGCTTAGTTTTAGTGGTGGCCAAAACTCAAGAACAAACTCTCGTAAAATATTACATGCTTGTTTACTCGGCGAGCATCATGCATAAAGGGAACAAGAACTTTCATAAATCTGACATGATTAAAATCCGAAAGCGAGGCCAACGGCGGCAGCGCACAGAGTTACGGACAACTGACGATGATAAAACAGCAACCGCGCATGCTTGGTCGGTAAGTGCGTGCTATCAAGAACGCTAATGAATTGGGCCCTTTCGCCCATCATCATCGTTCTCCTCTTTCTGCTTCGTCGTATATGGACCAGTCGAGCAATTATGTGCAGATGTGGTTCCGTCACTCCATGCATTACATCTACATTGCTTCCACTAGTACAGTGGTTAGCTTCTCTTGGAGTAGAGACTGACTTGCGTCAGTTACCGGTATACTCACCTGCTGAACAGTAATTACCTATAGATACTTTAAGTTGCCTCGGTCTCTCTTCTTCGTATTCTATTTCTTGTTCGTGGTTATGAGCTATAAGCTTTGTAATTATGAGCAGATGAAGTGAAGTTTACCACTAAAATGGTAGTTAATTTTTGGGAACCTCCTGTCTTTTAGTGATGGCTTCATCTTCATGAAATTTCAACCGTGTTACATAAATGATTGATTAATTAAACTAAATCCGATATTGTTAATTCTAAACATAGCAATTTGACTGTAGAATTAATATAGGGACGAAAATAAGTTTTATTAGCTCAATTTTTAAATTGATTCCATTTCAAAATTCTTAAAAACATTTTCCATATAAAATTTCTCGTTTTTTGTTCTAATGCCCGCATCATGAATGGAGCGCGCGTTATTTGTGATAATGTACAGAAACGAAATGAAACTTGGTATCGCATACTTTGTATATAAGAAGCGGGCCCGGGTGCGAGTCCGGATGAGTGAGTGTATTACAGGCATCAGAGTAGGCATCTTAGGATGAACTGAACGTATGGAAATCTGGCAACAACGTCGGGGGACGTCGTCTAAGGAAGAACGCCGATGCCATGCCGCGCGCTAGCATCTCTTTCGTCATGAATACAACATGAGCTGTACTTTGTCCAACGACCTGTCTGTCATCTGCATCTTATGCAGTTCTTTTCTTTTACTTTTGTTTTGCTGTTTTCTTTTTTCCCCATTGAATTCGTTAGTATAAACAAGCGAAACAAAACAACATAAAAAGGAACTTAGTACTTATAATGATATTAAAACGTATTATTGATTAAATTGAATAGCTATTTCGACTGGGTTTACCTTTAATTTATTTTAGTATATTTATATGTATATTGTTTCTCAAAAGTATAATTGAAGAAAATTTATACCTTACCATATTAAATTAGTTAACAATTCAGATAAAATATATTTATATAAATATTTCTTTATAAAATTTATAATTTATTTAGTATAGAAAGCAATTACAATTATTGAACAAGTTTATCCATATATTTTCACTCCATTTGTAATATTTTAATTTAGAAACAGATCCATTAGCATTTATTGTCAAACTTTTTTAATATAAAATCCATTGAAAGTTGCCCTCGCGTTGTTACCCTGAAATGTTTAAATTCCCATGTGAAAATCTTTAATATTGTAATTGACGCCACGAAAAAATGAAAAAAAAATGTGCAAAACGTATAATAAAGTTTTCACACTTGGAAAAGTAGTACCAAGGTTTGCCACAACGTCTAACTGCGCCAGCAGCAATGTTACCGTGTCATATAGTGAAGCTAGACGCATTTCGTAAATTACATTTTCATATGCGAGATTCTACTTGCAAACAGGATTGCATGGATTACAACGACCTTACATGATAATGTGGCTTCAGTTTTACATACACACTATGTTTTCTCATATGGAACCAAATTGTCTCATATCATAATATATACAATACGAGTATAGTGGTTCTTTACACTTGCGAATTCATAAAAAGTATTTGAAGTAATCATACGTAGTTCTTAATCAAGTATTATTTTATGATTTATGAAAATAATATAAATTTATATAACTAAATATCTTAAATGCAGAATTATTAACGATAGAAAATTTTGCAATAAATCAGATTTTATTTATAGTTTAATGACATGGATGCCATTAATTTTTATTCGCATGTATGATTTTAAACATGTTAATTTCAATTATTTTGCTGCTAGACTAATTGTATATAATTTTATGTATTTACTCGACCATATTTGAAATAAAATATATTTGTAATAGGAATTCCAGTAAAATTCCAAATACATTATTTTTGAAACGTATATAAATATATATATATATATATATATATATATATATATATATATATATATATATAGATAGCATATTCTATTTTTCATATTATAGTTGGTGCAACGTGTATTGCATACAATTTAGTACGTTCTAGCGTAAATTGTGCGCTGAATTGAAAAATATTGCCAACTGAAATTAAAATTCGTTTTCCGACACCCGATCACTGCAACAAGTGACAGAATATATACAAATCGCGTTATTTTTGCGCACCGAAAATCACAAAATTGTGTATTTGCGTCTACTAGGACGAAATTCAATTTATTTCAACTTACGTACATCAAAATAAAACATTATTGTTTTAAGATTAGTTTAGATTTGTTTTGAAAACTGTTGACGAAACTCTCTTCTAATGAAATTTAATCTAAGTAACATGTTTATTAGAACAACAACAAGCTCAATTTAGTCATACCGGCCGAGCGATGGGGACACCAGCATGCAGTCTTATTTATTATACCAAACCCGGCGCAAGGCTCCAGTATAGGGTTAATTAGGTGCAACTATAATGATGGCACGCAGGGAAATTAGTCTTTCTGATATAAATTAGTGTCGTACGAACGACACAACAACATAGTATCATGTTCACGGCCACCTCGTATATGAGTTTATATTCATTAGGCAATGATTTGAGTCTAGCGCGTGTCAACTACCCTAATTGATATATTAGTTGACATGCTACCAACAAATATGTTTGAAGGGTAATGTGGGTGACTGAATACGTCATTTCAGACGTAAATCTAAGCTCTTTCTATATGTTTATCTCCTACTAAATCTCTAATAAATATCTTTAAATCATAGAATTTTAAAATTTTTTATTTAATTATGGTTACGTGTACATTTTTAAGTGATATTAATTAAATAATAATGTGCAAATAAAGAAATTTTAAAATTAGAATACAACTCATTTAACTCTCGTTAAACCGCGTGCGTGTCCCATATTGTCTAATGATTATTTCGGTCGTTTAGTTAAACGTGCGTGTATAATTAAGACTAAACCCTGGTTTTATTTATTAGTACATATCTAATGGTGTGTTTAGTTCAAATGGCTGTACTAAATGCTTATGCAAGAGCCACCTAACTAACAACTATACGGGGCCACAAATTAGCATCACTTTATTGTTCAATTAATTCTATGCAGATATAATTTGTTAAGAACGTCTAAAGACTTAAATATTCTTTTCAATATGTGAGTTGAAAACTAATATTTAGTACTTTTAAACATTTTTAAATTTCAGAAGTTATGTATACCGATATTTTGTTTTAAAAATGGTTTACTCGATAATGTAAGAAACGACACATTTTTTGATATTTGAAAAGTTGTTCAACGGTTTTCTTGTAAACAAGAACATACAATATTTCAGGAAGGAGACGAATTTTCGATACTTTTAAAACTACTTTGCATATTTACGGCAGTTCGAAACTATATAGGTAGCCGTTTGCAAATGACGGTTTCTTTAAAAATGAAATATTAGTAGTCGGTACCTATACCTACTATACTTTCAAGAAATTTTCTTAAAAGTTATTTTAGCTTGTTCTAAATTACTTTACTAAAATTCTTATCTTTTTATCCTATTATTTAAAATGATTTATAAGCTTCTATAAATTTGTTTAATCATATTTTTAAATAAACATATAAAAATAATAATTTTTATTTATTAAATATAAACTATTAAAGAATTATTGTAGGTAAATGATAAAAAATATTATATTTGAATAATTGTACGCAATTAATTAAAAAATGCTTTCAATTATGCATGATTAGTTTTCACACTCGATGCATAGCGAAATTAGTGTATATTTAATTAAATGTTACTGAATAATCAGCTAACATTAAATAAATTAAAACCAATCTAGGGATTTATATTTTAAATGTGTACAAAATATTTGAATTATATTATAATAATGTCAATATTATTTTACAATAGAAATGTTATTTTGCTGTAAGATCCACACAGTTTATTTTATATTTATTCTCACATTTTTCCGCTGGTATAAAAACATGAAAAATACGATGTGTTTCCGTAAACCGTGCACGAATTCCGACAAATTAGAGAAACACAATATAACACTCTAGCAGTAATAAAGAACAACTAAAAATAAAAATAGAAAAGTTTACATCTTCATTACTGTTTCTTTTTAGTAATTTCTTCAGTGCACAATAGTCTCTTTGCACCGCGACAAATAGAGTTTCTTATTTTGGCAGAGAACTTTAAAGTGACTGAGTATTCGGCATTAAGGCGAGGGGAAACAGTCCATAGTACCTAAATGCAAAGCACAGGAAATATAATTTGCATCTCAAACGTTTGATTCGCTACCACATACAGTTACTAATAAAGCGCCCTCCTGCATGGGGCTCGGTGTATATTGACTTGTGGCCTCTGGTGCTGGCGGTGAAAAATAACACAAAATATTGAAGGAAATTACAATCACACACCCGTCGTTCACGCTATAGGGTGTCTAGGGAAACTGTATGGAGGAAAGATCAAAGACAAATGATTTGAACTTTTCAAAGATTTGTTATGTCATGGCTTCTTGACAAAAGGAGTGTCCTACTTTTTGTATGTATATATGTATATATACCCGTACTCACCATAGACAATTGTGATATATTACGAATATAAAACCGTCAACAAATCAATCATTATTAATCACAACGTAAATATTAAAAAACAATCTATTTCTGTTTGAGCGTATGATAGTATAAGATGATCATTTTCAATCTTTACAAATAAAGCGAAATAGAAATAAGAAAGAATGATTTGCTCAGAATCACCGCAGATAAATCAGTGTATCGGGTAAATAGAAAAACAGAACAATATCAAAAACAACAAATAGTATGGCCGCCATCTATGAGCCTTGACGACTATTATCCGGAACTACTATACAGACGGCCTCGCCAGGTTGTCTGTGCTGCTGTTCACGGTTCCGTAGCTTCACGATATTGCTATTTTCAATTTTGGAACCAATTCCCCATTCCATTAGACATATTTTTAGATGAGATCTCTGCTGCTGCACCAGTAACCATACTGCTTGTTGGTCTATCTTCCGCAACTCTGCATCAGAACACTGTTTGTTTTTATTTCGTTATTTTGCCGGTAATATCGAACATAATATTTGGCTGTTTTTCTTCTGCTCATCATGAAATTGGTTTTGAAATTTTGTTTTTCTTTTCGTACGTTTAGCTCGTTAATTTCACATTTTCTGAAGATAGGAATACATTTTGTTGTATTTCTTTTTATAAATACATCAAGAATACATGTTTCTTTGATATTCAAATATAAGAGCTTTCTAATATATTTTATAAAAATGCATGTCTATGGAAAATTTCTGTTCTATAATAGGATTTTTAATATAATGTCAGTTAATGATATACCGTCAAGTAAAGTACCCACTCAATAAAAATACAAAAACTAATTTCTTTAGTTTAAAATATATGATCATGTTTCACTCTCGAGTAAAATATAGCAGACACATTTCAGTTTTTCAGTGATTTAAGAGGATATAAAACTATAACGTATTATACTTTGGAAAAAATAAGATTTATATTTTCTTTCAGACTCCTTGTAGATTTACGTTTTTACAGTTTTTTTTTTTCATATATACACGTGTGCATAGTACACTTGTCTTTCATACATATTTTATGTAGTAATCTTCAGCAAATATCTTTCTTTGCAAAAAACCAGAAAAAAAATATATACAATACTATTGCATACAAATGGATTTCTTGTTCAAATACAAAAATTGAATTCTTGAGATAACATCTTGTTTTACATATAAATTTAAAGTACAGCTAAAATATTCAATGCTTATCCAATATTTTTTTTTGGTTTCTATAAAAAAAAATGCTTGTAACGAAATTTTGCGCCAATTCTAATGTATTACTGTAATTTTTGATATTATAGAGTTTAACACAGATTCGAAAAAAAAAACAAATTGTATGAATAAAATCAATACAAATGGTTGTATTTGACTACACTGTAGCCATAGCAACAATGCTGTAAATAGTTAATATACGATACCGCGTTAGGTCCTTATTTTGCAAGTAAAATATATGTTATTTAATATATGTACATTATTACTGAAATATAATTAGGAATTATTAAAAGCTTTAAATTCATTAAAACTACCTTTGTAGTCAAATAAAACTCGTAAACAACATTAAAATTTTTTACATTTTACATAATCTTTATTTTAACAATATATTTCATTTTACAGTAAAATTCTATTAGACATTATAAATTGTATAGCACAAACAAAGTAAATCTCAGTTCAATGACGAGTTATTTAATATTAATACACATACTTTCCATTTGGATATTAATTCAGATAATAGCGATTTGCAAAAATAATTCCAAACAGAATAATCCTGTTATTTTTTGCACAATTTAAATTAAACAAGAACATTACAAAAGATAATATTTGCTTTGTACAAATTAACACATTGTTGTAACAAGTATAATGAGACAATGGTGCAGCTTAACATAACACTGAAAAATATATATATGTATGTACGTATGTGTAGTTTTCAGAGCTGCTAAACACAGTTGTGTATTCAATGTATATGTGTGTATTTATTGAAACAACTGGTGGCATGCGAGCGCACGAATAACAGCTGAAATACGGCGTCGAGTTTCGTGAATAAGTGGAAATAACCATCTAAATAAAATATATTCAATCTATGAAACGTTCGACAATCGTGCACCTCACAGCTGTTACCGATTATGTAACAACTGTATTCAAATCGGTTTTTTATGTGTGAAAGAATAGCTACGTGAGAAAAAATGTCGAAAATAAAGGAATTGTCTTATTTTCAATTCAAAACACAATTACTTTCAATGTCTATGAGGACAATGGCACTAATATCATTATTATAAATATCACTCATTTACTTCAAAACATCAAGAACTAATATATTTCAGAATTATGAATATTTTCATTTTAAACGTTCTTTTATTATTTAAGATACACAGTGGTATTTAAAAACCAAAAACAACATTAGGTACTTTAATGGTAATGGAAAACTTAAAAACGCTTTTATTGGTTAAGTAATAAAAATCTGAATTTCAAATTCGATTATTTGAGAAATTCTAATAGAGAATGATAGTTGATGAGACACGGGGGAAAACTAGTTTAGTATTATAGAAGACCCTCGAACGTCGACTGAACAGCGGAAAAAGTGATTCGCTAATGTACATAACGGCGGGTACTGAAAATCCATGAACTCGACATGAATCACTTTTGTTCGCTAGCTGTGCTGTGTGAAGCACTTCAAGTGCTTATCGGTTCTCTATAGCGACAACACATCTAAAATTACATGGTAATCTTATACGAAGGCGTCGGATTTGTTTTGTCTCGTTCACTTACCCAACTCGTGGTTTAAAACCTCCGTGCACTCCCTTTAATTCGTTCGAGATCTTCTTATTCTCTTCATCAACCCTCTCCACACACTTGGCCAATTTTCACGAAAATTCTAATGTCCGAAAACAATTCTCAGAAAATAATTGATAAAAATGTTTGTTTTTTAAATGCATTTAAAGAAACATAGATAAACAGTTGGTTTAACCCGATGTTTTCGAATGTGTTTTGTGTCACTTGCGCATGCGTCTTTGTATGAATATTTGAACCAATTTCGTAGGCTGAAAACTAAGTTATATCATAATTCTGTTACGTATCATTTTTTTTTTTATATATAAAATAGTTTAGGATGAAATATCTTTCGTTTTATAAAATATAACTAAATTTGGTTTCGCTTTAAGTTGAGATGTGCGTTACTGCATTTTATCTTGACGGGATACTCGCATAAATAACATTGGGCACTCTTCTCCCCGTTTTCGCCAACATTTCAACTAACCATTGAATTGTTTTAGTACTGGTACTTAGGCAAAACAGGCCGAGTGAACTTCTCCCCCTAGATGTGCATCACAGCGGCGACGAATTTCCCTATATATTTTAGAATTCTTGCCATGTATTTTATTTTTGCTTTTATCTAAGGGTGCACAACTAGAGTCTCCAAGGATACGTTTTTCTTATGAGTAAGGGGAGTTTAAACAATACGAATAAAGAATTGTTGCCTTCTTTTTATTACTTTTTAAAAGTATTATGAGACTTTATACAGTTGTCAAAGATATTTGCTTCGTATATATTAGAATTTTTAAATTCTTGTCTGTGATTCAAGAAATTACATAAATTTACAATTTTCGCCAGACTTTGGACAACATATAGGCAATAGATATAATTTTGAGTATCTACCTATGAAAAAATGAAGAAAAACTCTTAAATTACATTTTATCGAGACGACCATTTTATATGACACGGAAAACTTCTAGAATTTCCACTTAAAAACTTTTCCTCTTGTAATATGAATTTAAAATTATAATGCTATATGCATTTCTCTTTTTAAAAGAAAAAAAAACTGAGCTATCAAATGAAATCGCTGAGATTTTACGCGAATATATTTTAAATATTTTTCGCATTATTATACATGTTACCGTGAAAATATGCCTCCAAAAGTTTTGTTTTTTTGTTTTCAGTTATCTCTGACTTCCAAAAGTATTATTCTGTTCCCATTCAACGTTAACTAACTTTTTGTACGAGTATCTAAAAGTGCTTCTTATTTGTTGTCACAGGATAAAAATCTATGGCGCTCTAAGCAGAAAATAGAATCGCGTGTTCATTAATCTTGATTTTACTATTTCATGCCTATATTCGACAATTCATATTAATCTAAAATATTGACATCACTGAAATGTCAATTATTAAAGTTATTACAGAAATTCTATATTGTATTAATTAGTAATTGGTACAGAAAATATAACAATTATCCTACTATCAAAATTGATTTTAGCTCGTTACAATTTAATAGCGTTTTAGCATAACCACAATTCTAGTGAAAAGCAATTTAGTATAGATATATTGTTGTTTTAGTCGGTATTAATTAGTTTGCGTGTCACTAAATAATATGTCCATTCGAATATTTTCCTGTCAAGTTGAATGTATAAATTTAAAACTTTTTTGTGCTTTTGAAAACAAAATGTAAAAATGTCTGTAATGTAATTTATTTAACGTCAATGGAAACATCTAACAAAATCGTAATTGTGTTGGTTCAACTCGTTGGTACGTTAATAAATATTACATTTTGTTATGTAAATTAATTAAAATTAATAATGTATTCGACGTTGCAAAATAATGAATAACAAGATTTAATTATAATGTAACAGTACGAATAATTGAAAATACATAATTGGTTTTTTCTTTGTTAATAATTATCTCAATTTTTTCTAATATAGTTTAAAGAATAAACGGAATGTAAAATTTGTTACTCATTCATTTACTAAAGATTTCATAAACATTTAATAGTTTATACATAAGTATATAATAAATAATTTCATTTATTTAAAATTGCACTTAAATATTTAAAACTAGAAACAAATCGTGTTTATTATAAATATAATTTTCAATATAAGTAACTTTAAGATTTTATATGAAAGTGATCGTTAAACTTGAACATGCTGATGTAAAATAGTTAATATGTTAAAGTTCCAGTGAACGCATGATTAGTTTTAATTATGAATAATAGATGGCTCACCAAAACGCATGTATTTCCATACATATATCACAATGCGGCTCATACACATCGCATCCATTTTAATACCTAGCTAATACCGTGCAAACAGTTTTCATTAAACATAAATTAATCTCGTTGGTGATAAATCAAAATATTCTTATTTCACATACACCATCCTCATATAAACAAGGTGCTAATAATCCAGCAGTGGGATTTTGACGAATTATCTATAGCGTAGTTCGTTATGGAAGTCCTTGTGTAGGGCCAAAGTACACGGTAAAATTTATGACCACTATGTATTAAATGCCAACGTTGTTAAGACCTGCGTGTTCGTTACGGAATTCTTTGTTGCGACGCGTGGAGCGCTGAGGGTGTTTTGAAGAGATTGACGCTAGGGGGATGACGTAGTCACCGGCGTGCGTTCAACTGCCCGTCTGAGTCGCATTACTGACGCCATAGGGTAGTTAGGATACTCGTACACTAAATTTCCACTGCCAAGTCTCCATATAGCATAACTCCTGTGGTCTTATTCCACTTTTTAGGGTGCTATGAAATATCACGTGCTTCTCCTAAATTTTTTTCTTCGTAGTATTTATTTAGATAATACTTCTTGTGTAGGTATATGGTACATATGTTTAACCATATTTACAAAAAGATTTTCGTATACTACCAGAAAATACCAGCTTACTTTAATAATATATTAATTTTCTCGTACTGAGCTCAGAAACGCAATATATAATATATTCATTTGTTATATTAAGATTAGTTGATTGTTATCTTTCTTTACGCCTTCTCGAAAAAAGGGTAAATGATTTTTTTTATGAATTTAAAATTTAGAAATATTAAAAGTAACAGTATTACCATATATGTTAAATGACAGCAAAAAAGCGTAAAAAATAATATGCAAATTATAAAAACGATGATTAAAAAAAGAACGGTTTAAAAATAATTCCGGTGAAAAAGCGACATGAATATTTAAAACATCAGTTAAGTTTTTATCGTAAAAGGGTGCTCTAATACTAAAAGGCAAAACCGCTAAACTTGTACTGCTTGTACCTACTAGAAATAGTAACCACAAACGCTACAAAATAATGCAATTTACTTTTATTAAAATATGTTCATTTAAATGCTAGAATTATTTTATGTAGTAATTGTTGTGCCTTTCATGTTTAACTATTAAATTTGTTTATAAAATATTAATTGTAGAGTTACGCAACTGATTTTATTTATTTAAATATATATAGGTATAGAATTGTGTATAATGAAATTTTAAGTTGATTAAAATTGATATAATTGTTAAAAACAACAAATGTATTTGTTTATAGTAATTATTTTCTATAATCATGTAAAAATATGTTTATATTTTCTGTATAATTGCATATACAAAACAATTAATTTTTGAACAAATTGCTTCATTTTACTTCATAATAGGTGAAATAATGAATAAAGCTTCATCTGCGGTTCAATTTTTTATCTTCGTGAGCAAAGGATACAATCAAATGAAAAAACAATAAACTTGAAGGATATTTCTTTTTTTTATAAAAATATTTGCAGACGTATATATATATATATAAATAAGCCAAAAGGATTGTGATAGCCATCCAAATAATGACGATAAAATACGAGGTCATACATCAACAATTCCAGTAATAAAAAAATTCGGAAAAAACTGTAACAAACAAGGATTTTAAATGCTAATTAAACATTGTGTGTTTTTTTACATATCCGTAGCTTGGAAATCCACAAGCAACACATGCATATTAATAAGTTTGCTTATTTAAGCGGAAATACAACCGCAAAACGGAAAATCGAAGTTGACGTTCAGTGTGCTCATATAATACATAAAGCAATAGCAACCGTCTGTATGAGAACGTTATGTACGGTGTATGGCGTTAACATATGGTAATTTTATACAAATTAAACCGTACGAGGAATCCATAACAATCTCACTGTTGTCCGCGATCGAATAAGGGTTCATGATTACCAGACTACGCGAAATATCCCTAAATTATATTACACCATATTTTTACTATATATGGATACATTCGGAAATAAGATACGAGCAAAGATCTTAATTAAACTTCAAAAAATAAAAAAATGTATAAATATCATATAGGATTTCCACATATATTTATTCATTTGGTAGATATTAGGAACTTGTTAAAAGACTCGTTTTGCAAAAATGAATGGAATAAACTATAGTTTTATATGCTTCGACCCTTTTTCCCTTTCCATTCCGAACGGCGTTCGGATTTTCATTCTCGTTACGACCCAGCGATAAGTAATAGACATGTACTGGCCCATGGAAAAATTGAGAGGGTGGATTGAATTATATGCTTATCACGGTCCTAGCGATTTTAGTACTATAGGGATTTTCGTGTTGCATCGCTGTTGTTTTTTTTTTTGATTTCATGTACCCTGATCAAAACACCAGTCTAATCTAAATGATTATTGACTATATGAAAACACTAACAAAAAATATCCGGGTTGATAACTTTTTTCGTAATACCGTGAATTTACAAACAAAATTTCGTTGAAGCAAATAATATTTGATACTTTTTTAAATCTTATTAGAGATGATCCTTTAAGCTCTTTCAACAAAATAAAATATTGTTAAATATCATAGTTTATAAAAATGCATCCAATTCAACTCAAAAGAAGTTATATAATGATGTAGTCTATAGTCGGAAAATTATATTTTCATCTCGTTGATCAACTGAGCGTGGAGGCTCGTGGCAGAAGGAAAAAGTAATAAAAAGTCTAAAGCTCATTTTGTTTTTGTTTCTGTGTTTCTTCAGATACACTACTCAAGCGAAAATGGTCGACAACGGAACAGGGACGTTGTACATCGTTGGCTCGTTTAAGAGAATGACAACAGATCCTGATTTCAAGGTAGGACTATCACATACTACTCTCTTATTTTGTGATACTTTGTTTTGGACATGATACTGCCCCGAGTTCCATTATACGTTTTAGCTAAACGTTCGCTTGTTCCATTTATGCTATTGCTATACATACATATATGGTCCAGCACAATTTTATTTTATTGCTGTTTTATTGTACTACGCATGTGTGTCAAATTATTTTGATTTAATTTATGTTGCACTTAATTGTTATTATATTGCAATGTTTGTAACCATTTAGAGTTTTAAGTCTAATGAAGGGTAGAATAATTAAAAAGAGTAGGTATATATTTTAAAAGTTTAGATTAGAAATGATTAATAATAGCTATGCTCCATTGACTTCTACTCAATAATTTTTAGCTATGAGATTAAAATGGCAAAATGAATTTTTCCAATAAATATATTTGTTCTGCATGAACAAATTCAATTTTTCTACCGCTTAAATCGTTTATAATCGCATTTCATTTTTCGATTTGGCTCGTGTATATGTCAAAATATATTTCATCGCACATACAAAATCGTTCAAACGTACATAGTATACGCATGTATGTATTATATTGTAACGTCAATCAAAAATCAAACCAACGCCAGCGTCGAAAGTTATTTTTCCCAGCTAGGCGAGTGACGTGCCATAATGTCACACTGTTAACAATCTATCCCTTAGCAGTTAATTTACTGGATGGACACCAGAACGTCCATCAATTATACCAACATAATTCACGTCATGTACAACCACATAAAGTGATCGAACATTCCGGACCCCTATCACAACCTAATTTAACAAACCTGCTTTCGTATTAACAGTTCTATACTGCACTGCTCTGCACTGCAATAAAATATAGAAGACTCTAGTTGGAATCGTAAAACGAATTGGGATGCGAAATGGAATTGGGACAATTTTATCTAATTTTTATTGCGGATCGGTTTCAAATATAAATGTTACTAGTATATAGACATATATATGTATTAAAAAAATAATTTAGTATTAGAATTACTTTCGTACTGGTTATTGAAGTGAAATCAAGCATGCATATATGAACGTGGTGGATGGGATAGAATAAAATATTGAATTTCGTTTTGAAGTAGAGTCGTTTCCAATTCAAGTAACTTCCGCGCTATACTGAAGAGAAACGTTTGCGTCGGAAGTGGAGCCATAGTACCCCCATAACTAGATTGCAGTCGATGTATAAAGTAATAGTCATGCGGTTCAGTTCCACGTTGTGTTGTATACGGTTGGCGCCACTGGAGCAGTATACTAGCAAATACCAAATGAGACACAGCGAACCCCGGACACAATACGTCTATTCCCCATATTCCTTCAGGCTTCAAAATTGCCAGAAGATGCTATTACGAAACTTAGACATGCTAGTTGTATGAAGCCATTGTTTTATTTTAGTTGAACATTGCCACGTTGTACTTATTATAATACTCGCAACATATGGTGTGTTTGGAACATTTCAATTCAATTTAAAATTATGTTATATTTTATCGATACTTTTCTCGACCCATTCTAGACAAATCAATAGTATTAATATCTGTATATTTTTATTGGATCGTTTTCTCAATTACGTTTACAGCTTATTTTTAAGTTTCTATAAAACATCCTCGTGCATTGAAACACTCATTAAATATAAAATAAGTTCAGAAATAAAATGCACACATAAAACCACATCTCCGTTACTTGTTTTACGTTCAAACTTACCTCGTCCATCAACTAAAAGTTGGCCAGCACAAAATTGAATAAAAAAGTTCTAAACATAGTAAACAAACTCTATAACTATACAGTTCTGTGAATAGTCTTGACATAAGTGGATTAAATTTCTGTTTACTGAATACCGAGAAAAAAAACATAATTTTCATTGAGTGGTTATAGCAAAATATTTGTCAATTTTATATTTTCCAACAAAAACATCTATTTTCCGGTCAGATCACAGGGGTGATAAGATGCTTTTTAAATTTGTTAACCCTATAGTGCAATTCATATTTCATTTTGAGATAGAGAAATATATCATAGACACAAATTTCATAATTGAGATTTGCTCTATTTTCTCATAAAATTACGAACCGGCACTTGTACTCTTATGCAAATATTTAAATAGCCAGGCTGTATTTGAAATGAAATAACACGAAAACTGCGAACTATAGAATGTAATTCACGGACGTTGCATCTACCGCTGTTTGAAGTGGCATCAGTATTGGTTTGCCAAAGAATGTTCATACGCTCTGCTTGGCTAGTCCTCGTTTAAATTCACTTTGCTTAGAAGTCGCGCCTAGCCAATACGTGTGGACATTGCCAAACGCACAAGTCCTCCACTGGAAAAATATAATCTATTACTCATGCAGAAAATATCAGAACTGCAGACTGTACTTTAAACGAATTTTTTAGTTCGGTTACGATGAGAGGCACTTCAGACGATCTTTACAAAGCACACATATAACATCAGTTATCATGAAAGGAATACATTTTGTCCTTTATTTAATTGGTAGAAAATTCGTTTGATTTTTTCCTTAATATAAATGTTTCAATAGATTTGAGTTTATTTTAAAGAATTTGTCGCGCAAGTTAATTTAATTCTGTGATCATTAGATCGCAATGTTATCCATTACGCACATTGTACATACATATATAAAACTGAAGCGGGTATGTGGTCCAAGGTCACACTTTGTATACGCGATTGACTTTTGATAGGTGAACGTTTGTTTAGTGGGACTATGGTTTTATAGTCTAATAAAGGTAGTTATTATAGCTTTTTCCATAAAAATGAACGATAACTTTACATGTCAGTCACAGCAAATTTATGAAAAATACAATTTATATAATACGCACCTTATATTAAATTACTAATAAAAAACAGATGCTGGAAACTAATATATATACTACAAAAAGCCTTTTTTTCTTTCTGAATAAAATTATTATTTATATTCAAATGACGTACGCAGTGTATTAACATACTTGTCAACTTTGTCAAATAAAAGAAGGTTGTTTGAATCGTGAACCACAAAGAATAAGTGCGGGAGAATAGAAGGAATGTTCTATATTGCTCTGAGTGATCGAAAAATAAACTTCTAGATAAGTAATTGTTATTCCATTCCACTTATTTTTTCTTTAAAAATAACATAATATTTTCTACTTATATACATATGGGTATACATGAAATTGCTTTTTTTCTTGAAAACTTTCAAATAAGCAACTTCAAGATTCTACGATAAATTAGTTAAGAAAGTTACCATTGCACGCAATTCTCTTCAATCAAGTAAAGCCGAAGGCAGTTCTAGTGATTCAAATCTCTTTGTCCGTTCGCTCACTAGCTTTGTCGCTCGTCCGCTTTCATCACTCGATTTGCTGAGTGCGGACGGTGTTGCGCGGCGTTAGCACATGTGCCATCCGTACCGGCACCGGGACCGGGACCGGGACCGGGACTGGGACTGGGACTGGGTCTCCCGGAACACTTATTATCCTTGTCTGCGCTGCGTTTTCTACAACGCGTATTTTCCGTTTCTGTTCATTTGTCACTTGCCGCCGGTTTAATCGCAATCTAGAGTAGCTCCCATTTTCTACACTCTGACACGACCTTCATGTCACTTTGTTATGTGCGTTCCAGCCGTGAATAAGGACTCATCATGACTAAAATGAACATTTTCCGAGCGTCAAGATTTCCACTTTGAACCTGCTGGTTTATAATGAAGCAAGCGTCAAGATATTACATTTTTGCATATTTAATGAACATTATTGTAATTTTAAAAGTGCCTAGCGAAAATCGCTACTTATATATTTCAAGTTTCATTCGTTTTTTCTTTGTTGTCATTTTAGTATCAAATATCGACGAAAATAGATTCAATCTTTATAATTATATAGGTACTTCTTGTTTTATTATTTTTATAATCACCAATAAATGTTTAAACAGAAGTGAAGCATATGCTTTTGGATTATAGTATTATATACGTAAAATAAAATATTTTCCCTACGTTTCAAAATGTTATCACCAGAAATTCAAAATCAGATTTCCATGTAGGAGGACTACGTGTACAGAAATAAATGAATTCCCAGAATGTAATATACATTATGTGACATATATGAATTTAATAGAGTTCTCCTCTATTGCGTCGAAAGTGTGCTGTAACATATGCGCCTCGCCAGCATTACGCTTGTGCACGAACGGTTTGCGCTCATATCATACAACAAGAACACACACAACTGAAAACAACAACAATACAAAACAAACGTGCTGCAAATAAAATATTTATAGGCAAAGAAGAAACAAGCAGTAAACAAATAATAATTTCATTTCAAACATAAACAAACGTATAACAACGAAATATCGCAATGAATTTAACTAAAAATATATATTTTCTGTTCTTCATTTATTACATTTACATTATAAAATATTATGAAAAGAAAATATGGATATCATTTTAGTTCCGGTTTAAATATCTTCGATAATTGATAGTGAATTTTTATTTATACCTACTAGTTTTTTTCCCTAAAAAAAAAACATAAAAGTTATCTTAAACCTTTGTATTCGTACACGTTTAACCCTTTCAAAATGGATAATATATACGAAGAGTATAGGTATCTGGTCTTACGGAAGTGCTATAGCGAAAATTGATAGTGTCATCGTGAATCGTGCCAAAGACGAAAGCATCTGTTTCGATATCTTTATGTAGTACGTCCGGCAAAGGATCTCCGAAAGCGCCAAGTTATTGTCCTGTCAACGTACCGCCCTGTCAAACGACGTTCTTCTCGGCTTTATTTAGTTTCAGATTTACTTACAGCAGCCATCTCTGCTATCCAGTAAAAAATAAACATGTTGATGTCTATGTATCTCTTTGTCACGTATCACATGCAAAATTATATACTATGTTTTAAATCGACTGTATTCAGTCATGAATATCGTCTCATATTAATTTTATTCGTTAAATATACGAATTGTATTGAATTATCATCGGCTTTAAATGGCAATATTTTGCGATGTAAAATCTATTTATAATGAGATGAACATGGAAAGATATCAAAGTTTCAATTTTAATTACGCGAAAATGAGTTTTAATTATAAGAAAACATGTATAAGACCTAAAGTTTTATAATTAATATTTTGATGATTTTTACTTCGGTGAAAATGAGCCAATATTCCACAAGAATTCGAAGTTAATTTATAAAGTTCTTAATGAAATTCTTCATGTAAATTTTATCAATTTTTATTTATTTACTTATCAACCTTATCTGAATAATTTCGTATTTGATACATTAAAAATAAACAACCAGAATACATAAGATGTCTACCCGTTAGCGAATAACGTCATGGAAACTCTATTATATGAAACTTCAAAAGTCGTGTCACTTGTGTTGATGACATGTCGAAAACACAGTTTTAAACTCGAGTAACATTAATAAGTTCTGAAGACGGGTTACAATGAACGACAACATTTCATTGAGTCTGGTCGTAAATAAACTCATTTAAAATTTAAGTTAAAGGTGGGTATACACAATTGTGTATTTTACGCCTGGGGTATTTTCAATATTGTTTGCGTTTGCAAAGATTTCGAAGACGGGAACAGAGAGTGCGAGTGCTTCTGGTGTAGAGAAGAAGAAGAATTGATTCATTCATTAGAATTCTCCTTGTCGCTTTATCGTCTGTTCTTGAAGTATATTTACAGACGGCGTAATATCCTGTTTCTTGAACAGCATTGGCCTATTATTCTTTTGCCATTATTCACCAGGGCGGTATTGTGACAAACACTGACAAACTCATCAAATTTTCTACCCGAAAAGAGTCGCCAATATTACCATTGATTTTATAGTTTCTAAATCTTCAAATACATTTTCAACTAATGAAATAACTTCTTGTGTCTATTTGTTTGATGAGCAGCTATAATGAATATCACAGACAATATAAATAATTAAGTAAAATCATTTATATTAATCATCTAATAAAGTATTTAAATAATACAATAAAAACATTTCTAGCAATCAATCATGTTAGAAAAAGTAGCATTTTGTTTACTCCGTCTCAGAATAATTTGAAATTAATAGCTGTTTGTTATTTATATTTGTTTAAAAATAAACTTTGTATAATTAATATCAATACATGTAAATCTAATACAAATTCGGTGCTCCTGCAGTACCTTTTATATTATGATCAAAAATATATATATTGAAGATTATAGTTTATTGTATTAAAATAGCCTTGAAATAATATCGTTTTTATATCGTTTCTCCGTTGATATTTTCAGAGAGGCATATTTTAAATAAGTCCTGAGAATAAAATTATAAACGCGAATAATGTAAATGTATAAAAATGAGCAAATTGTATTTGAGTAACGCGCTGTGGCTGTAGTCCGTATAGCCCGGTCTTCGCAAATATTTTATTCCGTTGTGGTATTTTCAACGCCTCTCCGCTCGTTCGTCCTGTTTATATTTCAGTGGCTTTCTCGGTTCGTTTGTTCGTATTTTTATTGAAGTGATGATTTGGTATTCCAGTCTTATTTCACACCAATTTTACAATAGATTAAATGCGTTTTCTTCCATCGTATGCTTCTCTAGGCACTTTTCTCTATTTAGGTTGATGCCAGAGGCACACCGAAATATTTCATTCGATTGAATTTACGCTTTCTTACCTAGACATTGATAAATTTTGTTTAAAATATCAAATAGAAAAAAGTGCATTGTTTCATTAATAATTATATATATATTATATATATATATATATATATATATATATATATATATATATATATCATATTTACGTATGTTGTAAACACTTAATAGACAGTTAATGTATTCGAGGATGACGTATAAATTAAATATCAATTCTTAATTTAACTTCAGTAATTACATTGAAAATAGGAAACTGCAGCTTTTTCGTTTCTTTGTTTCGATTTATTGACTTATCGCAGTGTAACATTTTCAAAGAAACTCAGACCATTTGAAAGAATCGCTTTTGGGGTTTTTGTTTTATTTTTCCTTTACTGGTGCGCGGCAATCAATGAATTCAGTGGATAAAAAAGTGTAAAAGTGTAGCCTTCAGTTGAAAACGTTCACGGGATATAAAAGTACACAGCGGCGATAAAACTAAGACTTTCCTTTTTGTTTCGTTTTGTTCCAATAAATATAACTTCTTCGGTTTCTTTCGCAACAATAAACCACGATAGTACCGTGGGTTTAAAGCGATTTTATCGCATTTAAATATCCGATATCAAGTATTGTAATATTATTTTATATTTGAAGAAAAGCTGTTTGCTGCATTTGTATACATAGACGTTTTATGTTTCAAATACATATCTTCAGATTCTGTTCTAGCGATAAAGTAAATACTGAGTTGCTTGAATTAAACAAATATGTGATTACACTCCCGTTTTACACAAATTTGAAAAGTGTTGTGATATGTAGCGTTTTGATTAACTTTTCGTTGTGAATATTATATATTATGTTTGCAAAAGTCTGTTAATATGTTAGAGTGTATAAGCATCCAGTGGATCAGATATGTGAAGCTTTTATAAGCTTGCTATATGTATGCGTGCCAGCTTGCTGTTGTGGAAGAGGCTCGTTGGGATCGGAATGGTGATGTGGTTGTCCCGAAGGCGATAGAAAAAGTTAGTTGCGAAACAAAGGCGCGTCAGCAGGATCGGGATGGCCCGATTCCCATAGGGTTGCAAGCAAAACTGAACATCGATATGATTCCTCTTACTTTTTAATATTTATTACAAATGAATAAACTTATATCAATAAGCTGGGAGGGCTAATTTTTATTTTGCAAACAAGTTGTATTTAATCAAACATTTAACAATATATATTTTTTCGGCACTCCATTACATAGAAATACTTAATAATATCAATTAGTTAGAAACCAATTGAGACTATATGTTTTCTATAAAGATATACATAAGTTATAATATGTTTCAATTGATGTCACAATTGGCATGTATATATGTATTCGTTAACGTCTTCTATCTTGTGGATCCTCTTTTATTTAGGTTAAGAGTAATTGTGTTTCCGGTCTGAACAAAAAACAAGGGTAGAACCACTGAGAAAAACGTAAAAATTGAGCAGGAGGAGAAGTTGTATAGTCGAAAGGAAATGCCAATACTCTCGAGACCGTACATTACAGATATTTTCGTTATGTGTTTTATCTCGAGTTTTGTTCATTCGCTCGTTCGTTTGTCGGTTCGTCTCTTTCCGGAAAATTGCGTTCGAAAATACCCGTAGGGTGAAGCAATAAAACGAATCCCGTGTCCCAACTCTAACCCCGAACCCCGGCGAATCTAATTCTGTACTGCTTAAAATCAATTGCGATTTTCGCGCTCAACCGTGAAAGAAGAAAACAAAACGATTATGTCCTTTGGTCACACGTTCTTGAAGCTATAAAACTCTGACCGACATTTTAGATTGAATTTTTTATAATTATATTAAACGAAAAAGAAACGGTCTGATTGTGAAAATGCGTTGACTTCAACATCCACTTAAAGCTTTCAACATTTTTTATCTTGTTTTAATTTTTAACTTGCATCTTTTTTTATTGAACATGCATTATTGAAATTATTTATTTACTTCGTTTTTATTGCAATTCATCCTTTATAAGAAAAACTATTTTATTTTTATTTAAGAGAAATTCAATTTAATTTAAAAAACTTCTGAAATATTTTTAACTTTATGATTATGAATAGTTGTTGCTCTTTATAATTTACTATAAATATAATAAAATAATGCAAATAACATGACATATTTAAATATTTAGTCAATATTTGATTTATATGTTACTACAATGGTTCAATGATGTTTATTTAATTATCAGTTTTACATTCATGTTGAATTATTAATTCTGGTTTACAATTTTTTTATACATAGTTTTATAATAATTGTATTATTATTTTAAAATTATATTAAGGAAAAAAATCATGATTCTTTTATTTTCAATTCCCATTAAGCTCACAGATCAGTAATTTAAAGACCATGTTACTACGTGTTATGATAACCTATAAACCGAGTCAAGTATTCATTACACTATTCGCGTATTAAATGATCGAATAAAAAACGGATTATGTCCAGAATTAACGGCAGATTATTCAACATCTATTCAATTTTATTATTCTTGTTTTATTCGATGCAATAATAGCGCCCACTAACCACATACCGCATAGTAGTTCACATTGTAGAGAAGCTGGTTCCATTCGGTAACTATGACCATTTCTTTGCTCTCTTGTCTGGTCATTGAATGGCAAACGTCTGGCGCCAGTTAAACAACCCCGAACCAAATAGTATTCACTATTTATCGACACAATAAATAACATTTTATCTCAACTGATTTTTATTATATGATAACACAAGCCCTATTGCAGCTAGTTACTATAAATGACAAATAGGAACAATAAATTCTTTTTGAATTATTTTCCGGATGCAATTCTTTACTCCATTACTCCATTCTTTATATAACTACATGATTTATCTATAAAGATAATATTTTACAGAGATGCTCTAACTAATAAAAATTCAAATTTTAAGTACTGATTTTCAAACAATGTTTGTACAGTTTGAACTTATTCATTCCGGAAATATTGAACATTAGACGATCTTTTATTGTTGTTTTACTAATCTATACTGGTATTTATGTATTAAATATGGTTAGATAGATTTTGTATTAGGTTAGATTTCCGTTTGGTAGTACTAAATCAAAATGATGACAGTAAAAAATAGAACAAGACTCGTGATATCTAGTGCGCAATATATCTTAATTCCATTTCATAGAAAGGAAAGGAAATAAAAACGCTAACAAAATGCCATAACGTTTCCCACAATTTCTCTCTGACGGATGTGCTAAGATGAAGCCCTGGTTCATATTTTTCTGCTAGTACACAAAAACGAATAAAGTTGGACATATATGGACGTACGGGCAACAGAAAAAGATAGATGATAAAAACAGCGTCGAACATATGGCTTGGGTGGGCAGTAGACTGTACGCGCGCGCTTTTCTTTTCTGTTTTCAGTACATTTATGTACATTGTTGTTTTCGTTCTTTCACATGGAATTTATTTGGTCGCCAAAGGGTCATTACGTTGATCTGTGATGACAGTCGAAGTTGAGGGTTCACGATACTACCACGCAAGATATCTTGTACTCCTATACTTAATCCATCAATATTTTTATAGTTTGAACTTTTATAAAAACCATATATGTATATCCTCTAATACTACATATTCGTGATTATTATTTAACTAAGATTTAATATTTATATATATATATATATATATATATATATATATATATATATATATATATATATATATATATATATATATATATACACACATAAGGTTATTGTGGAATATATAATATTTCGTATCTGGAGAAGGAAACAGTGCGAATCTGATGAAAAACACTATCGATTGCATTTTGAGCTCTTCTCAGTGCGTTTCTCTATGGCAACCGACGCTAATTTACAGATTTTGTCCCTTCCCGAAGCACATGACTGGTGAAATACGACCTATGACTGGCGCCGATGATTATTGTGTACAGATTTTATGGCTACATGAAATTACGATAGTAATATTTATCTTGTTTATGCTGTTTATCAAATCGCGTCTATACTAACATATATTTACGCTATGAATTTTTATTATTTGATTTAATCACATATGCAGCATATAAAAATAGTAAATATAGACCAATATGTTTAAAAGATAGTGCATTACAAATTTAAAAAATAAAACATTATAATATAACAAAAATATAATTATATGAATTTAATTTAATATTAATTATTTACCGTTCAGCTATTATGCAGCTTTCAATCTAAATTTAGTTATAATTTATATACAAATCAAAATTTGTATTACAACGTAATTGATTCATACAGTCAATAATGATTTATGATTTTCAATATATTAATAATAATAGAAACTATTGAGCTTTGATACAGTATTGGAACATGCGTAAAATATGAAATATTGAAACGGTAATGTTTTGGCGTTAAAAATTATTATTATTTTCAAAGAAAAAAGATTTAATTTTTTCTCGAGAAACTGAAAGAGAATACAAAACAAAACAATAATTAATCATTGTATGGTGCAGACGAGAAAAATTTATTGAATATTCTATAGACCTTTCATAACGTGATTAATTGAAAAAAGATGTTTAAAGTTTAGAAAATATTTCTTATAAGTGAAAAATATTTGGATTTGCCTTAATATATCGGATATTCACCAAAATATTGCACTTACCTATATGAAAAGCAAATTAGTTCTATAGGAAATAGTTGTAAAAAACTACTGAACTTGTACAAAGTTTCCGATGTATTAACTAAGAGATTAAACTATAGTTTATAGCAAATATTTAATTTTAAGTAGCTGTAAACTTTACTCGCGTTAAGTATTCAAGTGCTTATACCTGCATAAATTGTTAATATTTTCATTTGTAAAATTAACAAGTACGCTATGATATTCGCTCAAATTCTCAAGTTTTAATGCAAAATTTTAATTGTTCTACAAGTACCTTTATATGAAATTAAAATTTGTTTTATTAAACTTTGAACTCTTTAGAAGCAATTGCCTGTTTTTAATTAATTGGTTGGACAAAATTACATATACCTAGTATATTTTTAATTTCGAAGTAGTTAAAAATTCTTTGTAATCAGCATTCAAGTAACGTTGAAAATTATGTTTTGAAAAGTGTATTCCTTCTAAGGAAAATTAGGTCGACCAATTGTTTAACCGCAACTATATATGTGCGTAAAGTTTTGATTAGTCAATACCGCGTTATGAAAGAAAACTAGAAAACGTATTCAGTAGGATAGGATAATCAGGACCACTTATCCATCCGAATTCTATAGCAGATCCCGTTATTATTCGTTCTTTTCCATGGAAATTAGTTTTCTGGTTCTCTCACAATTTCATCTCTTTCTTTTCCTCACAGTGGCGGTTTGACTGTAGTTATCAGTGGGGGCTACATTTATAAATTTTACTTATACAATTTACAAAGGATCTTAAAATTGGATACTGATCCAATTTTCAAAGTATATTTTTGAAGAAAAGTGCTCTTAATGCTAAAATAATAATGAAGAAAAATCATTTGAACATTGTTTCTAATATGGAAATTACAATTTGGTTTGTTTTAGTAGCTCTTAAATTAATATTAATTTTGAGTATATATTTCGATTTAATTCACGCCACCAATGGTGCCTTAGTTAAAAACTAGGATTTAAGTTCGTTCGTTCTTTGTCGTGAGATTGCCCGTTGAATTGAAATTATTATCCGTACCCGTGGCGCTGACTACCGTCTACTCAACGTACTAAACACACACCGGCTTTCTGAATCCTTAATTCGTTCTCATTTAGAGCTCTAATAACACTTTTTGCCTGCCTTTTCTTTCTCGTTCGTTTTTTCCCTTTCTTTCGTTTTTTCCTGTGCATTCTTTTCCAACATAAAACAACTGTAATTAGCAACCTTTTATGAATTTGTATTATACTCTTTTTTCCGGAGAAAATATAGGAAAGTTTTGTTTGTTTTCTCCTTTTTTTTGTTGGAAAAGATATAAGATCTTCATTAGCTATTTCCGCATCGCTTTGTTCTTTAATAAACGAAACTAAAAAGTATTTTTCAAATACCATTTTTAATTCGACAAATGAACTCTTGCGTTTCAGTCAATTTTAATCGCTAGCACCTTTGATTCTGTTTAATTAAACGCTGTTATTGTTCAATTAAAATTTACAACTTTACCAAGAATCAAGAACAATGTATATTTAAATATTAACTTTAAGTTTTTGTTTAATTCCAATTCTCAAATGTTTTGGTGAGTGTATTAAACATATTTTTAGCTGTTGAAATATATTTTATGAACTTTCGTTCTCTTTTTGAGTATACGTACGACGAAGTTATAAGTAGGATTTAATGGCATTATTATTGCCTATTACCGTGTTAAAGAGATTTAAAAATATAAATCTGTAGAAAAAAATATATATCGAAAAAAGATTATATAAAGTAGGTCGTAAATTTCCTTCCGCAATGACAATACAATATAAATCAATAACCCGCATTGAGATAAATTTGAATAAATCGTTCGAGTCGTTTACGTTTTATACTTGTTTTTTTTTTGTGTGTGGAATCTCTTTACTCAAAGATTTATTGCATAATTAAAACTTCTGCAGAAATTGCAACAGAAACTATATACGAAATATTTAAATACTGCAGGCCTGTTGCGAAGAATTTGAGTACGCTATAAAGATAAAATATTTGCTACCATTGCGATGTGAAGGGTTCTTACATTATTTGCATATTTAATAACGTTCATATATAGTTCTTAAGCTAAACGGAAGTTTCTGCATTCTACACCACAGAACCATGGTGATGGTTGAAATATTTCAATTAAAATTCTTTAATAATATGAACCAACCACTAAAATACGTTCAGATTAGATTCTTAATCATTTATTTTACAACAAACATTTAGGAATATCTATTAATACATTTAATTTCAGTAATTACTAAGTATCTTAGCTAATTTTTAAATATTGGTGCACCAAATTGAAAAGTTGTGGACAAGCGGAATAGAAGCAAAAGAAGGATAGTGTTGAATTGCGAATGATTGTCAATCAAGATTTGAATGGATATAAAGGATTTTCTGCTACCTTATTTGATGGGAATGGGCATGAGGTTATATGTGTATTTAATGTATTTTTAAACCAGTGTACTACGTATTAAATGTTGAGAAACACTGTTTGTATATTTTCGATTGTTAAACCAATGTCGTATTTCATGTAAACCCCGGCAAACGAATGATATTGGTCCGGAATCACAACGTCATCAGTTGAAATTGAATATATTTTTATGGCTGACCATTTGGACATTTGTCAAATTTATATCCTGTTCGTTTTGGCGTTGGTTCCGAAAGACCAGCTCCGATTCGAACAACCCATCGTATATGTATATGTATATATATCGTATATATTCACGTATAGTATAGTATAGTATAGTATAATAGTATAAACAGCAGCCGATATAGGAACAACGAAGCTTTTCACAGCTTTTCGCTTTCCGTGAATGCCAGAAAAGCAATGTTTTACGGCTAATTGTTTATTTGATGTTCGTTGCCCTCTGCCACTCGCACGTGTTTTGTTTGCGCTTGCTTTTATTTTATTTTTGTTTTAGGAATATGCGTATGCTTCATTAAAAATATTATTTCGCCTTTTTGTTACCTATATGATTTGTTGACGCTTAATCTTTATTTTGTGTAGTGCATCTATTATTGTTTTTTTTTCGGCTTTCACGGTAAGTAGCAGTTATGTTATTCGTTATTTGTACCCCAAAATAACAATGTCATGTTTAATGAAATATTTCAAATTTATTTTGACAGTTATACCTAACATCAAACGTGACAACGTCCGATTTCAACATGGGCTACAGTATGACCGGTACACTGGAGCGAGGTTGCAAGAAAAATAACACTTTCCAGATGACCCATTTCGCCGTCATCCGACGTAAAGATTATGATCTAGCGAAACCGTAGGAAAAATTTGAGACGGGGTCAATATCTGACTAACCGTCTCACCGACATTGTTTTCTCATATGTTACATGTGTACTACGTGTGTTATTCTACCGATGTAAAAATGCTATTTCGGCGAAGTGTTTTGAAAATATTGTGAGACTTTAGAGTGTGTTAAGCAACGTTACAGATAAGCGAAACATGTTTTTGGATATTTCGTGACTGCGTGTATGGGAACTCTATTACATATATGATTCGTTTCGTGCGATACACGTTAAAAGAGAATTTTATAATAATCGTAGTAGAAGAAAATATATTTTTCCGTTCGCATATGACATGATGGCACATTTTTTATTTTTATGTAACTAAATCAATAAATTACATTTGTTATTACATGGTATAGATAGCAAGATACATTATTATTATTAGTTTATTAAATTATAATTTTAAAAAATTCAAATACATTTGTATGATTGATGAAAGTATTGTTTTCTTCGAGCCATTTTTAAGTAAAGCTAAAACATATAGCTGCGATCATAGAACTTGACAGTCCATTAGTTAAAGAGTTGTTTTTTAGTTTCGTAAACAGACACAGCGTGGCGGTCGAGGTCTGAAGTTTAGCAGTTCCGTAAAAGTTTTATGACTTTAATTATATCAAACAAGGCTATATTAATGTGCGAACACGCCGCCGCGTTAACAGTGGCGCTGCAGTCTGCACCACCATAAAATATGAAATACACTTCCTGCAACACAAAACACACCATATGTTTCATTTTTCCGGCCACTTTATTCTCTCTAATCACGTCTTGTCTTGCAGTCATCTTGCGGCAGGAAAATGACTACACAAATTACTTTAACATTGTGCACATGTCTAAAGTTGTATCATCTGTCAAAAATCGCGTTGCTACTTTCGATATATAACATTCTTTTCTAACGTGTATATCATATTAAGATCGTATCGCGTGTGTACAAAAACTCTTTCTAAACTTTACCGACAAAGAATTCGTATTATAAAATCTTTACCGGTTCAACCGGAAATATTGTGTGTAAACAACGGGTAAAACCTACCGTATACTATCCTATCGACTGTTCATATGTATACATACATATATAGATATACAGTCGTATTTCATTTTGTTTGGAACACACAGGATGATGCACAAAGAAAATATGTCAATTTTCTTCTAGAGTGAAATTATTTGTGCTTGACGAGTTTTCCGTGACGAGAGATGGTTCTTTTTTTTTATTAGATTTTCCAGTGTAAAACCAACTTTTGATAGGATTTTACTTTAGAAAAACAAAACGAAAGTATTTTTATGTAAAAATAGAGTACAGCAACCAATCAAATATTGAATATTTTTGTGTCTGAAACCGAAGAAGCTTCATGCTTGGAATTACTAGAAAGTATTATTGATACTGTGAATTTTTAATGCTTGCTCACAACACTTGTAATATTGTAATTCTAGTGTTTATATTAAGTGTAGTCTCCTCATAATAAGATGTAGCTGCGTAGTCTTATTATTATTTATAGTAAACAGAGGACGTAGTTGAAAATGTACTAAAGTGATTGAAACGACCAACTAAATTTCTGTCTATTTTCATAAAAACTAATTTAGTATACCTAACACCAATATAACTAATCAAAATTATTCAACAAATAAAAAAGCAAATTCCAATTAATAGCAATAGTTTTGATTTTGAACTAGAATGATTTAAATCATTCATAGCTGAGAAAATCACAACTGACTGCTTGCAATGGAAGCTTAAAAGCCAACAACCCAATTCACTTTCTCGTATTTTTTAACAATAATTCACCAGATTGAACGCAATATTTTCATGGTTTAGTTTGAAAAACATAAATATAAAGCACATGAATTCATTATACGAAATTGAAGGCGTCGCGTCGCTTCAATCACTTATGTATTTATATAAACCCCGTTAAACTTGTAGTAGAGTAGAAGGGGCATCATCATTTATATACGTATATAACGTTTATCAGTTTTTGCTCAGTCGGACCGTAGATAAGAGAAACGCGCATGCGTAGAACCTAACTGGAAGGTCATATGTCATATTTCCCTTCCACCATGCTGCCATTTATTTAGTTTAGATGGTAATGCGTTGTGTATTGGGTTTTCACAGTACACTCACACAGCATAGCTAAAACTCGATTTAGATTTAAATGTAAGAAAATAAAAAATAGCGTTAGTGATTTTCAGTTAGGTTCTTCTCGACACACCCCTAATTTGATGACCGTTCTCGTTTTGGTAGTGTCGTTTTTATAATCGACGTACGTCCTGCCTATGTCAAACGTCCGAGATCAGGATCCCTCCAATCCTATAATATATTATGATATATATTATATAAAATATATAATATTATAGTACGAAATATGATATAAATAAACGTGTATCTCTCATATTGTATTTTGTAAAAGTAAACTACACACAAACACATACATACACTTTCAAACATTTTAGTGTTAATATTTTATTTTAATGTACCTACCAACAGAATTTATTTCATTTAAAAGTATATATTGTATATAATACTTTGAGTCCATTAAATTTTATTATTTAAACATTATTTTAAAATTCAAATTGAATGGTTCTTTTACAACAAAATGAATAGTTAACACTGTAATTTTTAAAAGTGTAAACATACATACATACGTACACACTATATTAATATAATGTAAACTTCTTAACTATAAGTGTAAATTATGAAAAAAGAAAAACCAAAATTTAATCGTACCTCAAAGCTTATAGGCTGTGATTAAATGTTGATTTAAGTTGTTGGTTTATTTTATGGAATTCTGGTTAATTAATATTATATATTCGTGCAATAAATTGTAATTCTGCTAAAATGCTTCGACGACATTCCTAGTCACTAACCAAAAAGAGAAATTCGATGCTTAACTTAAACATTAATCAAAGTGTTTCCATAGGTGTCTTCTTTTATATTTTTAAATCTGTGTTTATGTAAACTTGTCAAAATTTAAAAATTACTTCAGTTATTAAAAACATTCAAAATCATATATTTTCTTATTTAGATATAGAGTAAATATATAAATAATTGAGTTAAAATTTTTAGAAAAGGAATTTATTTTTATTAACTCAAATAAAACACAGATTTAAGAACAAAAAAATGAAAATTATCTTTGATAACCATGTAGAAAGGAGATTTTTTTTTAAACTGACTAATCAAAGTATAAATGTTGATACAGTATTTATTAGAATTGTGAATAATTAACGAAAGTATGTATGTTTTCGATTTTATATACGTAACTAGAAAATGGAATGATTACTGTTTTATTAATGTTCTGTACACTGTTTGTGTTTCATTTCTTAGATTAAAACCAACACAAAATTTATGATAGTACGTAATCCGTAAATCTAACCAGATTATGCAGTTCTGAACAAGTTCGGTTACAAAACTACTTGACAGTAACTGCTCAGTTCAGTATAGTATTTGGTGTAGCACAGTTTTGTATTCGGTCGTTTTATAAAACCTAAAATCAATCTTGCTGTTTAAAAATATAAGGTAAGTTTACAAATTCATTTATACACTTTTTCTGTAACTCAAATGGGTCATTATATAACGATCAAAAAACGATGTATCATTATGAGTTACAGAATACAAATGTTTCATATGTATTTCTGAATGGTCTGCTCAAATGTGACGAAAAGTAGAAGAAATTATAAATTTAATTTCGTTTTTATACTTATATTTAAAAAATGTCTGTTTTTTTCTTTTGCAAGATAATTTAAGATTTTATAAAATCATCACATATTTTGTATGATTTTGAAACGAAAAATAGCGTATTTTTATTGAAATCTTATTTCCTTAATAATATTATAAGAAAAAATCATTCATTTGCAAATATAGTAAAAATATTTTGTGATAATATTCTTGATATGTCCATAAGTTGCTATATAGTATTATATTATAAATATGTATGTAAAACCTACAGTATTATTTGTGCTCATTATTCTTACTAAAATAGATGCTTGGATGTATGTATATTTTCTGTTAGTATTCCTTCTCACTATCAGATATATAATATATATATAAGAGAGAGAAAAAAAGATACTACTATACAGTTATTGAACAAAATTTTAAATTACTTGTGAAATTATTTATTTGTGTCATTTGTTACTTGGTAATATATGAATCATGATTGTACAATTGAAATCAAAAGATAGAATCGAGTAAATGTTAATTAAATAACGTCAATTTCCCGATTGAATTGAAAATCAAAGAAAACCATTTGTTACTAATGATATTTTGTACGTCGTTCATTATACTTGGGTATGCATGCTGGTTTATGTATGTTAGAATATAGATTATTGTATTATCAATAATAAAGTTTTAAACAGATCCGTATCGGTTATAGTTTTAATTTACTCAATTAGCTTCTTTTTTTAGATAACCTTAATATTTCATCTGAAACTTCCTGTTTATGTTTATTTAATTTATATTTTACTAAATCACAAAAAAGACTCAAACATAACTAAGTATAAGAATCTCTCTTCATCAGTAATATGTTCCAGATATATTCCTTTATTAAATTTATTACTCTTTACATTCATAAGTAATTTAGTACATCTATCATACACGGTTTAACCTAATTATATATATATTTTTAAATATTACTACACAAGTCAAAAATGTTTTCGCTTTTCGTTTTCTTAGTACAAGTCCTACAATAGTTATTTTCCATAAAGTTATAGTACTCTTCAATATTAATACTGTTCTAAATTTAGTTCTGGAACTGTTCTACTTTTGTTATTTACTATAGGTATATGTGAAATCTACAAACTTAGAAATAAAATGGCTACACTTATTATTAAATAATATGCATACTTCATAAATACAAATTTATCTTATAAGTAAACATGGCTTATTCTATATTTTACAACTTAAACATTATTTGGCAAATCAAAATTTAAATAAGTGTTATTTAATTTTTTTTTTTTTTCATAAAGCATCATTAATACAAAATAATTTCAAACCACATGATAAATGAATCCATAATTTATTTTTAATGCAATTTGAATATAACAGTGAAACATTACTCCTAAATATGGTTTTTGATTTATTGAGTGTAATCCTATGATTATACAATAAGAAGAAATATATTTACAATTATAATTATTTTATTGTTTCAGTGCATTATACTTTTGATTTACATGGTGGTTAACAATGGTGGTCGCAGAAGATATCCTTGCAAATGTAAGTAGAACTTTCAAACTATTTTATAATACTATTAGAGCGCGGGAATTGTTTTTGATGTATAGTAATTGAATTTGTCTATATTGCTATAAACCACTAAAATATAATTTCACACTGTAATAACACCACATACTTGTAAGGGGTTAAAGGGCAAGGGTAGGACAGGGAGACGATGTGAAATAATTTTATAAAGGGTTGCATGAAACAGACAAGAGGGTTGAGCGGTATTTTCCTGTTCCGGTAATCCTGTACACAAAGGACTCCTATTTCATTACGTATTGATCGTGCATCCAATACGTTTAAGAGCATAGCATACTACTGACTACATCTAACGGCAAATCCCTGAACTAACATAACCTATGACGTCAGCATCGACGTTCTATAGACCTCAAACCTTACAACTTTTTATGTATACATTGAGCTACATTAAAATATTTAGCAACAACATGATATAGAGTGAGCTGTTTGATTTCGTACCACTTCCAAGCAAATTGTTTGCAAAATCTTTAATTACCAGTTACAACGAATGTGCTGCCACCATAAGTAAAATCAATTCGCACTGGAGTAAATCTATTTGAGTCGCATTGTTTGAGTTTATAGACCAATCGATCGATAAGAAATCCTTCATATGCTTTCCTGAATCAAAGACTAGATATAAATTATTGTATTTTTACTGTTCTAAGTATTTAAAAATATTGTTTAAATAAATTGTGTAGGATTATTCATTCAGTCGTGGTGCGAACACCCTCTATCTTCAAACATCTGCATTTTCCTCTTCTTATCGGCATCCGCAGGTCTCTACAGTCATGCTCCGGTAGTTTTTAAGGGTAACGTGGTTATCATCTTCTAGATATAAAATCGTAATCGGGCTCATAGAGTATGGCACACAACATGGCGCAGGCACATGTTTGTCCTGCTCGTGGACGAGTTCTTGTATGATTGCGTGATTCGTCATTTGCAAGTTCTGAAACAGTATATACATTTATTTGAGACATGCATGGTGATAATTAAGTGTTTACAATGTTTACTTAAACTTTGTCTCAAATTAATTGTGTTTGAAATAAACTTGACAAACTAAACTAATTTATTCGGGAAGCAAGTGTGCTAATTATTTCGGAATTCTAATTCATGATAGTATTTATTTACCTATCTAATTATAATGCTTAACAGTATATTAAGAATATAAGAGATTGTTTCTATTCGCAGGCATACTTTGACTTATAGAGAAACATATCAGAAATATGTTTAAACTGATTGTTTTTTTATTAGATACATACGCGCAAAAATGGTCGTACACGATTTTAGATAGCGTTATGGGAAAAGTATAGGTGATTTCTAATATTCCCATGCAGTTTAAGAACAGTGTTCCCACCATGTAAGCGTCTATGTTTGTTATGTAAAACACAATAAAATCATTCATCTCAAATCACCTATCAATATTTGCTGAGTAAATAAAAAGATCGCAACAACACACATCCTCATAATATCGACTTGAGTATTTACTTACACATTTTTTATGATGCATCTTGTTCCTTTTATGCTACATGAAAACATGACAGTATGAGAATTCATTACCAACAAATATAAATACATCGTAAAAGTATGAGTCCATAATAATATTAAACAATAAAAAAATTGTAAATAAATAAAATAAACATTGTACACGTAAACATCTTAACTTGAAAAATTCGTGTTAACGTTTTTTTAATGGGCAGTAAATTCTGTCGAACTGCGGGAGGCCTCGCTCATGATGTTTTTAAAAACCCCCAACAGTTATTCTAAGAAAACAAAGTGAAATGTTCAAAGGGCAGCAAAGGAGATAGACAGAGATACGCTCTTGAAAAACAAAGGAGGAATCTAGATTCATTTGAATGTACACGCAGTCTGAACGAGTGTCTTCCGCGGTGGTCTTCATGTTAACACTGATTTTATCTTCAAGAGAGACGTCTTTATTGATAAGCGTTAGTGCGTAAGTGGCCACTAGTCCACCTTACTCGTATGATAAAATCACAGTGTCTCTGACCGGCCTTAGAATTTGGTGATTGGAGATTTTTTACTTTAAGTACTTATTGAAAGTTATGTGGCTACCAGTTTTTATTTTATCTGTGTTTAGAGTTTTTTCGAATAAAATTCTTGAAATTGTACTACTAAAGCTACTAAATTTACTTAGTAATTTAGTATTATAGTTACTAATGAGAAATATTCTAAACAAAGGTGCGTAACATGATTATTTTTATAGTCATAGTCATTCTGATTCAACACAAATATTAAAATACAACCTAATATACTGGTTAATGATGAAATACAGAAAATAACTTCTTTACCATATTCACATATAACTTGATATAAATCGTATTAGTTTAATATCTTATACGTTCGAGAATCTTACAACTATGGTCGACAGGGTTCCAATCGTACCGGTTAAATTTTAATTACTTAGTATAGATACCCAATATTATGACTACTATATTTGATTAGGCTTTCACGTACATATTTGCTATTATGGGCATTTCCAAGTGGCTACTTAAGCAAAATTTATTTGTGTAAAGGGTTTAAGTGCGCGCTTAGTCATGGCCTAAGAAAATAAACATAACCATGCAAAACGGTCAAATTATATTGCAAATAACCCGTAAAATAAACCTATCAAATCTAATCATAGAAATTTGGCTATTCTAGATTTAAATCACCAATCATCTGAAATCACTTGAACTTCTGTCGTTACCTACTTGTTCCATTTATATGTATAGCACAACAACAAAAATATGCAGAACACAACTTTCCTAATACCAACAAAAGATACAAGTTTAACAAAAACAAATATCTTATCAAACCATTAATTGTTATAAAACATAAGCTTATAAAGGGTTAAAAAACAAGTTTGGTAAACCATAAGTTAAGCTTATAATAAATTCTGTTTGACCGCCATAATAGACGGTTGTTTAGCGTCTACTTATATTATTTTGTGGTAAACCGACTGGCAACCACTGAATTCTATCTAAACACGGTTACTCTATATTTCAGTATATATTAACTAGTTATTCAGAAACAAATTCAATTTTATTTTTTTATTTTTATTTGTTTAGTTGTATAAAATATGAATAGAGAATTACGTTAGTAAGTTTTGGTATATTCTGTGACATAATTATTTTCAAATGATCTTTTAACAGTTAGGATATGTTTTATTAAATGCACTCCTGTAATTTCTCTGTAGTGGTAACTTATATAATTTAGTAGAAAACGCTAGTTTCCTCTTCTAAACGTGTCTACGGAGTGTTCCGCTTTCGTTTTCATCCGGAAATCTGACAACGACACACAAACACACACGTTCATCTATACATATTTTATTTAACAACACGTGTATCGTAGAACAAGCCAAACAACCATATCATTCCTACAAGCTAGCGAGCGTCACTTTGTTCATTAATAATTGAATAAAAAGGGTAGATACGAAGTTATAGTATCTACCCTATACTTAATTCCACTTTGAACTACACGACTCTTACTAGTACTTTGTAGCCTATTCTTAATATGCCAAAATTTTTAAACCAATAGCAAAATGGAATCTTTATAACATTGACATATTTTTACTGTAGATCCATAGTAGAATCGAATATAGATATTAGGTGGTAGCTTTAGTCCTTTAGTATATAGATTTACTCACCTCAGGGATAGGAAAACTGCACGAGCCAGCACAGTAATGTGCGTTAAATAATGCCGGCGCGATTATCCAATTTGACCAACCCAAATCCGCAAAGTTCACAACCAGATGTCTCCGCGAACATGTCTGGTTACCCTCGGACGAATTCTCTTGCCCTGGTTCGGTGTAGAACTGTCTTCTACGGCCATTGTCCTACAAATCAAATCAGTAAATTATTAAGAAATTCCTGTTGTTTTGAAACACTCCTGTTGTATGAGAAAGTGGAGAAGTTAAATCCAATATCGTTATATTACTGTGGGAGTAGTACTTATGTATTTTTTATTTGACTCCCATATGAAAAGTGCTATGAGTTGCTTTCGTAGCTGTCAGGGAAAGATTTCAAAATTTTATTTCGTTCCTTTTTTTCACATATACAATTTTATCATACACTGGATGCTTTCTATTTTTTTTTTCCTTTGTCAGTGATATTACTTATACCTATATACATACATGTATATGTATGTACGTATGAACAGTTATACAGTTTTCGTCGTCAATAAGAAAATACTAAAAATAGACCTTTCGTCATCATTTTACTTTTATTTATTAAATTGCGAAAATTGAAAAAGGCGTATCTAACTGGTAATATCTTCCGCAACCTAAATGATTCGTCAGTTTATGCATTCAATTATTTATCCGTAAAAATTTACGACCAAATAAAATTATGAGTTTATTTCATATATGTTAATTGAACCATCTGCATGAAATAAAACGGAACCATTATATTTAACACGTTAATTATTAAAAATGATATACAGCCGTGTAAATACAAATTTATTATACAAAGATATATTTTTCAAAAGCGTTTGTAATATTTATGGTTAATAAAATTTTGTTTTAATTACAATTTTTTTTAAAAATAATTACGAAAAAACAGCAATAAGAAACTAATAAAATTTTAGGTTTAACAACTTAATTATAATGTAGATACAAGACTTAATAAATGTAGGTTAATATTTTAAAGATTAGGACAATTTAAATTTGTATTTACAAAACATTATTAAATAAGAAAATATACGTAATTAAATATCTTCAAAGTATTTCATTCTTTGCCATCAATATTCTTTGATTCTGAATATCTTTTGTTTTAAAAATAGTTAGAACCTTTTGTTTTAGCTGAAAACAATAAAAGCACAAAATAGATTCTATAAATTATTCATTGTGTAGTGGAAGATTAATGTAGTTTAAATTTACAATTTACGCGAATCGGATGTGCAGTGAATTACTATTAAATTTTGCTAGAGTTATTTTTCTTTTATTGTTCCTTAGACAGAGCAATGCGGAAAGTACACAGTTATTCAATTTGTCTGACAGTAAAAATAAAATTTGAAATAAATGTTTTCTTAGTTACTCCATGATTTATTAATTTTTGTTATTATTACATTTTAGTTCGCCGTCCTTAGATCTGTAAAATTCTCAGAATGAAGTTTTATTTATTAAATATATTTATCACATTTTCCATATAAAAGACTAAAATTTGTGACTTGTTTCATTCTATTCTATTTCCAACTTTTAATTTAAATAATTAGAAAATCCTTAAATAATTTATTTTAAATAATGTAGTTTAAAAAATCCTGAAATAATTTATTTAAAATAATTCTCAGTATAGCGTTTATTTTTCGGAAACTGAAATAACTTTTAAGCTATGCCACATTAACATCTACACAATCTGTATTGCGTCAAAACATTTACAAGCTGTAAATCACATCGAAAATCGTTTGTTCGTTTTACGCAAAGACACAATAATTATTCGTTTCCTCCGAGAGAATATAAACTCTTGCTTGCAAACACATTGTGTTTGGAGGGACCAATGATGTTTATATGTACTATAAAATCGTTTCTTAATGAGTTGTGACGCGTGTTCAGACGAAAATAGAACAAATAAATAAACGGACAAGAAAAAGGAACAAATGCCTTAAGTAAAGTCCAATTAACACTAGCCCACCATTCCATTTTCAATTTCTATATATTATTCAGATTCTACAGTAATGTGTTTGGTTATTTTTGAAGTAATGTTTATGATTTAATTCGAAGCAAAGTATAGCGAATCAAATAACGCGTAGCCGTAATTCAATATTTCGAAAGAAAATGCAAGTCATAATTGTAGAATAAAATGTTGGATAGTGTTAAACTGACTTTACATTTCGTTATTTCCTATGGAATGTGGAAAACAGTGTTTTAACCTTTCATGGATTTCGTAGTAACTAACTAGTTCTAGAAATATTCTACTTGTTTTCTATAAACTGTCACTAATAAACGGTTTTATTAGTGTTTTGTATCTATAAAAGTTCTCAGAAGTTTTATAACCGATCGTTATATTTCTTTTAGTTAAAAAACATTGTTTAAAACACTTTACCACTTAAAATGTTCACTAAAAACTCTCTCTGCGGCATTTTAAAATGTTTATTAATATAAAAAACTAAAATTATAAGTATAACAGTGTTTTAAAATTGTAAAACGACAGCATGTGCTTTGTAGAATATGCATGTAGAACATTTAAAATAGTTTGCACTACATTAATTTTGCTTTAAAACAACTGAAACAAAAAATGAATAGAGCAGAGTTTACGTTTAGTTTTTGCTATCTACCAAAGTGTCGTCTTTGCAGGCTATTTAAAAGTTTGTTCAAAAAGATTTTCTTTAGACTGTATATACAGTTCCATTCAAACTAGCTTTGCTATTTAATTATGCACAACATGATGATGAAAAATATAAAATTAAAGGCGTCAGTTTCTTATTTCTTTAAGTAAAAGCGCTCAATTTTAAAACCACAATTTTTCAATAAATCTTAACCATTACTGAAACGTACTCATGTCAAATGTCAAGCAAACGAACATGATATGAAGATAAATGATTTTTTTGTGCTGTGATTTTTATTTTATTTCTGCCGATGTGAAATTTCTACGGTGACCTGTGGCGCCTGCATTTGTCATAAATCCCGTATATACGAGTATATATGGCATCGACATCACGCCATTTGTAATTGGCGTCGCGTCGTTCCTAACTCTAACCTAACACTTGTTGAAAGGAACTTTTTATTTTGATTGTGGTATGGTCATGTCCAGTAATGCCATGTCGACAAATCAAACAGAAAAGCATGGTCATGCCAAGAATTTTATTCTTTTATAGCAATTTATAATGAAAAAAATGTTGTAATTGAATGTTTTATATATTTTATTTCGCGTCAAATTATATTTCTTAAAAGGTTTAATAATTTCATAGATGGAAAAAGTATCACATTTCTCTAAAAGTGACTGATAATTAATAGAGTAATAGAAATATTTAGAGATATACATATTTAGATATTGAACACACAACAGGGTATTTAAAGAAAAGTAACATTTGTAGAAATAGACATTGATCTAAATTCAGAACTTGCTTTACCTAAAAAAATTATATTTACAGTAAAAAAAAAAATACTTTTATCTTTAACTATCACTTTTAAGCTTAAGAATGTTTTTTTGAATTTTATTTCTTTTATTATTTTATAAGTATCTCATTTTAAAAACATTTTAAGAAATTTTAATAATAAACCAATGTAGTTAATATCACTAAAAGCAGCACACACACCGTTCAAATAACTAAAGTAATTTGTAACGAACTTTTTAATTATACATGACCTTTTTATATTTCGCTAAAAACTTTCATTAATTTTTCCTGCCCTAGTAGTACTACCGAAAAAAACCAAAAGTTAATCAATCATAATTAAAAGTAAAGCAAGAAACGAATAACCTGTCACAGATGAATTTTATAATTATTAGTAATTTAATTATCTCACATTTCTTCGTACATTTTTAAGTAATGGTCATAGTAATAATCTAACTCCGTCAAGTTTGGCGTTAATTTGGACAATGTGAATGGAGAAAGAGGTAAAAGACGCGTCTCCAGGACTCTTGATCGGTCCCACGGGATACTGCTTACACAGGAAATGCATTAGATTGTACCCGCTAAGCGCCACATGGGAAAGCTTGTAATAGACAGCTTGTTGATATATAACACACTGCTACTACATATTATATATTTGCTATATAAATATAGATTACACCGACGTCTTCGGCAGACTAATCATAAGTTATATAACAACACTTTTCTTAACTTCATATGGCTGATATATGTAAATTCGATACAAAATTAGATTTTCTTGAATTCATTTCATAGAATATGTTAAATGTATTTCGTCTAGCAAAATATTTATAAACTTTGTTGTCTATGCCAAGCTTTATTTAGATGATTTTCTGACCAAAAAGCGACTTTTGCATGTATATACAAAGCAAATGAGATAACACATACACACGGGACATAAAAAGTGGAAACTTTCGCCTAATCCATCAGGTGGATATGTTAGGGTGATTTTTTACTTCCAAGTCTCCAACTGCTTTTAGGCGTCATGTGATGTTTGTTGGATGATTATGATACATCATTATTTAACAACGAACAATTTTCGTGTGGAAAACGGAGAATTCTACTTTACAACTGTTGGTACTGGGTTGTCTAAATGCTATAATCTATTTGCGCTAACCACAAGGCAGGTGTTTCGAAAATGAAAAAAATCTCGCTTTGTCAAAAGAGGTTCCGTGTTTTGAGGTAATTTAGGGTATGTTGTGCGTTGAGTATTAAATAAACTGCAATTTAAAACTATTTAGGTTGGTTTGGTAGTAGAAAACACATCTTTACAATAATTTGTTAGAAAACTTTGTTACTCCAAACTATTTATTGACTTTATGATGCAACATATCAAATGTAATTAACCTATTTATATGATCTCAAAACTTATCTAATTAAAAATTATTATTATTTTTTTATATGACAATATCAAATATATGTCATCGTTAAAAATTAGTTAATTTCTCATGGAAAATGGACATACATATATATATATATATATTAAGAAAGCACTGTCTTAGAAAGTGACCAAAAATCGAACGTTGATATTACAAATGTGAACATAATATTTATGTTGATTCATATTCTGTGTACATCTACACATTTTGTTATATTCTATTAAAGTGTTAACGTGATTTGTTGTCTGACAAACATGTTTATCTTGACATAACTTTACACGCGGAACGCATTCAAAGCAAACAGAAAATGCAAATAATGGAAATGTATTTTCTTGGTTCTTAAATTCCCATCTAAGACAACCCACAAAATCCCTTCGTCCTTAAGTTAGCCAAGCATGAGAAATGCGTTTGCATCGAACGTTATATTTGAACTGTACATTTTGTCGTCCGGATGTATGTATGTACAATTCAGTCAGGGTAGGCCATATTTGTCAGACTTGCAAATGACATATTACAACAACACGCACAAATCTGTGGAAACCCCCGTTAGCATAATCCTGAATAATACAATAAGCAGCGCAAATTCAGTGCGTGTATTGAAGTGTTTGTTGCGGTTTGTTATTGCGAGCAAAGCGTTTGTTTCGTTATAAAACAGTTTAAAAATCAATTTTCGTGTGAAAATATTTCTGCCGGGAAGGATGGAATGAAAAAAACGGAAAATGCAAATGTTTAGTTTGTCAGATACACGAAAAATGGCAGTTATCAGATAATTCTACATGCAAACAATAATCTCATGAGAATGAAAATATACAAATATTTGCATTTTACACATAGTTAGATAGTATCTTGGGTTTTCACTGTACTTTGGAATCGCCGCATTCCAGTAATATTTTTATTGAACAAAAACTTGATAGTAGCAATTTTATTTTATAATCTTGCAGAATAAATATTAGTTTAAAGTTTAATTATAGTAACCGCAAGTTTCATTAATTTTTATTTAACAACAGTGGCACGGTAAATAATATTACAATACTTGCTGATATCGATAAATTTTAAACTAAAAGTTGTGTAAAAATTTTCACTCGATTGAAAATCTTGAAAGGTTTGAAAGCATCACATACAAAACTAAAAAGCATAAATAATGATAATAAATATAAATACCGTGTTCCATTTGTCTGCAATCTTCGCCGGTCTTTTACGATGCATCTTCTTCTTACCCCGGCGGCCGCCACGTCGATTCTTCTTCTTTTCCGTACCCGGCGGGTACGGTATGAGATTTTTATCGTCATCTTCATCCTCGTCCACTGAATGCAAGTGGGATTCAGTGTTAACGTCCGGTACCACTTCAGTGGTAGTTATTAATGTCTTGGAAACATCTTTGATATGTTGCTTATCAAACGGAAGTTCGTTATCGTAGATCGAGCGTCTTCTATGCGTTTTCACTGACGTCTGTGCACCTCCGCTGACGTCATCGATTGACCGTATAACACGTCGAGTTTCGCTATTTTCTAACAGCTCATCAATCAAATTGCTCTTGATCTTTGTTCGTTTCGCCGACTCTCGTTCATCGTCATATTTAATATCGTCGAAAAGTTTTCGGTGGCGTTTCAAACTTTTTACGCGATTCATTGCGATTAACTCTTTTATATCTGCATCTTCATTATTCTCAAGTTGTTGTTTATTCTTGTGACGATGTGGATTATTATCCTCGATGGCCTAAATATAAAACATGTAAAATTACCACTAGAATTTATAAAAACTCACTATTAATTGTTGATCAATCAACTAATTTAGCGTTTAAATAAAATTAATTATAAATTACGTTGAACACTTGCCTCAATCCGACTATGATGTAAATGGTGGCGTTGTTTAATATGATTGCTTTCCGCTTGATTTTTGATATGCTTGGAAATAAGTGCAATGTGTTCGGAGGTAATAGTCGATTTTTTACCGCTACGCTGCGAGTCACCGGCAATTTCATTGTCCCCGGATTCGTCGGAAAATACCATCAAAAATGCTGATGACGTGCTGTTCTTCTGGTCGAGGAAATGTGCCGGTGATATGACGCGCGATCGAGGCGCTTCAAAGCGGACGCCAAGCGTCAATTGAGCCGATGAATCTGATGAGGTTAGCAATAGTTCCCGGACGGCTGAAGTTATGTCCAACGAATGCCAACCTCCTCGTGATACCTACACAGCAAAATTACTACTTTGCAACGCTGTAACAAAGCTAGGGGAGAATTTCATTCTCATACAATTTACTTAATTAATGTATATACGAAAGTGTTTGAAAATAGTTAAATAAACAAACGTATTCAATTGATATTTCTGTTTTAAGTTATTATTTCGGTAATAATAATATTGACGTTCAAAATTATATTAATATTACAGCTTCGCGAATCCATGTATGGAAATTTAAAGCGTACTCGAAACTATATACACACATATTAATCAAACTTGGTATTCAAATTATTAATTACAATAACATTGAATCAGTTTCAATTGGGAGCAAACGCTTTTTTGGTAAAAGAATGAACCAAAGTTATTAATAGTGTTTTTCGTAAAAGTGTTACGAAAACAAAATATATCAATTGTATGTGTGATCTTTTCAGGTCGTTAAAAGCTAAAAACATTCTTATCATTTTCTATTATCCCCATATAGTGTAGGTAGGTGTAACAGAAAGACAACGGTCTTTCTAAGGAATTTGAGATGTGGTGGCGTCACAATTATTTGCTTTTAGAGGCCATTTGAAACCACGTGTTTTTGAAGTATTATCAGCTAATGAAGGTGGTTGTTATTCCACCTTGGTAGCTTCTTGAGGGGGTCACTTTTAAACTCACAAAATGCCGTTGGTGTCTCGCTAGACAGGGGTGTTCTAATTTATTTTATAATACAAATATCTCGATTTCAAAAATAATTATTTTCTTTTTAACTATACAAAATATTGTAAATACAATATTGTTTGAGCATCCTTGTGAAACTCTTATTATTTCATATTCTTTAAGCAATATAAGAATATATCATTTTATTGTATTTTTGTTGCCCATTGGTGATGTATCTCAATTTAAATTGAAATATAAAACTTGTTGAAATAAAAATGTGCGCGATGTTAAATTTACATTACGAAATTGGATACTCTGGTGTTTCAGTATTAAATTATTTTATCTTAAGTTTTTAGACAACGTATCCTAATATAGAACACTATAGACACAGCTTCGAATTACATTATGTAAACATTGGTTTCATATATATATATATATATATATATATATATATATATATATATATATATATATATATATATATATATATATATATATATATATATATATATATATATATATATATATATATATATATATATATATATATAGAAAAATCCTCTTACATGAAACTAAATAAATATTTGTGTTTTATTTATTTCATATTTTCTCAAGCACATAGGTATACTATTGGAATTGTTATTTTGAGGATTGCTCATCTGGTATAGAATAGCATAGATTCAAAATCCGGCACGAAAATTGGATCTATAAATATATATTTTTTTAAATATAAGTCATTACTGTAACTCCCTTTTTTAACATTTTCAATACATATATATATATATATATATATATATATATATATATATATATATATATATATATATTTCATCATATGTATTGTAGAATTAATAGAAAATATAAATTTAATTGCTAATGATTTGACATTAAATAAATAAAGATTTAAGTCTATGAATGTGTTGAACTTTAACAACAAATCAAATTTAAAAATGGCATATGTGTTTTGAATGGAATAATCTTAATCCCACCCTGTATGCTACCCTTAATAATCACACAAGTAGAATAGACGAGTGATGCGTCACAGCCATAGTAAAGCATCCCTCTGGTCCCTAGTATACCATTCTCCTCTAAGGCAAACATACAATATAGTATTATCTGGTCTGAAACAGACGTCTGCACGCACCTGTGGCACTGGTATTGAAGCCAGGGGCACGGTACGTGGCCGGGGTCCTCCTGTCACCACCTGATACACGCGCACCCTGTAAGGCGGCGCCAGTAGTTTGCGGTGCATTGGATGCGGATGCCGGGCTAAGCGCCGTCGTCTCAGCACCAGCTGGGCCAACCGCACTTCTTCGTCAGGTCCAATGTGTGACATGTTAAACACCACAATATCACGAACATGTTGGTGGTGGTGCTGCCGATGGTTGTTGTGCAAATCTGCAATGAAAGACATTTCCGGCATTAGCTATACTGAAATTTGGCACAAAGATTTTATGAATGTTTATAAAAAAATATATATCTAAATCTAAATGAAAAATAAATATTAGTTTTTTGTAACATTCAAAATTACTGAAGCTCCATGACTAATAGTTATTTTTTAGATCCTATTCTAGATAAATAGTATTTTAGTGTTTGTTCTTTTTGAAACTCGTCAATCCATCGTAAGAACTTCAGTATTTTTATTTAACCATCCGGTGTAGAAGCTCAATTCGTTTTAAAATGTTAAGGCTACGTTTCAAGAATTCAGTTGAGATATTTAGTAAGACATAACCATAACATAAAAATAAAATAAATGCCACTTAAAATAATGAGATGATTCCAACAAGAGGTCCTATAATTAGAATTTTCAGAAATGTTCATTAGCAAATACCACATCGGTCAATATTTTTTCCTGTTGTCTATTTATTTAACAAAACATTCCTCATGAGATCATTGGTACTAATACACAGCAACAACAACATCGCTTCCTGTTGTCCGAGAGTTGGTGATGTTTAATTATGTAGGTACAAAGTCATAGAAACAGACAGCAGAAGCAGATCAGTAATAACAGAGACAACGACCATGTATAAGCAAATTGCTATGTTGGCAAATAACAGACCCCTGTAGCCTGGGATGTTGTGATTGGGTACAAAGGCATTGTAATTATGATTAGCTCAAATTGTTTCCCATTTTTTATGTGTGTGTTCTTTTATACACAAAATTGTTCGATTACTTTGGCATGCCAGATTTTTTGTATTTGATGTTTATTGTTCTTGATAAGACAACAATTGAAAAGAGAGTTTACTCTGAACCGAATAATTGTCGAATTGAATCGATTTGTGGATGTAGTGCAGATCGGATATGGGCCTGGTCTAGACTGGAACTGCCTCAAATGTGAGCAATTCAGTTTCAAATGACCACTATGTCCGATGAGTTAATTAATAATAAATTAAAAATCACGACGTTGAGTTTCGAACGAAGTTATTTAATTATCAATATAACTCATACAAATTTAAAGTGTATCATCACACAAAAACTAGTTAAAATGTATACAATTGTAGCATTTCTATGTTAAATTTAGAAACCATTGACATTTTCTATATTTATAGAATAACAAGAATGGAAATAAAAGATTTCTCAAAAGTTTTCAAGTCTGTGAATAAATAATACCAAATCAATGTCTGCATCGAACTTTCCCAAACTGAAAATGCATATTTTATATAAAATGTTCAAAGATCTACAACCTACACGGTTCTATTCAGTCTTCGACATACAAATTTAGCTAATATTATAGTTTCCACGAACTTTTCTTTGTTAAAATCAAAGTTTAACTTATATTTTCAATACTATACCTAAAGTTTAAATAAACGCACATCGAACATATTTAAATAAGACGTTGTTGAAATTTAATAAATAATGAAAAAAAAACAACTCCTATTTTCTATACATTGATTATTATCAACAGAAAAAATTTAAAACGAACATTTGAAGTCTTAGTTAACAGTAAAAAATATAATATACATTGTAATTCAATTTTATTCTTCATATCATAACTTGAAAATCACGCCATAGAAGAAAATACATTTTCTTTTATCGGCGGTGAAAAATCAGATCATTTTCATAAAAATACAATTTTCTCACTCCAGAAAAACTTTCGCGTTAATATTTTATTCAGAAAATATTGATAAAATGATAAAGATAGAAAGGTTATCACTCTTCTTGGTTAACCATTCCTGGTACATGAGAAAGTACCAGGGCAAACCCATAAGTTCATTGTTATATGTATGGTAATGTGATAGGAACCTATAACATATTTTCGAACTTTTCTTTCCTGTGAACGTGGCTTTGTTTAAATAAGTCGTTTACATATAGTCAATATATGTCATGTCCTACATGTGATATTAAATTTTATTACTTGTTTTACGACTACGAAGGAAGCGAAAGCTGTATCTTAAGGTGTGGATAATTAGATATTCAAAAAGTGTATATTTTTTTTAAACGATTGCTTAATGTTGTTTTATTATCTATTTTGTTCGAAAACTCGTCATTGTTGTTATATTTATTCCTGCTGTGTGATTCATATAACAAATTCAATATTTTGTTTGCTCTGGTACTGTTGTCTATGTAATATAATTTTCATTCATTTGTGTGCGTTCATTCATACCTAATTATAATATCATCATGTTGCTCATCACCATGGAAGAAAATGAAGAGCAAGTAAACAAGCTAAGTAAATTACGAATATAACGATGTTTGATAATATTATTAAGAATTCTTCGCTTTTGTATGGTATACGTCAGATTTTATCTATTGAATTTGACGTTCTAATTTAATATACATTTGTGAATATGCTAATGCTAACGCAGATTATACCTTAATATAACTTTGTTAATTCTAAGATATAAAATGATTGATAGAAGTCATATTACATAATTCCTTTAGTTATATAATATAATTAAAAGTGACTCCACTCAGAAAAACATTATCCATTTCCAGAAGTTTTGTTTTATTATAAGTTATATGAAAATAATCGTAATTTGATTTGAAGTGAAACAATAAAAATACACGTAAAGTAAACCCAATTATTTCCAAATTTTATAAACGAATATGAATCACTAAATCATTAAATCTATTATAAACCGTTTACTTAAAATGTTATATTTGATCCATTATATAGATTATAAAAGAGTACGTATTGTAGTTTGAGCTGTATTGTAAGCAACAATTTAGATTGTGTTATTGAAGATCATCGTGAAACATGCATAGTGCATTATCCGAAGGAAAGACGTCGGCCAATTCACGGCATACAAAGTGCGCCAAGGAAGAAAATGTGAGAATAAACAGCTGACTGATTAGTGTTCTTAACTCTTGTTTATACTTTCGTTTGTTTTATTATCCGTTTTTCTTTTCGCGTCTTCTTTTACAACTTATGCGCCTTCACTTACAAGCCATCACGTTTGGTGATATCTGCACTGCTGTAACGTCTCCTTCGAATGATCATTTTTAATATTATCGCTTGCACGAGGCACAGTTGTTCGTTTTCAGGATACACAAAAGCTCTCAGAACTCTGATGACACGAAAATAGATATGTACTTTCAATTTTCGTTTCAATATTTTTCAGTATTAGATTTTTCATATATTACTTAGAAATGAAATAAGCTTTTAGAAAAAATGTATAAACTATTTCAACATAACTTTTTTTAGTAAAGGAAAGTTACATTTCATTTATGATTTGATATTTTTAATATCATCATACCTATATTGCATTTCTTCTCAATGCAATAGATACTTATTCTTGCAAATAGCAAAAGAGAAGAGTAAATGAAGTCATAAACGTAGAATGTGAAATGTCGTGCATGGGGAGATGTATGAGTGTAAATGAGGCGAAAGAGATAAGCCAAAATAGAAATTAATGTTTGTAGTTTTTGTCCGTAAGTTTCCGCACATTTAATTTTTAGCCATAAAATGAGATAGTCAACTTTAAAACATTAGAGAAGAACTAAAATTCATTTTGTTAAAATATGGTTCATTTATGTTTTCATATAACCATTTCATTATTGCAGTAAAGCAGAAATGTATTGTATTTTTTTTTTTTGTACATTGCAATTATTCAATTTTATCACTTAAAGATCTAGAAGTAGAATTATTTTGTTACATATTCGCAAACATATTCAGTTTGTTGTGCACTTAGAATTTATTTTCCTGGAACTATATAACAATTCTTTCTCAGAATAGTATTTTAAATTAAGAATCGATACGAAAAGACTAAATCTCTATTGTTTCACCTGAATTTTATGTCGGGTTAGTTTTTATTGCAAAACGTTGCAAAGAATTTCAAGAGTTTGTATCTATTTCATATGTATTAACACACAACAAGTTAGTATAAAAATGTATGCAATTTTCAATGACTTTTGAGTTGGTTTAGAGTAACGAACAAAGTTAGGATTCCGTCAACGCGTTGATTTTAAGACTGTGGTTTACAATTACGGATTATCTGAAAGTGGATCGTATTCGTGCTCAAGTGCGTCGCTTTAAACTCCTGATATCATTCTGCTGAATCGTCTTGTCCGTCATCATTGTAGTAACCCATCCATAATTAAAGTTGCCATCCGTTTTACCGCTGACGTCTTGACTTTGTGAAAATTAAGGATAATTAAAGGATAATTTATATTAAGATTGTCGAGAGCCGTAGGCACCCAAAGCAAATTAACAAATAATAAAGAATCATTTGTGAAAATCTACTTTTGCCTGGCACAGCGAAATTAACGATATTTTATTTATTTTTATTTTGTTTTGAAACAACATTTTCTCTAAATAAAGAAAATTAGTGAATTTTTAAAATGTTTCTTTCGTAAACAGAGTTAAGCATGTACATATCAAATATAATTTTTGCACCATTCAATTGTTATATTCAAATAACTGCATTTTTTATTCGCAATACGAGCTGAGAAAAAAATCATTTCGAATACCTACATGCAAAATTACTGAATTCTGATTATAGTTAACTAATGAACTGTGCATACATAAGACGACTTGTAGTTCTAAATCTTTCTGAAACACCAATATGTAAGGAGAACTCGGTTCTGATTGCTAAGGTCAATACCGACTTCAGCGGGGTATTATCTTCCTGTATGACAAGTTGAAGGTATTTCAGTTGGTACGTGATCAGGCTTACAAATTGATTCAAATGCTGCATCCAGTATAGATTACAATAGAATTATTGTCATATATCGTTACATGGAATCGTATTATTATTTTTAACAACACAATCATCCTAGCTCAAAATACATACTGTAAGAGGAGCTTTAAGGTTTGAACAGAAATAGTTATTGATAAAAATTCGTTTTACATATATTTAATTTCATTATTTAGCTGACAAGAATCTTTATATTTTTGCTAACTTAATACAAAATTATCACATAATTAAATAATTTATTATCATTATCATCGAAATGGGCTTACGCTCTAAACAACCACTAAATATTAATAGACAATTACGACTCAAACAACATTTAAATACAATATTCATTAATGCTCTATTCAATAAACTGGAAATAGCATTTGCAAACAGAACACATCTCATTTATAGTTTTTCAAACGATTATTAAACTGCATCGTAAATACAAAAGTATGCACCACACTGTTAACTGTCGAGTGTATAAACGATGCGAGTGTTGCAGACTGCACAGAAACCAGCAATCAAATTCAAAACGTAGACGCGGAAGTTGGTTTTATGCAGTCGGGTGTATACCATTAAATGGCGCCCGCATTTCCCTTTTATCATCATCATTGTCGCAGAATTCTGTGCCCCTCTCTTCGGAAAACAAATAAAACAAAAGAGTTTCGTTATGGAAAGAAAGAGATGATAATAGAACCGGTTTTTGAGAAATGTCCAGTACGCTCCATTTCGGTTCCGTCAGGTCGCTATCTCGTTTCAACATATATGGCCGGGGATGTTTGAATTGTATGCATAGGTAGCCCCAGTGAATTTGAACCGTATACCTCTAAAAGCCTGTAATTTCATTGTCTTAATCGGGTAGCGCGGAATAAATCATTTGATGCCATGGAATTTGTGGTTATGATTTACTACCTGACGGAAATGCAAAGTATTTGTTACGCAGTCAAACATTTACATTCCCGGTCGCGGTTAGTAGGGATACGGTTCCAATTCCACCAACGAATGTATAATTTTGTGTGGTCCTATTTAGAAAATAATTATATGTGGTTTGTTTTTTAAATTACTGTGGAGGAATCAATTTAAATTCATGAATTTTTATCTATCATAGAAGGCGTTTTTTAATTTTTTTCGCAGCGATCTAAATTTCCTAAAACTTATGTCAAACTATTTATATACATAGGTATATACTTTCAACCCTGAAGCAACGATAAAAATGTCTGCACAACTTTGTGAAATGACTCACTTTGGTAAAATATTAAATTCTTCATATCAACTTACCACTGCTTAGAAACTGTATTTGCATAATTTTTTGGTGATATACAAACGCAACTAAAACTTGGTGTATAAATTTTAAAGTTTAAAATGATAAATAAAGTTCTCACTTCACTTGTTGATGCTTTAACACTCACGTTCACAAATAAATTACTGCAAGGTACTTTAATTAAATTAAAACGAATTTACTGTGCTATACAGAGTGTCGTAAATAATTTTAGGTTTGCCAGTGATACATACACAACACAGTTTTAGAATATATTAATTTTTTTTTGTTTTAAACAGCTGCTATTTCAAAGTGGTTTTACTGCATATATTTTCATACTAAAGCTCCAATAATTTACTGACGAGATTTAGAAACAAACCTGTATTTACATATCAAATGTTGATAGCAATTTTATTAAAATTACATAGATTTTTGTTTGATATATTTGAAAGCGTTTCTTAGTAGTTTAAGTATCTCGAGTTAAAGTTGAAATTTGAATATTTTTAAACCGTATATTTTATTTTGTTAATGTATGCTTTGGAGTTATGTATTGCATTGCAAATTTAAACATTATCCTCTTTCAACCAATGACTAAGAAAAGCTATTACTGATACATATAATGCATATTAAATTTCAATAACTCTTTTATCTAAATATAAACTAAGTATAATTGGTACTTGGTAAATTTATTACTCTGTTGTTCTAAATATACAACCGAGAGTAATGCCCTTTTCAAATATTTCGTTTGATTTGTAAAAACATATATTAAACAAGCAAATTCAATTATGCACTCTTTAGTAAATAATAAAAACACTTTTTGAATATTGATTTTTATAATTAGGTTTATAAATGGATATATGTTTAAATATAAAATACTTTAGTTGGAATGATTGTACGTATGAGAATGTTATTCAATTTAATAGAAACTGTCAAGTAACAATTGAAAAAAAAGAAATGCATTCATTCATACAGTACATTGACTGAAAAAAAGTGATATCGTTATCTATAATAGTGCATTTTATATGCTTTTGCCTACACATTTTCTAAGAAAAAGTCTCTACCTTCTGCTTTCTTAAGAACAGAACCAACATAAGAACTAGTTTGATGATGTCAATTTAAATTTTCATTCTATTGCATTTCCGTTTGTCGTATAAGAAATAACAGAATGACAACGTTATTTTCCTGTCAATGCTTTCATAGTATGTCATTTACATAACTAATTTTAAAAAGTTTTTATTTTTTACTTGTTACGTTATGTGGTGAGATTTTTTTATACCGTCCCAGAGCGTACAAAAATTATAGACTTCGGACGAGAATATATTTCGTATAAAATGAACCAAAAAAAAAAGTACTTGCGTCTATTCTGGTGTGGTAAAGTAATATGTTAAAACATACAAATTCTAAAAATAACTGTTTAATGAAATTTTACATCAATCTACATATTTTTACTTTCTTCAAAGTCAAAAGAGAGTGTATATTTAATGAAGGAAAATTGTCTCGAAATATCAATGGTAACTAATATGTGTTTGGCAATGGTAAAAATGAAAAATATTTAAAACTTCAAGGAACTAATTAAACTATTTTGAATTAAATAAATTTTCTCAACTTTAAACTATTGAAAACATTCCTCGATGACATTTTGTCTATAAATAAAATATATTTCCTGCAGTACAAATTGCTTAGCTGTAGGCCCACTTTACGAGAAAAAGAAATTCTCGACGTTACTGTAATACATTTGTTGTGGCCCATTGCGTCCAGACAGACCGCAGGCTCAAAACTTAATGCCCGGCCATTTCCAGGAGAGTAACACGGTGTTACTTTATACCTCCCCCATATGTAATTTATAGGGTTTAGAAATGCAGACGTTTTGAGGGTGCACTTGCTCGCTATAGTTTATTTTAGACGAGAAAAGGTAGACCGACATGTGCAAGTGTGTAACTTTACACACATGCTGAAATAACCACGGCGAATCACAAAACGCCCAGTGCTCAAACGTACGACGATACCACCTTTTCCTAGACACTTTAAAACAAGGGCGTAACTGATGGGGAAAATAAAAAAATACTTATCCGGGGCATGTATTTTCAATATATTCTAGTTTTTAGTAAAAATGTTACGTTTTGGCATAAGAATTCTGTAAGCGTTATTATGATTCATTAAATTGAATATATATATACAAAACATCTTATACGTAGCAAGTATATTTTGTTTAGATAAAAAGGAAATTAAAATTAAACAAAATTTCAGAACTCTAACTGTAATTTTAAGAGGTACAACATTTAAGAGCCACTGCTTAAGTCGGACCTGTGCTAAACTACCAAAATACACATGCAAAATATCCAACAGTAGCTCACAAATTCAAGTTTTTATTTCATTTTAAATAATATAACGTTAATTTTACGTAGTTCATTAAAGTGAGCTAATTGAATCGAAATATGTTTTTTTTTATTTAGTATTTATCCATATTTTCAGACGAAGAGGTTCATATGTATTTATGTATAAATTCCGCTTATTTGATTTTTTTTTTAAGAATTTAAGTGTTTGCCATTTATAAATTGAATGTGTTATATTTATACCCTTCAATTTTGATTATTCCTTTTGTTAATCTTAAGAAACTTCATATAACTAGTAAAATTAAAAATATTTATAATACCTATATATCATTTTCTACTAACACATATACAGTATTTTTATATTGACTATTACGTTGAAAACTCGTCTCATAAATAAAGTACAAACGAAATAAAAAAGATCGTTTTGTTCGCATTATATCTTTGTTCCATTTAGTGTAAGTGTATACAGCGCATAGCTGTTTCGCCTATGGTTAGAGTACCATACTACAGTTCTTTCGGGCATCAGAGCAGAGAGCAGATCGCAGTTCGCAAGCACGACAAGAATAGCGTACGACTAGCGCATTGTAGTTGGGTGTAGTAATAAAACCACTTCGCCGAGTGCGTTTATATGTATTCCGGTAGCCTAGCTGCGGCTTCCTTGTCTGTCCGCCAGTCCGCCCCTTACTGAGGTGTTTCCACCACTACATTCAGGCTTTTTTTATTGTTCCACAGATTCACGTCCTCTGGTTTTTGGTCAGAGTTTTATGGTTTACCGCGATTACCGGTTCCGATTAGCGATGGGTTTTTCTTCTAGTGGTCTGTTCACAATAGTTCTGTATACCATGCACAATGGAAAATTCGATTTACTGATCCGTATAGACGTAACATTTCTGCGCCAACAAAGAGGGGACATCGAACAACTTCAATTTTGGTAGAGACTCATCATCTTCATACGCTTTGAGTATTTCAGTTCAACTCATTATTTAGCTTTAAAAAAAGTTGTTATTTGTTTTTTGTTGCAAAAATATTCTGGAATATACTTTAGTTATCATTGCGTGATACGAGCGTCTTTTCAGTTTCGTTACGTTATCTATCCTGCTTCATCGGGATATGTCAAAAGACGTAACAAACAAAAATAGGTTAATTTAATATGTTGACTAATTGAAAAAATGCGTGTGCTTCTCGACACAACGACTACTGATTCGTAATCTTCTTGTGTCTGTTTTAATTATTTCTCTTCATGTTTAATTAAAATTATTTCTTTAATCTGTCGTATTGAAAGAGAAGCGGATAAGAAAATTATGTGATAGCATTAATTACATATATGTGTTTCTCAATAAATAGTATTTCTTTTTTACTATGTACCTTCATTATTAAGTTGATCAAGATTACTTTAGTTCGGTTGAAATATATACCTACTATGTTTCTATCTAAGAGATTTCAAATTAACAAATTACAAACATAAAAAGAATGCGAAATATTTCATAATTAGAAACTTTTTATTGTAATTCGCGCAAGAAAGTAATAATGAATATCGTCCATAAATTCAATATTAAATTTTTTGCGCCTGTGAGGTATCTAAAAAAATCTTTAAAAGAAATTACCTTTGTAGCACCTGTCGTTCTTTTTAATTAAACAAATCCGTAACTTAAGTAGCAACTTGGCGTTAACAAAATACCTAGCCTTAGAAATCTTTTATCGTACCTACCCGTGTATTATTGCAACGTTTTCAACACGTTTGTGAATATTATCCTCTCCATATTGTGGTAACTGCTTTGCATTACATTTGTGTGCGCCTAGCATATATTCAAAATGGCGCATCTTGGCGCTACACAATTGAAATGAAACCGCAATATTTTTCAGAGTTTTAAATTTACAGTACGTTATACGGGTGCAAATATAAGTCGTTTTATGAAGGACTATTTGCTTATTTTTTTTATTATTTTATGTGGACTGTGAAATGTTCTACGCGGACGCTTATTTTTGCACAAAGTCTCGAAACAATATTTGCATTTTAATGTGTAGGTACTGAAGTTTTGTATTTCTTGTGGTGGCTAAAATGAACATTATATTAGTTAGTGTCTTCTTACGCACTATTATCTACAATTTATTTATGAAATAAGTTACACCAGCAGCTATTTTGTATGGTGATATATGTGCATTTACCTTACGTTTATATTCCTGTGAATATAGTTGTGGAAGTAATAGAAATTGAAATCATAATATGATTCATTTCAATTATTATTATTATTATTTATAAATTATTTACGCAAATATTTCATACATTCTCAAAGTTAAACGTTCACAAATGTTATTTATTATCTTCCGAAGCTCCTTGACCCTCTATTTTAATAAAAATGGCTACGTTTATTATTGCAAGTAACTCTACATTATTTGATACTAAAGTAATATATTAGACACTTGTGAATACAAAACATAACATAAATCTAAACTAAAATATTAGTCACTGCGAGTACACGGAGCATAGCTTAACTTTTGCAATAATTTAAATGTTTTCGTATTATACATAAATTTACTGCATTGATAATAATCAGTTTACTAATATAAAAACATATGCAGTGTCTTCCACTGGACTTTCTTATACGTAGTAGGTATATTTTGTTTAGATACATACATATACATAACCACATACTTATTCCCATCATTGACATTCATTCCCATCTTGACAATCTTTCGCCATTCAATTCTATCCTTACAGATTCATTAGATTCTTCATACATTCTATTTACTTGCTTACAACTTTCCTTTTGCGCAAATCATTCTCAAGTATATTCATCCACTTATTCCGAGGACGACCCCGCATTCTCACACAACCATTCATCTCGCCCACGTAAATCTTTCCTATACCTACGTAACTTAAATAAGAAAATTAAGAATTTCAATTGCAATTTTCTTTTAATCGCTATCCTTTTATTATATTAATATATAAATACTTTTCATTTTGAATATACTTTTCAAGTCATATACAAACCTTAAGTTTCAAGTTTCATGATTTTAGCAGTTTTGGCTGTAACGATTTATCCTTAATGGAGTTTATGAATTCTTATTCAGAATAGATACGTTTATTTGTTTCAATATTTTTTTAATTTCAGTTGTGCGAAAAAGCCAAGTAACACAGCATAACGGTGACCATGGCATGAACGACGGTTTGAGGAAATATATATATATATATATATATATAGCATCGCCAATCGTCAACAGAAGATGTAGAGAAAATTTGCCGTATGGGAGTCAAAATGTGTCAGCTGCCTCCATAGTTATGAATTGCAGGTATATGTAATTTCCACTATTAGAAATTTTCGGTAGAGTTATACAGTTAGAATATGAGTCGGAAAGTATAGTAGGTAGTTGAAGAAAATGATTCTAATTATTTATGCCAATTTTATTTAAAATATTGTTAATTATTATTAATGAATAAATATTTTGCTTTTTTTGTTGCAGCAACTGAATAAGATGCACAGCAGCGCACAGCCGGTCGATCGGTCCTTTTCCACATCTACGCTACGACAGATGAACCAGCGAACAAACCAAACCCCCAACAGCCCTTACCAACATCAACCACTTTCTTGCAATAGAGGTCAGACAGTTCCTAATGCCAGCGCAAGTACCTACCCTTAAATGTTCCCAAACAAATTGAATCATTGTTTATAACATATTTACACATTACATACAATTATTAGAATAAATTATTAACAAATGTATATAACAACCTAATTTTTGATGAAATTGTAACATGAATTAATTTATTAAATAAATGTATGAATCTAAATATAGCATGAGTTTTGTTCTGAAATGAAATCCTTTTTCCTCTATTTTTATTTTCAGATGTATCACATCATAATGCACAAAAAAGGGCTCGTCAAAGGTAGGTACATATTTAATTTTTTCAATTTTTTTTAAATTTTGGTCAAAATGTTGCTATTTTTTTTTAAAAGGTGAAATTTTAATTAAAATTTTGAGGTTATATATAACCTAAAAATTTTAATTAAAATTTTTCCATTTTTGTTAAAATTTGGTCAAAATTTTTATAAAATTTTTTAAAAGGTGTGAAATTTTAATTAAAATTTTGAGGTTATATATAACCTAAAAATTTTAATTAAAATTTTTCCATTTTTGTTAAAATTTGATCAAAATTTTTATAAAAATTTTTAAAAGGTGTGAAATTTTAATTAAAATTTTGAGGTTATATATAACCTAAAAATTTTAATTAAAATTTTTCAATTTTTGTTAAAATTTGGTCAAAATTTTTATAAAATTTTTTAAAAGGTGTGAAATTTTAATTAAAATTTTGAGGTTATATATAACCTAAAAATTTTAATTAAAATTTTTCCATTTTTGTTAAAATTTATCAAACATTTTTATAAAAATTTTTAAAAGGTGTGAAATTTTAATTAAAATTTTGAGGTTATATATAACCTAAAAATTTTAATTAAAATTTTTCCATTTTTGTTAAAATTTGGTCAAAATTTTTATAAAATTTTTTAAAAGGTGTGAAATTTTAATTAAAATTTTGAGGTTATATATAACCTAAAAATTTTAATTAAAATTTTCCCATTTTTGTTAAAATTTGGTCAAAATTTTTATAAAATTTTTTAAAAGGTGTGAAATTTTAATTAAATTTTGAGGTTATATATAACCTAAAAATTTTAATTAAAATTTTTCCATTTTTGATAAAATTTGGTCAATATTTTTATAAAAAAAATTAAAAGGTGTGAAATTTTAATTAAAATTTTGAGGTTATATATAACCTAAAAATTTTAATTAAAATTTTTCCATTTTTGTTAAAATTTGGTCAATATTTTTATAAAAAAATTTAAAAGGTGTGAAATTTTAATTAAAATTTTGAGGTTATATATAACCTAAAAATTTTAATTAAAATTTGGTCAAAATTTTTATAAATTTTTTTAAAAAGTGTGAAATTTTAATTAAAATTTTTAGGTTATATATAACCTAAACAAATTTTTTCGATTTTTTAGAAGCCGTTTTTAATAAATTCTGCGGAAAGCAGCAGCGCCACAGAGCTCTCGTGTGGTTTCGCACTAGCTACTTACCCAAGGAAAAATTATAGACTCTAAAATCGCGAATCGGAGAGATTTTTTTTTTTTGACCAAAAAAACGGCAAGACTATAGCCTTGGTGTTTTTTTTGATTTTTATAGAAGCCGTTTTTAATTAATTCTGCGGGAACCAGCAGCGCCACAGAGCTCTCGCGCGGTTATGCACTTGATATTGACCCTGCCGAAAATTAGCGATGCTAAAAACTATTTTTTAACATTTGTTTAAGTAGTTTTAGAGAGTGTTTTTGGCGATATTTATGGAAGTCGTTTTTAGTTTTTTTGCGGAATCCAATATGTTCTTCTATCCCCCTTAAAAATTGCAGTAGTAAAAAATTATACATTAAATTTACTATTGCAGCATAGATATTGTATTTAGCTACTAATCACACTTCTAAGAAAACAATCTTAATTAACAATTTTAATTTCAAATTAACGTTAAAAAATGTAATATGTACTTACCTACCTACTTTTGATGAGATGACATATCTGAAAATAAAAATTGCGGAAAAAGGATTTCATTTCAGAACAAAAACTCATGCTGTATTTAGTACATGTATTTAATAAATTAATTCATGTTACAGTTTCATTAAAAATTAGATATGCACATTAATTGATTATTCTAATAACTCTATGTGTAATTGTATGATAAACAAGGAATCAATTTGTTTGTGAAAATTTAAGGGTAGGTACTTGCGCTCGCATTAGGAATTCTCTGACCTATTGCAAGATAGTAATTGATGTTGGTAAGGGTTGTTGGTCTGTTTGCTGGTTCATTTGTCGTAGCGTAGATATGGCAAAAGGACTGACCAACCGGCTGTAGGCTGTTTGTTGTGCATCATATTCCGTTGCTGCGCTTCCGGTTTGAATCTTTTCTTCAAAAATAGGAGAACACACACACATACAGAAGGAATTCTGTAAATAGTCAGACCCGGCTCAGAGAAAGTCATAAAGTGTATTGCTGTTAAGTCTCGAGTTCGAAAATATTCATGATTACTGAACTTATTTATACTTCGTATAAGAAATTAATAACTATGATTTGACTTTATTCTCCAGATCTGCAATTTAAATAAATTATTAAATGAGTAGGTATAGTAAACAAATATTTATATCAGCATTATTTAAATTTCCACTGTTGAATTATTCTCAGCAGTATTTTAAAACTAGCTTCTTTTTGCGCTACTTTAATCTTGCGCCTATTTTCAGTAAACTTGTTTATATCCTAGTATAACTCATCTTTTGCTTATTTACCATACGTATTTCATAATAACGTTTTATGGATAATAGTGACACTAAACAGTCCGAAATGGCAATTGATTTTTAATATTTTACTTTTATTTTACGATATTTCATACTAAAACTTGGTAATGTTTTCGCAAAAATATATGAAGAGATATAAGTCAAGAAAATATTGATGCATTTCGTGGTTATCATATTTATGATGGAATGTCGTAAATAATATATGATTTATTTCGATATGATAACGAAGAACACCCGACTGGGAAATTATTAATATTATGGAAATAACCATAGATACCTATAAATGATGCTACAGCCATCTGTGTAATAATTCAGTAAAGTTAGGTAAGTTAAATTTTGAAATGCATAAGTTGTTTAACTTATACGAAAAGTTTTGACCTAACTCAAAATCAATAAATGTCGATATGTTCAAAACGCAGCAGTGAACTCCAACTCAAGTTATGTTTAGTTTATATCACAGAATTTCCACTATGATTAAATATTGTTATAGTTATATAATTTTTATCTAAATTTAGCACAAACAATAATAATTAATGTTGGTTTAAAAGTTCAAATGGTTTTCTAGCAAAGTACGTTGTTTAAATTTTGATTGAATCAGATTCGCCGCCACGTAATTCCGTATATATTTAACTAGTAATTTAAAACGGTAACCGTAGTCAGTAATACTATAAAATGGGAAATTATTGTTGCCGTAAAACCCATAACAAATAATGGCTATGAATGGGGACCACCGTAAAATTAATGAAGCAATTGTGGTTCGCAAATGTTTTCATTGCCAACTCTCTAAATTCGTAGTGCCTGCTGAGTTCTGCCAAAATTCACAAAAAGTCGCATAGGAGCTCACCGAAGTTAGATGAAAACAAAATCGTATCAAACTTTACTACTTTCATATGGAAATACTTAAATTATACAAGTTCAAATATCATACAATATTTTTCGCTTGTACTTTAATAAAAATCACATCACAAACTTTACATAAAACTTATTTCAATTTCATAACACTATTCCGTGCACAATACTACTCATTTATTCTTATTGCTTTTTAATCATCTTAATTTTAATTCTAGAGGAAGCTTTCGCTATGAAAGATACACCAAATATATTAACTGCAACTATACATATAATAACGTCGTTGTTATGATAATTATATTCGTATACTAGTCCCAAGTACATTTTTTATTTTTATTTAAACCATCTCTATTTAGGAATATAAATTCATTTCTATCATTGTTGCCTTAAGAATATATTAATAAAAAGCAGCTTTATTTCACGAATTACCTATATTAAACTTGAGGTTGCGATCAATATATGTATGTGCACCCGTTGTTAGAGCATTTCAATTCAAAACACCTGTTCGTTATTGGAACTAATTTTAAAATTACATTTTCTCCCAATAGCACCAGTTACAAACACGAATACAATATTTTAATTGCCATATTTATATGTTAGTTATAATGATGATAACTTGGTCAGAAACGAAATGGGTACTTCGTGCATCGCTGTAACAAACCTAATTTCCTCTAACACGATCCGTAAATTCATTCCATCTAACTTGTAGATACCTTATCGCACAGTGTTCGTTCATATATAGAAGATTGTTCACGTATACATATATGAATTTTTTTGGTAAATGAAAAATCTTTGTCGCCGGGTATCTTTGTAGCAATACCTACATCAGGAAAAGTCAAGCGATCACTTCTTTTCAATGGCTTCCCATACAAGGAACACAATTACTTTCCATTGGTTTCTTAAAATTTTCTTTGAATACCTTACGACCGAAACAGCATATAAAGAAAAACGAAAAATAAATGTAAGGTATTCCATTACAAACCGAAAGATACACGGATGTTCAATAAAGTTCGAGTTTTTTTTTTTTATGTAATATCAATAAGATAATCTGAAATATACTATGGGATGTGTGGTGTGTAGGAGGGATTGAATCTCAATAGAAAAATCTTAACTTTATCATTATTGCCTTATATGTATAGTAACCTATATTTATTCGAACATTATCTTAGATAATTTAATACAAACATAGATTCTATAATACTGAAATTGTGTCTATCATAAATTAAACTGTTTTTATATCGCTATACGTAATATAGAGCTTAAATGTTTGTTAGTATAATATGATTAACGATTATAAATAAGAAACTAAAACATGTATTACATTTTATTATGTAAAGGAATTGTTTGCGTCATGTATGCGAAAGAAAAACATGTGTGGATATTCTTGTATAAACACCATTCTTTTCGTTGAGATGTGATACATCTAAACAAAGGTACAAAAGGTATTTCACATGATCTCTTAGTTATTTAGACGTGAACAATAACTATGCATATGCTTTTAAGCAACCTTTCTATACGCTACAAAGATTTTCTTCCTATTTCTCAGTCAACGTCACTCGCTTTTATTTTTCTTCTTACATATTAATCGTCAAAGAAGTGCGACCTAAGTATTTCTTTTTGAGCTGTTGTAAATCGAAATATATAAATCTGGTTTGTACATCAGGTATTATCGACAATAATCTTATATTTAAAGAAGTATATTCTGGTAAACCAAATGTATTTTGTAGTATATAAATTTAGTGTATATAGGAATATTTTGTATTGACAGGTAAATCAATTTAAATCAGGAAAATCATTGTCGTCTGCAGAATCATATAACGATGAAAAATGGCTTGCACGAAATTGGATATTGTCTGGAGCCTGAGTACATTATTCGAAACTGCAGTTTGACTGACGTTAAAATATACAATCGAGTCAACACTGTTCATCTTTCTTACTAGCATCTTTTCAGAATTTCAACAAATAGTATTAGATATTTTTTGTTTGTTTCAATTATAGTCAGTTTACACCGGAAGTACTACAGTACAATGTGAAAATATATAATTTAATTTTTCAAATATAACTTATCATCGCAGTGTTTTTAGAATTAAAATGTTTGTCAGTTTTATTCAAACTTCAAACATTTTCTTCTACGTATATGAAATAATGCAACTCATTTAAATTATTAAACAGTGCGACAAGCTTTCGTTGTCGCAGTGTCAGAAAAAGTAACGTGTTAAACACAGCGTGTAATGTAATTTGACAGGAGTATTAATTCCCCACATGTTTAAAACAGAAGGTGTTATATTTCAACAATCGGTGAGCACCTGTCTTCACGTCCAACCAAATTAACGAGCAAAGGTATCGTTGTCTGTGTGTGTGTGTGTGCATGTTACGTTGTTCTCAGTGCTTGACTGATTGAACCTCGGGCCAAAAAGATCGGTTTGAAACAACGCGACTGAATGCACAGGCACAGTTCAACAGTGCACTTCAATTATTTGGTGTATAACATTCTTTACGACCCAAACATCGTCTTGTGCATCATTTTTTATTAACGTTGCTCACACTTGTACGGCCATAGAAATAACTCATTGCATAATTATTCATATACCTTACCAATTTATCGTAGTGGGTTCTATAGAAATTATTTATTATAGCGTTCTTTAGTTTTATGGTCAAAAGTGACATTTTGATTGATTGTTATATTGCGTTATATTTTTACCATTAAATTAAATAGACTCATTACGAAAACTTAATACGACTTGAATAAATATTATATAGTAAAAAACTTTAAATAATGTCTAATTTAATTAAATTGTAAAGTAATCTTTTTGTATCATAATAAATCAATTAGCATTCTAATAAATCGAATGTGGGCAAGGAATGCCATTCGTCTTGTGGTCAAATTTGAAGAGCTGTCATTTTTCTTCATGTTAAACAAACATCATATGGCAAAATAAAAAGTTGACTCATCAAATATGGCATGAGTATAAATCTATATACCACTAATGGACCATGTGTAAGTGCTTCCGGTAATACATAATTATAGCTAGATATTTTTAAACTAACCATTTTTAAACTCGCACAGCGGTATAGTGGATGAACCGCTACGATATACTATATCTGGTAGAGAGACCATATGTGTGGTAACTTGATTAATATGTTGTATTTTGTTGGGTAATTAAGTCTGGTAGGTCAAAATATCAAATTGATTTCGGGTTCAACTTAATTTATCTGCTCGTGTCGGATGATAGATCTTGATTTTAACATTCACTACGTTTACAGTGCTAGCTCCCATTAATTATAGATAAAGGGTGAAATGTTGCGCCAAAGAATTTTTCAATGATGTATGTATGTATGTATGTATCTGTAGAACTAGATCAGGATATAATATGTTTGATTTATATCTTAAATAAGCTATAGATATTTATTTTTATTATAAGTTAAAACAGATAACAAAGTGCAATCGTTCGTGTCTGCGATATACAGAAATATCAAATAAACTCAATTAGTGATCTTTTGATCAATTACAAATTTCGGCGAAAAAATCTATTTTTAATTGCTGGTTTAATCCGTTAATTCAATCATTCCCAGCATTGTGTTCCGATTACGATGATTTGTCGTTATCCGAGAGCGCCACGAGTAAATTGGTGCAATTAAGAGCAGCCGAAAAAAGCGCCGTGTATCATTCATTTGACGGGAAATATAATTGTGTCAATTTTCATGCTTGGACTTGTAAATAATAACGTTATTTATCCGTGAGTAAATAGTCCTCCTGGTGCTGTGTTTGAAGTCTTAATTGTGTCACACGACTCAAGAGTCGACACTGTTAGCTGGTAGTGTGTGACCGGCGAGGGAGCACTCGCTCAATCTCCAATGGGAACTATAGAACTAGAGTTGCCGCTGTAAATGAAGGCAATTCTGCACGGCGAAATGTACTGAGAAATAATTCACAAAACTTGTATTGTTTGAAATTTAGTACATTTTAAAAAACATATATATATATATATATATATATATATATATATATATATATATATATATATATATATATATATATATTTGTTTCTTTTTTAAACTACTTAGTTTTGCAAATGTTGACAAACAATCCGCTGATGAAGTCTCTAATCAGTAAGTTTATTGTTAAAAACTATAACCAAAATATTATCCATTATAAATTTAATGTATGTATGTATGTTAGATTTGAAAATGAAATTTCACTATAAATCTTTAAAACTACCTTTATACATTACCAGAAAAAGAGAATCTCTAGGTTCCATTCATGGAATCGGTTTGAATTTAATTAAATTGCGAATAGGGAAAAACCGGTAGCTTTGACAGTGTTACCATTCAGAAAAGAGCGGAGAAATAAACATCTGTAACAAATGCAGCTGTGGTCGTTCGGTGGCGCTGTCGTCATTCAGTGGCCCAGCAATAGCAAAGCAAGATAAATAAAAAATAGAAAGAAAACGTTTTGATAAACCAGCAAAATTTAGTAAAACGATTTCAATTATAGCATTCCTCTCTGGAACACACGAAAAACCGTCCCGCATCAGAGCTTGTGGCTTTTGTGAAAAGTTTATGCGGGACACGAAGCTGAGCTTTTCGGTTAAATACTTTACTTGTTTAACTGGAGCACGATCGTTTTTGCCCAAGATACACTGCTCGACAGCGCGCGGTCGACGCTTTTTTCCGTTGGGCCTATTATTATAATATAACCCTTTGGCTTTGTTCTCGTTGAGTTTGCTGTTCACTTGATTGTTGGCACAATATCTTTAGTTGTATGCTTCACGTAATTACGCGTACGAAATTGCGATCCTTGGTTAATTGTAGTTTCCTTTGGAATATTGCTATAAATATACAGTCTTTCCTTTTAATAATAGTTTTCAACTGGTATTATATTTCATATATTTCTCTCAAATGAGAATCGTAGGCAAAACAGGATCATTAAAAATGTTGCGTTGTGAGCGGAAGCGTTTACTGGTATTGTATTCAATTTGTCATCAACCGAAAATATTGAAATTCAAACTTGGTCATTTTCGTTTTTTATTTCTCATGAGACCTTCAAGAATTCGAACAATGTTCCATCTGTCAAGCGATGTTGTTGTATAAATAAATAACAGTGTAATGAAAAAAAGAATACTGAATAAAGAAAGACGAACACGTAGTTCCTTTAGAAGCAACCAACGAATATATTCAAACAAGACATTTACGAAAAATCTGACACCGCGCGCGCTTATTGTTGGTAACACAGTGACATGAAGACATTTACTTCGCCGCGTACAGTTCACCATTTGCATATATTTGAATAACACCCTCTCTCGATTTGAAAGAAAAGCTTTTAGAGGTTTTTAATGTAGAAAAAACATTTGCTCGAGCTCTGCTCACCCATCACACACACACAAACACATTCACAAAAATATATTAGGCTACACTGAATTCCATATTTATTTAAACTTTATTTACCAAACAGATCTATAAATTGAACTTTGCTTTAATTTCATATATCTATATGTGATCAAAATTTTTTATCTTTAATAAAAAATGCTTTTACTACTTTTTAATTACAAAACTCATACATACGTATATACAAAAAAAAAACTTGGATATATGTTAATTTTTCGTTCATAAGATCAAACATTTTTAACGCATAGTATAGCCAAAGTAATATAATGAATTTTGTAGGGATGTGTCACTAGTTCACCCTAAATAAAATTCACCTAAAATGTATACAAATTAAACTGACCAAAACGTGCAAGACACCCATTTGCATAAAACGACAACAATTTTTGCAGTTAGTATAACACACCCCAAACGAAAAACAAAAAATGATGTTATACTAAAAATCATGCTGCGTTGTGCGAAGAATAGCTAAACATCATTTATTCTATTATAATTTAAATTCGTCTTTGCATATGAATGCACTTTAATTTTAAATGTAACTTTATGTTTGTGTGTGTGTACATACATGAGTCCCCAGTTAATATATCTTTGTCTCACTTATAGTTACGCTACACGACGAACAATACATACATATGATGTGCATTCTCTACATGACATCACAACCTCATATGTTCAATACGTCTACCCTTTTCATCTTTTGTACGAATTTTACTTTATAAACTATACTTATTAACAATGGAAGACGTTTAAATCTATACATATATTAATCAAAATGATATTTGTTGTACTATGAAATACCTTTAACCAGAAGCGCATTATTATTATTATTATCTGTGTTATGAACCAATTAAAATAACTCAAACCAATTGTTATTCTATTCGGTTGTTCTATAACTATATTCATATGAAATATTCTAAACTGTCTGAAGTGCAATGTAAATAAACCAAACCTCGAACAACAAATGAATGGTTCTATGCATAAACATTCATGTTGAGTTTGAGCTTGTATATGCAATTGCACTCAGAGTACCTTTAAATAATAACAGGATAACAGCATAGCGACAACCCCAATTGGTCTAAAATTAACATTAGTCAAGAACGAAATTAGCATTTATCGTATTATCCGTGACGCTAATTCAATTATTTGCTCGACAGGTGGTACATATCTGTTTCATTTCACGTTTGTTTTGATTTACATTTTATGTGTGCTGGTTTGGCACGTTTTACTTGGAAAATGTATACAAACATATGTATGTGCATTTATAAATCGTCAGATCGTTTCGCTTTGATCCACTAATTTAGAGTAGTATAATCATCAAAGTCAGATTGTTATTGTTGTTGTATACGACACCTTAATTATAAGGCATTTCTCTAATAGTTGCATGAATAACAATTTCGTTTAGTCCGACTCTGCCAACTTAATTTAATAAGCGAAATAAATTCGGTAAATAACCTCTTCATTTGTCTCGTGAGAGAAAGATTATTCTATCCCAAGAAAGTCACAAGTTTACGTAATGCTAACATTTCTAGTCGTATTTAACAAAGTTTCCCTAAGTAACCGAAGCTGAAATTAAGTTATAAAGAAGAAAAAGAGCTTAAATAAATTATAGTTTGTATTTTCTTGGCAATTTCTCTATAATAGTGAACATTTAACTGATTTGCGTTCGACATAAGGAAGAACAATTATTTTTACTTGCTTATGCGAAGTAATCATGAAAAAATCGATCGCTTTCAGTAATAAAGGAGGCCATTTATATTTTCTACAAATTCAGCAGTGCTTACGTGTGTAATCGTAACCATATCGGTCAGATTAGTCCATTTGACCTCTGACCTGACACGAACACCTCCCCCGTATTACGAATAGTCAACACTGGGGATGTTTGTCAATTTGTTTAATTCAACAAACTGACGTTGTCGACGCGCGACAAGATCGAATGTACCTGGCTTGAGTCTGAATTTTGGCACGCACAATCCACACTTCAGACTGCATGTTGAAACGCAATACACGCACGGACATAAAGTTGATTTAACAATTTAACTACTGTTTACCGAACGCGTATATTTTATGTTTGTGTTGCATATTAACACTTGAAACGTTTATTTGCTCTGTAACTTTTGCTTTTTTTTCTGAGCTTTATAAATTTGTGTAATTTTTCACAACAAAATCATACATGAAAAAATTCATTTAATACTGAATTTGTTTAAGAAACAATTGCATAGATTCAATTTATTTCGAAAGATTTAATTGTGTCGTAATCTGTATCGACGAAAGAATCAAAAATCTATACAATTTTAATACTATTACAACTAAGATCTACAACTTAATCAAGAGTAAAAAACAATTAAAAAATCATACCCATAATTTAATACAGCACAAACATCACGTGTTAACTTATAGGTTGTATGGCTTGTTAAGTCTTACGAAATATAGTTTGGAAAATATCATGTATGCGTTATAGAGGAGGCGCAACTACTTATTACCAAGAGACAGCAACCAACTAAGAAGAATCCATATGAAGTGCGTAACTGACACACACTAACACAAACGCAACACGCCCCTTCAAGCTATATCGTATTATTTATTACATCACGGTCACTCGTATACACAAACTTATACAAAATTCGTTGCATTCTGTCTGGTTAAACTCATCGTTTCAACCGATTATTTATGAGATGATCCTTCTTCTAGATTATTGAACAACTGATCGACAACATAAATAATCCCGTAAGTCAACAACAGTGCCCTAGCGATCATGTCACACGCGGGGTTTCTATTAAATTGTCAACCAACCCATCAGGACAAAAGGAGGGAAAGAACAGGAATTTAATAACGCTGTATACATAAGTACACGAGTTCTATTATATATATATATATATAGGAAAGAAAACGAATTCGTTATGGAAACTGATTAACTTGATGTCATTTTGTCTCCAAGTCACAACAGCAAATATGTGTATATACTATTTTATTTTATATTTTCGTAAAAACAATTTATATGTTTATACAAATACCAGATATCCAATTTTATTTCTATGCTGTCAAAATTCAATGTAAATTTGTTTGATTAAATTAATTAATAATTTAGTAATACTACATGAATTTTAATATCAAGAAAACGGTAAACTAAACAAAGTTTTTTTTTTCAAGATTTACATGAATTTTAGTAAATCAAAATTGTGGTATTATAATAAATATTCTCTCATTTTACAACAGATTTTTCTATAAGCAGTATTGCAACATTTAACTATCAACGATATATACGAGTGTTAAATATAATGTAAATAATTATGTGAGTTATCTTCATTTATTTAAATAATTATCTCCAATCTTTTATTTTGAGTACTATTTACAAAATTATTTCACGTAATCAATTCGTAAATATTAAATTACAAGTAAGTTTACTATTAAAAACAACATTTTTATCACTAATATTTACTTTCGTTTAACAGTACTTTTACGATAAATGATAAAAAATAATATCAAAATACGCAATCAAGGCACTTCAAAAAATCGTTAGATTCTAGATTGTTCAGAATAATTCGGTCGTCAATATATTTTTTTAAATCTACAAACATTTACATTTTTAATTTAATAAATTGCTTTCTAAAACCTGTAAACTTCTTAAAAGAAAATTTCTCACACATCACATAATTATTGTACGTTTGACGCTTAATAGTCGTGTGTATGCTTGAGTGTGAAATCCTGAAAATGCGTTTGAAAACAGTTCAGGATATATGAGTTTTTTAACACGCACTCATCAAGGAGGCGTGTTAGTTGTTCAACCCGCTGCCATATCGTTTAGGTGTGAAACATATTCTTGTAATATTACACAACAATGAAAGGTGTTTTCAATGTATGCAAACGGGGAGGAGCGTTAATAAAAAGATGTGAGATTGTGTGAGGAACACGTGAAACAATCACACCAGACCCTGCACTAAAGTAACGGGTGCACACACAAAAGAAACTCACTCTTTCGTGCTCGGATACCATATACATGGTTGAATACTTGCACCAGCTCCAGCACCAGCACTGTCTGTGACATCTCGCGAAGCGAAAAGATATGAGAGCATTCTTGAATAAGTATCTGTTTGCCTCGGAAAGATACGTTCGTGAAAATGAAATGTTATTCCAGATTTTCAGAAAATCAAACTTCAGCTTGTAAATTATAACGAGTTTGACAAACTACTTTATCTAGACAATTGGTAATCCTTGATTTTATGTTTTTATTTCAACTTAATTAATTAATCAATTTAAAAACTTTTTAAGAAGAAGTTTTTATATTTGATCTAATATGAAATCCATATCGAAATTTATTTAAATATCTTGAATCTATAAGTAAAATATAGTACGAGTACATTGCTGTTATTTAACAATTTCTACATGTTTGCTCAAATTTAAAATTATATCGATGTAAAGATAACACTTTTATCTCTTTAATTTTTTAGAGTACAGAATAATACGTTTATTTATGTATTAGAATTAGAGTTATTTCAAAGTTTTGTTTATTTAAAGTCAAGTGCATAGCTACAAAAACTGTAGACAAAAGATGGCATATTGTCGGTTATCATTCGCATGGCCCCTATTTAGTTGAAGCTCAGCTTAACTTGTTAAGCATTTTAATTGTGTTGATAAGAAATGATAAATATTTGAATTAATTCTAAAGAAGCATAATTTTTATAAGTATATGTTTAAAAATGTATTCAATAAAAATAATTTTCCGATATTCAACACATATTGGCACAAATAATAAATTATAAAAATAATATTGTTTTCTAATTTGAAATTAGTATGGGTTTTACTTAATGAAACGTTTCAGACAATTTAAATGTTTCAAAGAAACAAATCGCATATTAATAACATATTTTTATTATACAAGCTAGAACATTTTTTTAAATCAGCAGCATTTAATGAATTCTCAAACAATGTACATGGTAGACACGTTTACACCATAGCAGTCCGTACTCTTTTATGGTGATGTATGTTAAAATAAAGAATAAATTCAGTCGAAATTTATTCGAACTGAAATCACAAGTTTTTCAAGCTTTTACTCACCAGATATCGGAGTGATACTTCGAACGGTTTCCCCTGAAGCTCGGCGACCCGATGTGAATCTATGATAAAGCTCCAACATATGTTTCGGGGGTTGCTGCTCTTGTTTGAATTTACCAACCGGCATATTCGGAGGACTTATTTGTAAAATCTGTTGCATTATATTCTCCAACGATACATCATTTGTCACATCTAATGTCTCATGTCCTACCACTATTGTCATCAATAATGCAAAGATGTAAAATTGCTTCATTTCAAACGCTTAATTTGGTCACAGATTTAAAAACAATTCACATATTTATTCATTGTCAAAAGTTAATACCGAAAATGTTTATAGCACAAGAATCACTAATATAATTCACTATATTACATTATTATTATTATAAATAAAAAGTCAAAAAAATCATGGGTTACTATTTTCCAAAGTTCGTTTTGTGGATTTGAGATAGTAAACTATTTTTGTTAAAGGGTAGATCAAAGCACGTGTGTTACGTGAATATCACCTGAGCGTGTGCATACGTGCGTCTTGTACAGATCGTGCCGAAAGACTGACGGTGTTTACCGCCGCAGATCTCGGAGTTTCTGGCGGCAACCAATGTGGATCTCTCGGCCAGGATCGTTCTGTGCTCTCATACGAGAACGGTTCTCTTCGGGTTTTTGATCTCCTGCTGGCTCCTTCCTCTGATGCTGATGGACAGATTGACGTGCTACAAGAATTACATCGTTTGCAACATACTAGTGTATTGGAGAAATAAATACATCTTGTCTTAGTTGTGGTTTTTTTTCCTATATATACATATATATATTTTAAGCTCACTCTTAATTTGCTCACTAAATAGAAGAAGAGAAAACTAATTTATTTACTACTCTTGCATATTAGTTTTGTCTATTCTTTTTTAACCCTTGTATTATAACCACTAACTGTAAAATTGTATTTTAAGTATTTTTGTTTAGATAAATCAAAATATTATTTACTGTAAACTAATTCTACATTGTAGAGTCTTGTTCAATTTTAAATTGCAATACCTAATATCTAATATATGTCAAATCTTGAGAACCAATCAGTGTTAAGTATCAAATTTTATCATGCACATATTATTTTTGAAATATCTTTCCTTCTTGCGAAATTTTCTTATATAAACGAAGCACTTGAAATCCATTCAAGTGAAATAATAAATATTTTGATTAAATTGGAAATTTTATGAGAATGAAATCGAAAATTACGAATATATAGGCATACAAATCTATTTCCTTTCTCCATCTACATATAATTGTTATTGGTTATTTATAATTATATCTCTATTGTTAATAATTATTTAAAATATTAACTGCTATGTTATTATAACAGTTTGTTGATATCATGACTTAATGAATCTAAATGAAACAAAAGAACTTTATAAGGATAAAGTTCAATGTAGAAAAATTGTTAAGATGAGAATGGATGTAAAGGGTTTTATGCCACCCTATTTGATGGGAATAAATATAAAGTTATGGATGTATGTAATATATCAATACTTGATTAAAATATCCGTAAGATAAAATTTCTCTCAGTGAGTATGAATTATAAAGTATTAGTATACGTAGAGTCGAATTTAAGCTTTTTGTAGCCTAAAGCTATAACTTGTAAGAAGCTTTTCCCCTCCACCAAATAATTAAAAATAAACGGATTACCAATGATAGGCACAGAAGTGACAAATATTAGAATTATTTGTATGATGTTTACAGTTAAAGTAAGATAATATAAAAAAGTATGTAATGTAAGCACCTATAGCTGACTTAACTTATATGTAAATCTATGTTTGAAACCGTGTGGCTACGGTAATTTGGCCAGAAATTCATAAAAGCAATGTTTCAAAAATCACATAGATTTCGTTAAAAAATCTCGACGATTTAGAAACTTTTGAGCAAGTACCAAGTTTTATTACTGTCTAAACGCCAAAACATAACAGTAGTTTTTATCTTGCGACACAGAAAAAAGGAAGACAACTTAACAATAGTCATAAGACAGTGATGTGATGGTCGGACGAGTGACATTACAATGAATTTGCGACATGTTATGTTTGCATTGAATTGCGTGCATGTGAGCATAAAAACCGATTTAATGAATGCAAGAAATTTCAAATGGCATATATGTACCTATATCAAAGAAGAAAGTTGCGAGAGAGAAAGACATCCAACGCATACACATACATTTGTTGGCAGTCTTCAGTTGAATCTCGACGTGTAAGTGAGATGGCGGCAACTTCTTCATCACGGCATGTGTTAAACATTATCATTTTTACCTGGATACTATGCGCGGCTTTCATTGCACGTAAGTAAACACTTAGCTTAAAGCTAATTTATTTCAAAAGAGAAATTATCATTGTAATTAGATATCGGTTATTCACTTCACACCATCATCCATCAAGTGCACAACTTCATAAATAACTGATCACAATCAATGATCATTGATCACTCATTTTGATGCATACATATATTTTAAATAAACATTCATTCTATGATAATATGTATATAACATAAATTATTATGTAATTTACATACATTTATTTGCTATTTATTCTCCAATAAATGTTAGTTATTTTATTAGAGCTTTTCAGATTGTGAATGTTTTCAATTTTTCCAAAATTATTTAGTTTTACATTGTGAATTTTATAAAAGTTTTAAAACTCCAAACTTAAGAACAAAATAGACATTAATGCTTTGCTTAAATATTAAAAAGAAAAATTTGCAATTCAAACTCAAAATTGACCCCAAAATTAAAGATATGTAAGTAGACATTCAGGTCGATTCTTTACACCAATCTACACTGTTAATCAATAAATTTCAAAAATGTATTTGACCGTTATTGCAAATTATTTTTATCGTTTCTATATATATAAAAAATAAGTATCTATGTAATAAATCGTTAGAAAACACAATTACATTTTTTAAAGTCAAAGCTGAATTTCAGTAGTTGAAGTAAAAAAAATCCAAATCTTATTAGTTGCATATCAGTAACAATTATCCAATTTGAAAACTATGTAAATAAATAATTATTTTCTCTATTACACAATGCACAATAGTCAATTTGAATATATTTTATTTGGGTGTTTAAAATGAAATCTTTGAAAGTTATCATTCCATTTGAAATATAGAGATCGAAACTGCTTGTTGCTTTAATTATTTTTAATAATTAGTTATTGGGGAACTTTCATTTGTTGATTTATCAAAAACGTGATATTTTAGCGACAGTTGGGCGATCTGATGGGCATCTGGCCAGTTAGCCGCTATGCTTTTGCAAGAGAGAATCATTATTTAGTAGGTTTGTAGCACAAATTATTTTCCAGGTCGCCCAATGGACACTTCTGTATACTCACTCTTGATTAGATTTACGCATATTACCGGTGTTTCTTCACAATCATAATTACAATTTCAACGTACAATTGCTATTTTAGCTGATATTAAATCAACGTAAACCATATACGTGATATGATCACCATTTATTGTAATTCATATGCATTTAAAACAGAATAGTTAACACTTATTGCTGCCACTATTATTAACTAATTATCATTTCGTTTTAAGACCTGATTATTTTGCTTCGATGATTGTAATTAAATATTAGGCATATAATCTTATACAACTTGTTCATTTGTAAGTTTTTTTTTTTTTTGATTAGCTGTATCCGGGTTAAATGTGAATCATAATAAAATAGAAATAATCCGTAACCGACTTATATAATCTATAACAATAATACTCTAAATTCTGTTTAATTATTTTCTATATATAGGTGCATATAGTAAACAGATAAAATGCATTGAAAACGGAAGATTTTACAGAGATCCAAATCGTCCAGCTCATAAAATATGGACGAACAATGAATGCTCGAAATATTATTTGTGTTTGGATAATGAAGTTTTTGAATTTCGTTGCTCTGTCGGATTGCTTTTTGATGTAAATCGCCAAATTTGTGACTTTAAATTAAATGTAGACAATTGTGATCTTACCGCAGGTAAATAAAATATATGTATATTAGGGACAACCATTTTTCTTTTGTATCAACACCGCCCATGTTTATATTCTTGCGTAATGTTTACAGAGGCTATTATTCCAAAACCACTATTGGAAGCCGCTGATTGTTCAGATGATAACGAACTAGGATGTGCTGATGGGACCTGTCTACCAGAAGATTATTTTTGTGATGGTTCCGTAGATTGCGTAGATGGTAGCGACGAAGGATGGTGCGATGTAGACCATGATCCTAATGCAGCTAGTGTATGTGATCCGAAAACATGTATTTTACCAGATTGCTTCTGTTCGAAAGATGGTACAGTTTTAAACAAAATATAATGGATACATTTTCAACTTATATATAACATATACTAACTCTAATTTAAAAACAACTTAAAATATATAAAACTACAACAACAAAAATTAAAAATCTGCTTTTATAGGAACTCTAATACCCGGCCAATTACAACCATCTGAAGTTCCACAAATGATAATTCTTACTTTCGATGACGCGATTAATTTTGAAAACTGGGATTTATATACAGAAAAACTATTCACTCCCAGTCGCAAGAATCCAAATGGATGCCCAGCCAGAGCGACATTTTTCATAAGTCACCAATACACAAATTACCAACAAACACAAAAAATGTGGAATGATGGTCATGAAATATCTATTCATTCAATAACGTAGTTATAACAAAACTGAAAGTTCAAAAGTGTGTTATTCAAATGTTAATAAATGAATTTCAGACATCGAGGTCCGGAAGATTGGTGGTCGAAAAACGCGACAATCGAAGATTGGTTCGATGAAATGGTGGGAGAAGCGAATATTTTAAATCGCTTTGCTGGAATCCGAATGGAGGAACTAAGAGGATTGCGTGTACCATTCTTGCGTGTTGGGTGGAATAGACAGTTTCTCATGATGAAAGAATTTGGATTTGCTTATGATAGTTCAATGGTTGCGCCATTTTCTAACCCTCCTCTATGGCCGTATACTTTAGATCACAAAATGCCACATAAGTGCACAGGCAAGAACATATTTAGAATAAAATTAATCAGAGATAATTTACGAAAATATTACTTTATTTTTTACAGGGAATAATCAAAACTGTCCTTCAAGATCCTATCCAGGAATTTGGGAAATGGTAATGAACCAAATAGAATCTAACGAATTTACTTGTGCAATGGTCGACTCATGTCCACCTCATTTGAGTGGTGAAGACATTTACAAGATGTTAAATCACAATTTTAAGAGACATTATTTATCAAATAAAGCACCTTATGGTTTATATTTCCACACAACATGGTTTAGAAAACCGGAATATTTAGCAGCATTTACAGTAATTTATAATTAAACAGCTCTAGCCCCACAACAATTACATAATACCTTAATTCATTACAGAAATTTATGGATGAAATGGTCAAACTACCCGATGTTTGGTTCGTAACAAATTGGCAAGCAATTCAATGGATGAAAAATCCGACACCGATAAATCAACTCAGCAATTTCGAACCATGGAATTGTAAAAAACAATTTGATGTATCAGAACTGGCTTGTAACCTACCAAACATTTGCAGACTGCATAGTAGAATTCATCAACAAGATAGATATTTATATACATGCTCCGAATGTCCACAACAATATCCATGGATCAGAAATGAATTTGGTTTAAATTAGTTACAAATATGAAAATCTAAAGCAATTTACACTCTAATGCTTTCATACGTAGCAAAATATATTTGAATTACATATTTAGATTTTTTTTATGATACATTTAACAAATAAATGAAAATACTGCGTATAAGAAAGTAAGAACTGATGTCAATGTAAATAAGTTAAGAAAAAAAATATTGAAGTTCAAATTAACTAAAAATGTTATTTATATTTTATACAAAAATACGATTTAATTTTATTTGCATAATTAGTGAAAATAATATATAATTATCTACATTTTAAAAATGGATACTTATTTTACATGACCACATACACCCCAGAACAAAGACAAAATGTTAAGTCAATTAAATTACTTAATTCAAAAAATTGTATAGAAAATAAAACCATTATTCTTGTGTAATGAATGGATTTTGAATGGCTTCCATCCCGTCAACAGGACATATCAAAACTACACTTGTACCACGACAAACAACTAATCCTAAAGTTCTGGTGTCTTCTACAAGCTTGTAGGGATCATCCGGATCTCGTAAATATTCAGTTGTGTTATCAAGAACAAGATTTAGAAGCGGATCATAACCTTTCAAGATCCCGGCAGCTTCGCGACCGCCCGCGAATTTCACGCGGATGCTCTTCTCGAGATATTTCGATAAATCTAAAATTGATTCTTTCCGTTTCTTCTCCTTTTGATCACCACCACCTTGGTGGTTACTCTGTAAATTTAATAATTGTAGCGGTGTTCAATATCCAGTTCATAGGTTAAAATTATTCTATTTGATATAACTTATAAAATTTGAATAAACTATTTACTTTAGTCTTTTCACCACTAACTGACATTCTACTTTAATATTATTTTATATTTACTAAAATAAATTTAGTTTAATAGTTATTACAAACGAGCACGATTCAACGCGTTTGTATTTATATACCCATGAAGTTCGTGCAATGTGTACAATTGGCTAACTTCATGTTTATTTATGCCGATTGTCAATTTCGGTAGCACAAATAAAATTATTTTATTATCGTATATATTATTTAATAATAAATCATGGTCATATGCAAGTATTTTATTAGAGGCACTTGTCGATTTGGTGAAAATTGTAAAAACGAGCATTGTTATAATGGTACGTTTTAATTTAACCTCATGTTTATTTATATGGTATGTATAATTAAAAAATAATTTTTAGACTCCGCTGATTCGGCTATGAGAAAAAAACCAGATGTAGATACAAATGTTATCATTAAAGCTGTTAGCAATGATATGGATAAAGCAGAAAAGGGAAATCAGTGGCCGTTATCGAGCTATGGGCCCTTTCAAGGAAAAGTTAGTTTTCCAGGATTTGATGATAAATGTTTTGAGGAAATTCGATTAGGAATGTACGAGGCAGAAAGGAATGGAACCACTGAACAATACGTAAGCTTTTAAAATTAATTTATTGCTACGTAGTTATGAGACCATAACCGAAAGTGTACACTCAGTACACGTTTCTTGCGCATGCGTACATTTAACTCAAATCGTCTTTATCATAACAGAAACAACAACTAACTCACTTATTACAAGAAGCAAGAATGAAAATTAGGTCACTTCAGAACCCAACATCAGATGCAACAAACGTACTTAAAGAACTATTTATTGCCAACACACAAGAAACACCAACTGGTAATAGTATTTTTGGAAGTCAATCTACTTTCGGCACCAACACGAATGCAGCAGCTGGTGGGTCTATATTCGACAACGCCGGAAACACACTAACAAGCCCAAGTGTTTTTAAAATGCAAACGCCTGCTACAAATCCGTCAAGTAACTTTACTTTCTCATTACCCGAAAATAAAACGGTCTTTAACACAATGCCAACATCACAAGCAAACACATCAATATTCGGTCAAACCGCCGCACCAAACCAATTCGCAAGTACCGGTAGTATTTTTGGAGGCGGAGCCCCACAAAATCAAACATTTACGCAAGCACAACCACAAACTTTTAGTAGCAATAGTATGTTTAAAAATAATCCAGTTACACTAACGAATCAGAGTATTTTTGGAAATACAAACCAAATAGGTTTTCCCTCCCCAAACTTGCCCAACAATCAATCAGTGTTCGTTCCACAAACTCAAAACTCACCATTTTCTAATCAAATTAATTCAAATGCTTCACCATTTGGTGCCCAAAATACGCCGCCGTCGTATCCCGGTGCTCAACCCCCACCTGCTTACGGTGCACAACCGGTACCTGCGTTACCTTCTTACGGTGCTCAAACTGTTAATACTCAATCACCATTTGGAACTCAACCCGGTTTCGGCAATACTTTCGTTCAAACTCCAACAAATCAAACTCAAATGAATCCATTCCAAATGAACCAGTCTCCGTTTGGAGGTCCGCAAGCTATCGTACCAGAAAATAAAAGTATATTTGCGACAGCTTCTAATAGTATATTTGGTAATCCTCCTAAGGATATGTCACAGTTTCATCAAGTTGTTAACCCTGCCGAACACAGCAAAAGTATTTTTGGTACACCACAGATTACCACAAATTTTATGAACACACGAAAACACGATGACCCTACAATTTATTCAAAGTTGGAAGATTTGAGTGAAAACGAACTTAAAAGCTATGAAGCGCGTTCGTTTGAGTTTGGAAAAATACCTGAAAAACCACCAACTCTACAATTATGTTCGTGAAAATCATCAAAATATTTACCCTTATTACTTTTATTTATAGGCAGTATACTTTTTAGATTGTTGTTTTTGTCAATATTTACATTTAATTTACAATGCGTAATATTTTTTTAATTGTTAACTGATGCTTTGTTTACACAATAAAGATTCATATTCTCGAATTGTACGGTGTTTTTTATGCAACTGGTGCATCAACAAGTTGAAGATTTGCAGTATCAGTAACAATTTTCTTTGCAGCTACATCGCTTACTTTTGAGTGTTCCCATTCGTATTCGAATCGATTTGAGATATAGTTCTCGGGCATATTGATATTATGTGGTTTTGGTTTAGTTTTACTACCATAAACCGGTAACGTGTCCTTGTCGTGAAAATCATAACCAGTAATATCCATGAATAGATCTTTGGGTTCTTTCACGTCAGGTACACCTCGTTTTGCAAAGAACTGAAAGAAATATTATATATTATTCTTAAATAAGTTTCACGGTAAACATTACAACTTACAGTACAAATATTTGAACAATCCCTGAACAGGAAATGGAAGGCATTTGGATGAGTTGGCTCTACCGATTGGCTAACATCTATAAACCAACACTGATTGTCATGCCATAAAATATTATATTCGCTCAAATCAGCATGAATCAAATTGGCTTCCGAATACAATTTGGTCATCGCCTCAATAACTTGCTCATACGCCATTATCCAACCAACCGGTTTCAAATGCGCGTCTTTTAGTTTCGGAGCTGGCCTATGATCCTTTCCGATAAACGACATTACCAAAATATGACTCTTCAATGTTACAACTTCCGGGCATGGCAGTCCAATCTTGTGCAAGCGCATCAAGTTCGCCATTTCTTTTTCCGCCCACAATTGCACGTTCCTGCGCGAGTTTTGTTTCCCGTACCGATCCTTGAAGCGATGATCATCTTTAATGTATCTATCACGTTGCTTGTATTCGCTCAAAGTTGTTTTGAATACTTTTATAACGCATTCTTTCGGAAGAGCACATTCAGTATATGCGGGATCGCTATCAGCGTGAAGGATGACTGCTTCTTTACCGGTGCTTATGACACCATTTACGCGTTCTAGTAGTTGGTTGTTGATCAATTTGTACAGCAAAAGTCGAGTGAATTCGTCCACTCCAAACTCAGCGGTCGCATGATCTTCTTTCTTATCGTGTAAACGGTGACGGCGACTGTGTTCTTTATTTGAATGTGCTTTCAAACTATTGAACACTTTATTTGATAGTTGCAAATCGAAACCGGCTCCATCGCCAGTTTGAAATTCAGGTGGGAAATTTAATAATTTGCAAGCATTTTTTCTGGCTGTAAACGAACATAATATCACGATATATCTAATTTTAAATAAAAATCATAAAATAATTGGCGAAATGTATGGCAATTTGAGTAAAATATCCCGAAATTGATGCGTAATATTACACAATTATTTTTAAATAATCATATTATTATTGCTCCATTTTGTACAATTTTAATTAGTATTGCACAATTTTTCGAAACATACACAAATCAACAATGAATTTAAGAAGATGGTAAAAGTAATTCTAAAGACATATGAAAACAAGAATTTAAATATATTTTCAAAATTAAACCTAAAATATTTTCGTACCTGTCAATGTACCATCATGTTTCGTAACCATGACCCCATTTTCATTTTTCATATACCCACAGCGCGGTATCGAAGATATACATTTCTCAACCCCATCAAAACGATCCCAGTTTTTGCGATCCATAAGATCAACACACTCCTCTTCTTCCGTGTCACTATCTGGATCGTAGTTCCCCGTAGATCTACGATAGTTACTGAAGGAAATGGATATTTTTGAAACAGCATTACATTTGGCCTCCGTACGTTTCAGCTTCTCATCATATTCTTTATCGAACTGTCTTTGGAGCATCATTGCAATGACAGCATCTGATTCGCAGACATCGTCGATGGGCACACCTTCGCTGAGCACATCTGTAAACACCTCAACAGTGGTTTGGTGTTGACTAATTTCATCCTCGTATTTCCTGTTTTCTTTTGCTTGCAAATCTCTTGCAATTTCTTCAGACATTATATCTTCTAGGTTAGCTGCTTCCACTGGTTGTAATTTTGCCCAAGGTGAAGCCATTTCTTATTATTAGTTATCACTGGATTCTATTAAGTACTTATAAATATTAAAAAATAAAATATATGAAACTTAAACGTGTTTCAACAATATTGCGCAATGTATCGTAACGAAAATATTAGCAGCTTTTCGCTACGACGCAGTTTGACGACGACTGAACTGAACATATCTACGAACTGAATATATAACTTATACACGAAGCATACATACGAAGTGGCAACTGATGCAATTAGCCAACAACTAAAAACTAAATAATACTAATTCCAAATCATATTTAGTTCTTATTATATAAAATACGGCGGTACTATTATATTAATTATTCAATTAATGTGATTTAAGTTTATAGAAGTTAAATTGACTTCTGCATTGTATTCTATGTAAAAGCATATATTTTTTAATAATTACTTTTATTAGGAAACAGATATAACTCGAAAAATACAAGTGGAATTTGGTTCTTACATAATAACATTCATAATAATGGTCACAAAATAGTAATTGTTTACACAATTATATCATTTTTACAATAAAGTATTGATGGTATATAAAATATTTAAATCTATGATTAAAATAAAAATGTGCGCAACAGAAGCAAAGTGTAAATATATTTTTGCCAATCGGGCACACCTCACCTATGTTCAAAAAGAAAAAAAAAACTGAGTAATAAGTAGACTGTAATTTGTCTCGTAAAATAGATGTAAATTTTTAAATAATGTGAAAAGCTTAAAAATAATATATGGTAAAATCAATTCTTTCAACAATTAACAAATAATAATATGCATCATATGTACATGAACTAACTAAGATATAAAATATACAAATATAATTTATAATAATATTCGACCAGATTGAAATAATTACCTAAAAACTAAACTTAAAATTTTGCTAAAATATATATATATATGTACGATATAAATACACCATTAAAACACTGAAATATTACAGTAATACGAATGTAAAAGTAAAACGTTAATCAAGCAAATTAAGTTTACTGTTGGTTTTTCGAAGTTGCGCTCTCCAAGGTATAATATTCTGTTCTTCTTTTTGGCGTGGTTCTTCATCTTTCGCGGGTTCGATGGTAATGTCTGGTTTGTTGTTTTCTTTGTTACATAAGTCTCCGTTGGTAATTGTTGTTTTTTCTGATTCTGCTTGATGTTGACGCCAACAATCTTCAGAATCGTGTGGTTTTACACTTTTGGCATCATCGACGACTTTTGGTGTGTATATCGTTGACCTTGAAACAAATTTGGTTGTTTTAATCTAATGGCGATGCAGTGCTATCAATCTTGAGTATACACTAGTCTGTCTGCGCAGGTCCGGTGATAAATGTTTAAAAGTTGAATGACATATATATGTATGTACGTATAGAATATGAAAGGAGTAAATGTGCACTCACTTTATTTTAATTTCTGTTTCTTCTTTCTTGGCCATTAGTTGTCTCTTCCATTGTGGAATCGATTGTAGACGTTTTTCTTCAGCTTCTTTTAATAATTGTTCTTCCAATTCCCGTCTAGCTCGTTCTGCTGCTTTTTTCGCCATCATCTGCCGTTTCCATACTGGTATAACGTTGCCAGTATTATCCTTATCGGGAATCTAGAAATAATAATAAACACAAGTTTTTAAATTTTATTCAAACTCCTCAATTAGGAAAAGTATCATTTCAAATAGAAAAAGAAAAAGGCTTATACTTTTGCCACCTTTTCAACAAAATTGCTGCTTGTAAACTGCTTTGTAATCTCAGTAAACATTTCTTTCTCAACCTTCTCTTCGACTTTAGTCCGTTCGATTTTTAATTTCTTTATTCCAGTGATGTCTTTGGACATTTTCAATTCAGAAATCAAGTCATTCTTTTGTGCGATATAATTCTCACTTTGCAAGCATTGTAGACTCATGCTGCGCGTAGGAGCTGAGAAAGTTTTCGAAGCCAGCATTTTGTCGGTGCGTCGAAGTTGTACACTGTTTAAATCGTGGATACTAATCGCAGCCAATGGTTGTGACTGCTTGCGTTGAAGCTCCTGCTTAGTCGGTTCGCTGCTATCCCCTCCCAGTCTCAGTGTTGATTGCGAGAGGTCCTTGATGGGTGCCGGTAATGGTGGCGGCGGTGGACACAATGGTTTAGGGATCTGTATCTCTTCTTTCTTTTCTTCAATCACCAGCACCGCTAGATCATCGTAGTCGGAGCATCGACTTGATGCAACACTAGAGCGTTTATCACTGATACTGCGCAAGTATTCCGATGGTTTGATCAAATGGTTCGAGTCACCACTGCCGGGGAAACTTGGGGGTATAAATGGCAGGACACGTTGTTTATTCACTAGGTTCGGACCCGGTTTGTCCGACTCGTCCGCTTCTGTACTCAGACTGATGATGGTCAGGTCTGAACAGCTGGAATTGAGCCGCTTGGCAGCTGGGACATATTAAGTGGGGATCATTACAATATAAAAGAACGTTTTATTTTTCAGGTTTCATTAACAAGTGTTATAAGAGTGAAATCTAGAATTGTATTTAATTATCATAATTGGGCAATCCATTTTTTTTTTTATTATTTTATATATTATATGTTTTGTTTGCAAATTGTATGCGAATAAATTTTTCGGTTATTTATTTTCTAGCGTTTTCTGCAAATTACTGTTAGACAAATAATTGCAGAGAAATACATTAGGTAGCTGAAAAGTGAAAAGCATTACGGGCTATTGCGCATTTTCATTTATGTAATTCACAATATAATAAATTTGTACTGTCGGGGTTATTGACAGACATTAATATTATTTATAATGTTTTATTAACTATGGTATTGTTTTGCATTTTAATTCATAATGATTAAAATTTTCTATTTTCTTACTGCTAATGACAATATTTGTGCATCTAACGCGAGAAAAACTTAAGAAATCTCACTAAAATATGATGACTGATGAATGTACCAAGTGGAATAAATGAAAATATCCTGCAAAGCAAATATTTCAATTTTAAGAATACAATTTTTTTAACTCAAATAATGATTTCCATAAATTTAATTTACTTATAAAAACATTTATTTGAAAAGAGCAAACATTTTAAAATGTATATTTAGTTCACGAAATATCTAGTTTTATTTCAGAAAAGAAACTATACATTGACACGCATATTAAATTTCCAAAAGACACAATATCATGTTAAATTTTAGTTAAAACGCGCTTTATAAACATGCATATTATTTTCAAATGTACATACATACATAAAGAAAATTAACCTTATTTTATTTGAGTAGTGCACCATTTCATAAGTGGGACGAATTGACTGATTGTTTAATTGTTATTTATATACGAACATGCTCATTACTATTTTAATTATAGCATAGAATTGCACGTTTAATCAATAATTGAATCAAAAATAAAACAAATCTTTGTATTTTTCGATCATATAATATGATTCATTCATTAATAATTGCTCAATTTGTAATTACATATGATAAAATAGTTAATGTTAACGTGCTGAAAGTAGAAGTACATGCATACATACATGCGAAAGTTGACCGCTAATAACGATTTAACGTTTCGTGAAATATCTTACGCACTATTTCAAAATTTTGTTGTTTGATCTAATGGGCCACTTCATTTGTACATTATTAATGAAAGACAAGTTTTAATTTTGCATTATTTTCTCTAATTAATTATCAAATAAATAATATTTAGATTGTTATTTTGAACAATTAAAACATTTAATTAAATTTGATAAATGGAGTTTAACTTGCGTAATTTTTAAACAATCGGTATATGAAGCAAGACTTGTATTGTAGAAAGTTTTAAGTTGTAAGCCCAACAGTGTTGATGTTAAATATTATAACACACTATCAATAGTAAAAATGACGTCAAACATATATTTAGATTTATTTATAAAATATTATAATAGAAATAATTTTAAATTTATAAATTTAATAAAATTGAACACAATTATGTATTTATGTATGAAAAGAAAGAAGTCTTCTTCCACAACGTTGGAACGTTGTGGAAGAAGACTCTTTTCAAACATATAATATCCAATCCACAGCAGGGTTAATAATTTATGTATATTAATTAATATTATGCCAAGTGTACGTCACAACTAAATGGTTTAAATGCAGAGTAAACACTAAAATGAATATTAAAACAAGTAAACTCACCACTGATAGAAGACATACTGCGTACCATTCCTTTAACGACGTCAGATGGCTTTACCGTTGGTTCTTCGAGAACTTCAACAGATTCATCTGCTTCATTCCTATTGGCGTTGTCAGATGTTGGTGGGGGTGGTGGAGGCGGCGGTGGGCAAATATCAATAGGTACAGAGACAACACGTTTTAGCATTTTGTTGTTATTATTATTTTTCTGCAACTGAAGTGAGTGTCGCGCAGCCAATTTGGTCTTCTCGTTTTCTTCTTCTGAGCAGAGATCAGAAGGCGAGCTCGACAATCCGCTCTCTTGCGAGTTCTTGTCACTCATATTATCCTTCTTAGGTTTCTCATATTTCTGAGGTTTAGGAAGGAATTCGTTTGTTCTCTTAATGATATCATTGTTTTTCTGTTGTTGTTCTTTTTTGATGTCTTTTGACGTCGGTGTCAACTTGACAATAACATTGCACCCGGAATTGCTGGAGCTAGCAGAACCGGAACGACTGTGACTTCCGGAGTCACGGCTACGCGACCGAATACCACGATCTTTGGCGGCTTGTTTAGATTCCTCGCGTGCCATATAAATATCTTCGTAATCGTGTTCGTGGTCACCTGACCTTTCTGAAAGGTCAGACGAAGACAGATTTTCATCAGATCCCGCACCAGAGCTACTGGAGTGAACTTCTACTTTCACTGTAATTAAATGACAATTTACATAACATATATTCTGCATATATGCTCGTTAAAATATAATCAATTATTTTTTTACTCCACAGTAATTTCTAATCATATGATTAAACTATTAAAGCTATAGAAAATTTAAGTTAAATGCAGTTTTAATGCACTAAACTCCTATTTACCTGTAAGTGCAGATAAAGGTTGATGTTTTTGTTGATTAGTTTGATTGGCGCTAGCTTCGAACAGATCTCTAACTCGATTGTAAATCACCTCTTGTGGATTATGCAAATAGAATGATTCGCCATTGGCGCTATCACCGGAGCAACTACCAGAACTGCTAGAAGTACTATTCGTAAATCCCAAGTCAATTACACTCTTAAACACAATAATAACATAACCGATCGTAATACCTATGTCTATGATTATTCATTGGATTAATATAAAGTCCATCCTGAGGAGCATGAGGTGCCTCCAACGAAGTGTTAGAACGTTGAGACGTTAAGCTAGGAGGATGCAAATAGAATGGTTCCTGTCCATTTTTCACGCAGTTGGTGCAATCACTGCCGTGAGAACTCTGTCAAACCCAATCAAATTATAATCGATGTATTGCGCGGTTGCATTTTTATGAAACTTTTCAAAGCGGTTACATCACTAACGAACCATAGTTGAATGTATGTACATAGAATAATACATTTTTGTACTTTGATATCTGCAGTAGGTACCTACCCTGCTTTGTGTGTCCGCCTTTCTTGCACAAGAACACGTTGGTTTCAAAGTGACGGAACGATCTGAATCATTGTAATCGGGTGTAGCACCGTGTTGAACAAGGACATTGAGACACTGGAATATTATTGCTTATTGCCATTACATAATTTATAGGATATTTTTATCGAAATTATTGCAAATAGAAAATATCATAAACATTGATTATATCCCATATAAACTATAACGCGTCTATGTAAATATTATTGTAAAATCAATTGAATAATCTGTTTAAATAATATGTGAAGGCGAATTTCTTTTGTTAGTCGAAAAAAATTTGTTGTAACGGAATGATATATTGTAATTGAAGTTCGCAGCAGTGAAAATTATAGCCGCGTTTTCCGATGTGACACTGTTTCTGTACCATGTAACATGTTGAATAGCAAAAATAAAATGCAAGTGCACAGATGGCTGGACAGTTGCACGATATTTGAAAAAATACTATTCTAGAATTGAACGCACATAAACTATTATACCATATGGTTCAGATCAGTACTAAATTATAGATAAACAGTAGTACTAGCATATACAGACTGACATACACCTGACAACAGTTAAACTATCTATCTTAGACGCGATTAAATCAGGTGGAAGTTAAGAAAAATGTTTACGCTATTATAGTTTATGTTTAACATATGTGTCGAAACTATTTCATTTGCATAATTTATACAGAATAAAGAAATGTATTGTAGTGTTTTTGATGAAATGTATAAGTTGTTTTGAAAACTGTACATACAGCTTACCTCAACTTGTTGGTTCTCAGCAGCGTCGTTAATAGGACTCTTTCCATACTTATCCAGTGACAATCTAGCTCCGTGCCTCAACAACCAACGCACAGTTTCCAAATGGCCACGGGAAGCAGCAAAATGTAGTGGAGTTGCACCGTCTCCATCTCGCAAATTTGGATCGACGCCTTGCTCTTGAATCTAATGAGAAACATACAAAATACAAGTACGCATAAATGAAAGTAGTTTCAAGCGCGATATGTAGAGCATCATCTGTCAGCGGAAAAACTAACGAGTAACTACATGTGAAAGAAGATCAACCACTTTTTTTTGTAATCGTCTAACGAACGTGCGCGCTTTTTATTATATGATCAAAGATTAAAGAAATGGAGTAGTGAAAACTCGTTAAACGATTCCTGTTGATAAGTAGAGCAATCTCGTTGCAACAACATTCATTAAATGCATTTCAATTAATTTAACTTTTTTTTGAATGTATGTATATCCGATGATTAGGTACAGAATCTTTTATAGACTATTCCTCTTTTATTTATTGATTAAATGTGAAACTGTATATAAACATAAAGTTGTTAGTTTATGAATGAGGAAAACTATGATTTAAAATAATCATTTTTGCCATATGTAATGAAATATATATCAAATATCTAAATAAAATTGTAATAATTTAATATTTATATCAATTGTAAACAAAGTGATTTTTTAATAATTAATAATTAAGCATTGAACTAAAATATTATAACTGATTTAAATATGAACCTACATATATGGAGATTTTTTAGTATTAAATATTTCAAGCACGTTTTTTTTTAATTCTAATTTTGTGACTGCCACCATAAAGCACATATTAAGTAGTTACTAACTTAGCCCTTCAACATAATATATGTTATTTTGTTATTATTTAGAAGAAACCTCAACTTTTAGAGTTACGAATTTAAAAACTACTAGCACTATTCACACTTATGGCACACAATTGAAGAGTAATTATGCAAAACTTGGAAATATATGTATATATATATAGTTATTATGTAACATTTGTTTATGCAGCTGCCATTGTTTATATACAGTTAAACAATGATTAAAACAACCAATAATATCGAACATATAACAATAAATTAAGTATAAAAATAATATATGTGTAAACACATAAAATTTTAATACCTATATAAAATAAATTTATTAAATAATTTATAATATATTAAACTAAACAAATTAAACAATAAACAATTCGCAATACAGATTAAAAACGTTGTTTTTTCAACGTAAATACATTTTCTTTGTTAGTTAAGTGAGATGAAGTTTATTTTACGCTTATATAGAGTTATTCAGAAAAATCACTTGAATTATGATATCTTATAGAAAAGAAAATTAAATATTAAATTAATACAGTTTTCTACTTGTCCTTAGTGCATTTTAATAATTATTTATCATATATATATATTGACTAATCATAAATGAGTTTGTTACAAATAAAAGAAAATCACTTACCATCCATTTAACACAATTAAGACACCCCATTTGACTAGCGGCATGCAACGGTGCCATGCCGTCTTTCGCCCGAACGTACAGTGACCCGCCGGCTTCGAGCACCAGGAACTTGAGCACCTCGAGGTGTCCTTCTTGAGCAGCCAGATACACTGGCGTCACGTCGTTATCCATCTGAGTGTTGGCACTGAAAATGAATGATATCGAATCAACGAACGAACGAACGAACGGCGTTATCAACACACCAGTGGTGATGGACAACTTTCTCGGGTAAACACAAACAAAATGACCGTCAATGCGCGCTTCACAACATGCACGCGTACATTTTATGGCCGGGAAAGTAAAACATCATTGCAGTCATTCAGATGCCAGTATCTGGGATACTATAAAGAATTTTATCGATTTCTATAAAAATGCACTACCTATGGAAGTATTTATGGCATTTAACAAGTGAAAAAGTTGTTTTTTTATGGGAAGGAATTTATCAATATTAACATTTGTTGGTCTCTAAAAATATTTAAAGAATTCTATAACTACAAAATATATATTTTATATAATAAAATTAGTCTAATCGAGATTCTCACGGAACATTAATGTGCAAACAAATTCACTTATTTTTTTCTCGATTTTTACAGGAAGCTTAACTTATAATCGGATATTATCAACTAGAACAGTGTATTCTGTTGGTATTGCACAATGCTTGTTTGTGAATTGCATAATTAATGGTCTAGTTTCTCGTGAATTTTCGTCGTAACATTCTTCTTCTTCTTTCGTTTTCACTAGTTGTATTTCAAGTTAAACATTTGTAATTAAGAGAAAAAGAAACTTTAATCAAATGTTTTTGTAATCATTATATTATACTTAACTAAACAAAACGTTTCGTTCATTATTTACTAAAACAATAGATCATCATCATTGTTTTTGTCTTATTCCAGATGGTTTTCACGTTGACAATAATCTATTATTCTTTCGTTTAATTTCCGATTTAAATTTGATTAAACGTAGATATATATATATATATATATATATATATATATATATATATATATATATATATATATATATTATATTATATATATATATATATATATATATATATATATATATATATATATACATATATATATATATAAATATATATATATATATATATATATATATATATATATATATATATATATATATATATATATATATATGTGTGTCATGTATAACAAGTATACCTATTATTAACAAGTTAACATTTTTAATAAATAACTAATTGAAATATTATTGGGGCAATTGCTAAGCATTAACATACTAAACACTGTAATCACAAGTCACGCAAATCTTAAATATTAATAAATGTTTCAGAACCTCGAGGCCATAAACAAAAAACTCTTTACAAAAACTTTAGTTTCTTATAGACTTTCGTTGACCTAATATATACACTATAACTAGCATAAACGGAATAATATTGAAGAAGAATTATGAGTGTCTTTTTAAAAATAATAAACTTGTCAACTTTTATTATAATTTTTCAGAAAACATATATAATTACCAGAAGAAACTTAATTATTATTTATGTACTTTCTTTTAAAGGTAAATCAGAGCGAATTGTCACAAAAAGTGGTCAATTTAACTATTTATAGGCGTAGTAATACTAGATATATAACATGTTGATTAGGGAAATGAACAGCTTAAGATTTATGCGCAAAAATGCTGTGCATGTATAAATGAAAGAAGGTATATTTATGGCACATTAATTCTATGAAAATGCACACAATATCTTCCTGTAATCATGCGCGTAACATTTAAATGTTTTATGTTTTATTAGAGACATTTGACGTAAGTTTAAAAAAATATATAGTCATTAAATTTTGTTTATCAAAGTATTAGTTCATATTTTAGATAATTCCGTATGTATTCTATAAGTGTTTTACATTTAATGAGATAATAAAAAATTGGCTAAGTTATAATTTTATAAAATAATTATTGCTGAACCAAATGATTTATTGTGAAATTGCTACACTTCGTGAAGTTCTGTGCAGTCAGCTGATTTTTAAGATACACGTAGAAATAGAATGATACAATAACAATCAAATTGATTATGCAATTTGTAATAGTTGATGCATTTGTATCTACTGTTAGATCAGCAATCCCAACGGCCTTGAAAGTTATAAATAACAGTTTGTTTTGTAGGAAATATACATTATATGTTGTAATACGTAAACGTTAAACTTAAGAATTGTGAGACGTATTTGAGTGTTTGACACTGACCGACAATCCCTTGGTCTTGGTCTAATAATTTGGATTGTCAAACCCAGAAGTCTTGGGTTTGAATCTCACTAGTTGTTTAGCTATTATTGTTAAAAATTTCACAATTGACAGATGATTATTTTGCTTATAAACACTTCCGCGCCTAAAGTCTCAGAAATAGATTTAAAATTTATAAATAATATAAGTATCTATGTTCATATGTTATGAGAAAATTTATTTATAGCTTCTTTACGTTTTTAATTCTCGTTACAGAAAATTAGAAGTAAGCTAATTGAAAAAATGAAAATATACATATATATGTTGACCACGCGCTGTTATATTTTATAGGAAAAAAATGTTATACTTCTCGTTTAACTATGTGCTTAATTAGCTATAGCTTATAGATATATAATAATTAAATTGTAATAAAGATATGGAATTAAGCAATTAAATGTATAATTACGAAGAAATGTAGCACAGTTTCTTTTAGAAATTAATTTTTATACGCAAATATTCTATAATTTAATAAATTAATTTTATTTTGATAATACACAAATGACTAATTGATTTGTTCAACATTGTCCTACTAAAAATAGTTTTTGTCATAATTGCAGGTAATAAATTGGAGATTTACCTATTACAAATAAACTCGATAATTGCGAATATTAATTACAGTCTAATCTACACTATCCCCTACATCAATCAACAAAATAAAAATCTAAATTACATTTCACCACGTCATAATTAACCTGGTGAATTAATTACTTGTATTACATTGGCCAGATGAACAACAACGCTTGTGTACCTAACAGTAAAAAATGGAAAACCATCTGTCGCCGAGTGAGTGCGCAACAACGAAACTTACAATTTGAGAGAGATTGTAAACGAATGAAGAAAAAAGGAGATTGAAAATTCCGCGTAAAACAGATTGATGAGTTCTTCGAGTCTATATCGCTCATCAGAACCAGTTTCGATATTGTTATAGAGGTTTCTTATTCCAGTGTGTCGTTTAGATGTTAACGGTTTTAATTTAAACCGCTTTCAAATTGCGGATAGTTCTAGATGGGTATTGTTGGATCACGGATTAGCTTTATTTTAGTTGGATTCGAATTTGAGATTTGATTTAGACAAATATCAAAATTCAATTAGACAGAATAAATTAATAATATTGAGGTAATATTTATTGACATTTAGTTTTCAATATTGATTCACCTCGAAAGCTGTTATTCTAATATAGATATATTTATTTTTAATCTTAATTTATAATAATATTTTTACGTTATAAATTTTATGATAAAACAATTTACTTAAGTATAAAACACACATCATTAGTTTTATGATGTAAAGTACCCACTTATGTAATTTGATTAATGATTGAGAATTACTTTCAAATTTATTGATTAGGAATATCTAGATTTGCATATCCATAAATATACAAAATTTCACTTAATAAAGATTGCCATATTCGGAACAAGATTACTTTATGAACTTTAAGAAAATTTTAATTTCAAACTAAAAAATCTCACTTTTATTTATTAATGATACATGTATGATAAAACAATAAACATGAAATAATATTAGAATAGACAATGAATGTAAAGTTCATCTTATATAATTCGGCACCCTTTCACTGCATTTTTAAGATGACAGCTAGTGAAGACGACATACTTTCAAAATATACCATTCTATTATTTAATCGAGTCAAGATTACACATGTAATATTATTGTTATACTTATACGTAAATATAAATTGTTATTCTGAAATGATTGAAGTTTTTATTAAAATAAATATAGCATAAATAGTAATAACACAATATGGACAAAGGTGTTATTTACTTCAGTAAGTATAGCCTTTTTGTTCAACAGTTACTGATATATGGCTTCAAGCATTTCTAATTTTAACAAATTTCTTCTACATTTTTTTGGTGAGTTTTAACAATGGTTTAGACCTTCCAGCTATAACTATATGAATATATTATATATATATATATATATATATATATATATATATATATATATATATATATATATATATATATATATATATATATATATATATATATATATATATATATATATATATATATATATATCGGTCAAAAAGTATTTTATATTTGAAATAATGTTTATTTTGACGTCTATTTCTGTAAGCTAAACCTAATCCTATATATTGTGTATACACACCTACGTTTCAAGTATATTAATTTAAATTATTTTCGTACTTATACCTTGTTAAAGTTAACAATATTGATAAATAAATTATAGTTAATCAAATCAATTTATCTGTATATATTTCGCGAAGTTATTATACTTTAACGAATCTTTTATGGGCGAATAACAGATGGTGAATACAAAATATTTAATTTCTGAACTTAAACAAAACAGAAATCACAAAATATGAAAGTGTTTTTCGGTCGCTGTATTTTTATGATAACTGTATGTTATGAGGAAGGAACACCATATGCAATTGCGTTATAAATGGTTAAAAAACAAAATTGCACAATTTCACACTAGATGCGTCAAGAAAACAAGATTTCATTTTGCACTTTTATATCAACAATTAAGAAATAAAATTAGGTGTTTCATACCCGTTTACACCACTTTTGCGTAAAATTAAAGTGTTTCTAAACACCACGTAAATATTAGTAAACTAAAAATGTTTAAATGTGTAACTTTTATTTAAAACTAATACTGAAACGACAAATAATCTCACTCTATTATTATTATTATTATCAAAACAATACTATATGTATGTATCATTGTTGTAAGAAATAATATATAATTATTAATAAAAAAAAAATTAACATGTTTATCAGAATTGGATCAAAGTTGAAATAAAAACTTTCCATTTTATTGTTCGTCAACAAAATACTCAAAATGCGTATAGTGCTAAAACAAAGTGCAAATATAAACATACGTAGGCACACTTTCACTGCCAAGTGATAATCTTCTTCAACGCTACAGTAAATAACGAGTTAAAATTAGTGTTAACGCAGTCACGGGGCTCCTGCTTTACAAATAATAAATATAAATTTGTGAAATTTGTTACAGAACTCACACTGAATTTACCACTGTATGGAATAAATTCTATACAGCATTACAAAATATGGTACACACTATTCTACATGCCGCATTATAATTTTACGCTTAGGATTAGTAATTTTCATACAGCGTACAGTGAATATTTTTGCAATAAAATGCAAATGGAAATTTAATTAATTGTAGTTGTTCAATTTCATATATGTACGTACACTTCCTGTGTTCATTCAATACGCCTATTGGAAACTATATATACATATTTTAATTAAAAATTAAGTTAGATTGAATAGAAATATGCATAAAATTTGTAAATATTATTCTTTTTTAGTGCAAATATATAAATAAATGAATAATAACTGCAGTTGTTTATAGACATATCCAACTTGATTACAAACTGAAATGCTTAACACTGGTTTCTAATATTGACCACCAGAGCGGCGTATCTTAATTCTCTTCCTCAATCATGTAAAGTACAACGAATTTGGTAAACCCAAATATGTTTGTTTTCATTTATAATTTAAAAATTGTAATAAAGTTATGTATGTATGCTATAATAGAAACTACCCCAATTTAATAAAAAAGAAATGCAACAATTAAAATAATTAGCACTATTTAAACATGTTAAACGCTTACACATTTTTATTGGATATGGTCCAATAATAGTAATTTCTAAAAACATAATTAATACTAACAACGAGTTCATTCCTAAAAACACCTATAATTAATTGTAATTAGCTTCTTTTGCTAAAAACTCATAATCTTTTGTTGACATTTAGATGCGGTAGTTCCACATAACTGTGTCATTTTGTGCTATAACCATATATTGGCATGCGTTATGTAAGAATTGTTCTTTAGTACCTACATACTTTGACTGACAACCAAACTACATACTTATTGTTTCAACAAATGTAAACGACAATAATATAAAACATCATTATACGGCTATAAGAGCAAGTAATTCAATCGAAAAATAAAATATATAAACATTGGAAACCAACGGAAATGTATTCGCAGGAAAAAAATCCGGTCCAAAATTTAAAACTCAAAATAATTTTATTTGTATATCCATATAAAAAATAAACAAAACTTTGCTAACTTGTCATATATTTAATGCCATTTTATGCCATTCTATTTATATTTAATTTCGAATAGATAGATATACCTAATTTTTGATGTCAACATCCGATTCTTTCTTCTAGAAGACGATGTATTTCTACAAATCACATTGGACATTTTGATAAATAGTAAAACACTTAATCCATGTCTATGAAATATAGATAGTTCGTAAAGTTTTCAATATACACACACCTAATAGCACTAAACAACAATATAAACCGTGTGGATTAAGCACAACACATGTCAAATGCGCACAAATACAGTAGGCACCATCATTCACCGAACAGTTAGAACGGTACTGAACGCTATACTAAAAACACGCGGTAGACTAACCGCCAGTTTACCGTCTATGGCGTCGATATGAAAGTGCATAACAAAAGCGTCTTGTTATGGGGGGGTCTTATCTATGTTCTTTTTCACGCTTTAGGTGAATTTTGATTACTCCCACTTATGCAAATCAGTTTCTTTTTGTAAAAATCTAAATTGATAATTTTGTTTTAAATTTGCATTACCTTTTACTTTTCTATTTAAAGTATAGGTTAATTTAGACTTGAATTAACATGAAATTAAAAATTGAATTTATACTTTACAAAATGTCTGTTTGTTATATATATATATATATATTTACGTTGCACTTACAACTGAAAATGTATTTAATTAAATAATTTGACGGATATAATGATGAGCAAACATTGTTTTTTTGTAAACATAATGATTTTAATGGACCTTTAAATTATGTTAACTATACAATATTTTATATATTTGGATAAATATTCGATTGTTTTGAGCTATTCGAATATTCGTGAAAATTTTTGTAAATAAGTAGTTCGTAAAATATATTAAAATGTGACAAAACAGTCTATTTATGAAAACAAACCTACTTCTATTATAAACTAAGTTAATTAGATACAAAACCATAAAAACCATCCTACACAAATAGGACCAAATTTTGAATATTATGAATAATAATCGCGGCCCGTTACAAGAAACAATTTCTTCGCATAAATATTGACTAAATGAGAGACTTGTTGCAGAAAAATTTCAGAACGTTAACGATGCGTATCATAAGACGATTTTTCATTTTACGAAAAAAAGAATGCCTTTCTCTAATAATAAATCGCGTGTGCGATGCACATATTCATTAGGTACGCATATTCACTTACTTCTAGTTAGTTCTTAACACAGTCTACTTCATTTTGCTATTTTTATATCCGTTTATGCAGAGGAAATTAACAGAATTCTTAACTAATTACGCCTTGAGGGATGGTTCAGTACATTTGTCAACATTTTCCGGTAAACACAGACACATGAAATTATTAACGTGAAATTGATGTACAATTTTTAATTTTATGACTGAATTATGCTATAATTTCACATATTATACTTTTTTGTTTTTATAAAAAAAAAGCAATTTAAAATCATTGTACTTTATATATGTAATAGTAACCACATTGGAATTGTTTAAAACACCAAAAATTTCAACTCTCTATTTAGCAAATTAATTATCAAAATTAAATAAGAGAAATTGGCCAAATATGAATCTATTATCAATACAATTTACTTTCTTTTAACCTATCACATGAAACACCTCTATATTTAGTGTTAAATCACAAAAGATTTATTTTTGGAGTGACGTCTACGTTACAATGTAACTCAGAACTCGAACGCAAAGCGAATCAATTTCCGGGTTGAATAAAATGGTTTTATTATTAATTTGGCTAAAGAATTAAAGTCTGGAATGTTTAAAGCAGAAACTAGAGTAAAGGATATAATTAATAATATATAAAATGCATTAATAGTTTTATGTTAAATTGTTTCTGTAATTTTGAAAAGGAAATATATTTCCTGATCCTGACATCTATTATTCTAGTTCTTTCCAAGAGTGCATTGGACAGATAAACGTCTTGCACGCTTGTACATAATAATTTTAAAGAGAAAACTTCAATAACAAACAATAACAATTTATATAAATAATAGTGTCCAGTAAGTATCAACTTTCACGGTCATTTTATATATCCTTTAGATGCTTTATTAAATCTTAAATATAGATTAAAACTTTAGAATATACTATTTGTTTATAGTCTATAATTATTTTGGCAGTTAAAAAATGATTATATCCTGATTTCTATTGCGTAGGTCTGGTAATATAAAAAAACGTATCATGTGATGGCATGTATGCACAATTGTTGAAACAATTATTCCCACAATTAATTCTGCGTTTAAAGTTAATCGAATTAATTTATTAAAATAATCTTTATCATTTGTCAACAGTGACAACGAATTTATGTTTTGATATTTTCACACTGAAAGACAATTTACATTCTCTTTATAACTTTCCATATATATATATTCTTAAAAAGTGTTAACGTCTAACCTATTCTGTCATAAATATATAACGAACGAATTATAAAATTAATGCGAATAATTTATTATTTAACTATAAAATATTGGCGAATTGCATTATTATGTCAGTGGATTGCAAATTGTGTAAAACATAATCGCGGAATATATGTATTGTCAAATGGCACGGTCTGTACCTAGTTGTTAAGTGTGAAATTCGGTTGAAATGAATGTATTTAAAACGAAAGCGAAATCAAAAACCGTAAAAGTATAAATATTTAATTTGTTTCAGTGAAGATTTGATGTCTTACTTGTATGCGAATATCAACTTTATTGTTATATAAATAAAGCATGAAAAATGATGTACTTGTTTTGTAGAAATGATGCTTTTGACAATGGAGTAGATTTAACATAAAATTATTTGACGACTTTCTTTTAAAATTCGTATATAATTAAGACATTTTTAATGACAAGTAAATATTTATTAATTCATGTTGTATCAATACGGCAATGAATTCGAAAAATTAATAAACAATATACTCCGCAATTTCTTAATATCTGTATCATTACTTTAATGAATTTATAATAAATAAATTACATAGTTGGGTCACTGATACACCGTTTTAAACTATAATTACAAGCGTCCTAAGCCGAGACAAGTCAAAGGTTACATAACATCATCTAATACACCATATCCTCCGTTAGTTTTGCAGCTTCACCAACTAGAAACCGTGGGTATACACTAAATCAAAAATACTGTCAAGTGTCAAATACATAAATATATGTTGAGCTAACTAACTGGTTCTGCTCATAAATAAGCATTGTATAGAGCCGGAAGCATATTTACTATTTAGTGGTGACCATAATTTAGAATTACAAGACGAAATTTCGTAAAACAAACTCATTCTTTTGATGTTAAGTGTATGCGTGCACAAAATGCATGTAAAACTAAAACATGCATATAATTATAATAATTTTGCATACGTAATAGGAGAAATGTCAAAGAGATGTTAAAGAAGCATTTAAAAGAAATTTACAAACAATATTTGCATGTTTTTATTAACTGTAGTTTCGTTAAATTCTTCACAAGGACAGGATTTAGAATCTTCGTTCTTATTTCTTATTTTATCTCCGAAAAGAACTGGTTTTGTAATAGTCTAGTGCCGTTATGCAAGGTCGTGCAATATATATATATGCAGGATTGGTATTTAGGTGAACCAATGATAAAATTATAGTTTTTAAGAAAATTGGTGTTTCGAAATTTAAGATTGATGGTATACATAACATAGTAGGTTATATATATATATAAAGAAGAATTCTTTAGTATTTAAAAATATTTATTTGAAAAAATAATTGTTTAATAAAAATATTTTCATTTTTACTCCCAAGTTGATATTGCTATAATGTTTTGAATATCCATGTATTATTTTTTCGTTGCCAGTGACCGCCTAGGGATACTTTATGAAATGACCAATGAAGTGAGACTGCAGTTCCTCATTATTACAAAATATACTAGTTAGTTATAAAATATCAAATCAATAAACTGCACAATAATAATTTTACCAATCGCAGATTTAATAATATAAAAACTGGCCACCACTAATCACTAATGTGGCAACATTTGAAATTTTTCAATTAGATGGCCATTGCAACAATAAGGAAATAATGTGACCACTTATATCGTTTTTACATGAACTTTCAATTTTTATCAGTGAATTACTATAATTTTCTCTATTAGCAATTGTAGTTTTAATCAATTAAGGATATCTTTAAACATATGCTATATTTATGTCATATTGTTCAAGAAGTATAAAATTCATATTTAGAGGACACGACCTAAATTCGATGGGAACAATTGCTATAGCATGCCATATGGCGCGTATCGATTAGAAGAAATAAACAATTGTACTTACAAACAAATATAGGAAGAAATTTTAGAAATATTTAAATATTAATTGGGTATTAAATATTTTCTTTTATTGACTCTCCTAGAAATCAACGGTTCATTTTGTATTTAAATCTGACCTAAACTTTATATAACTATGTTATTTAATATTATTATATTTCAAATTCTGAATGTTTAAACATTAATTGAAATTCAATTATAAATTTTATTCTCTGTGTAGCTTAAATAAATAGTGTATGAAAATTACCTTCTATAGGCGTTTCTTAATTGATAATCTCACTAAAATTGAATAACAATTTCAATTTATATTGATAATACATTACGATCGATACTTATCAGTCTCTTTTAAATGAAAATCTTTTCCTTAGCGGCATAATAACAGACTACAAATGTGCACTATCAATTATTCGAGCAATTATTATTTGACAAATATTATCTATAAATCGGAGCATTTAAATATATTTATGTTTAGATCTAAACAAAAATCGAGTTAATTCTACTTCCTATCATCAAGATTTATTATTATTACTATTAAAACAATATATAGGTTAATCTCAAACAAACACTTTTCACTTAATAAAACACGTATGTTGCAATAGATAATAACTATAGTGTTTTACTTCACAGCTTTTTATGATGTTCAACTTGCAATATTTAGGTTATCTTCCGATTGAACTAAAGTATACTTTCTTTTAGCATATGCAATGATTTAACACATGTACTTATTGTTTCAAATTTTTATCGCATGTTCTACAACTGCTTTCTTTGTTTTAACATGCCGGTTAAAAGATTTAAATATTTTAATGGGATTTTCAACCAGATTAAATTAAAATTGAAATTATTTATATTATCTAAAAATATGTAGGTATATATTTGAATTTATAGTAGATTATAAATGCGAAATGTATTAAATGATCTATTGTTATCTTGCATTTTACATATAATTAATGATTATTAAAACCAAACGATATTTGCATTAAAGTAATAAAATTTGATAAATGTTTCACAATGTAGAAAGGAATATCTAATGGTTTTAGCACAGCAGCCACCAATCATCAAGTTGGTGTCTTGGCATTTTCAAACAGGTCACACTTAGCACATCAATAAATTTAATCTGCACTCACAAATATTCACACTTTATATCATAATTTTGTAGTAAAAACTGGATTAACCATCATTCTTAGATAGAGTGATGCAATTGCTGCAATTTATTTTCAAACCGTGCAAGAAGATAATTGTTATTTACCTTCCGCGTCCAATCTAATTTTATAATTTCTGCCACACATCAAAAATCTCATTCCCTTTCAAAAGTGCACTGATTTCATATCAGAATTAAATATAGGAGTTATGTAATAATTCAATGAAACAATTAGGATGGTAGTACATATGTGGCAGCGTATAGATTAAAATTGCAAAATATTGTCTTCAGTCTACCAAATCGTAATCACTTTTAATAACAAACAAACCACACATTGTGGTAAATGCTTAAGTATTTTGAAGAAAAAATTAATTATATAGTTTTAATTAATTTTCAATTTATTGTAGGCTACTGTATAGATCTTAAGCCAAATATAGTAGCAATATCAATCAAATGTTAATCATAACTAATAAATCTATATCAAGTGTGTGCAATAGTTGTATAAAGCCGTTAGGTAATTAATAAATCATTGCTGGATTGTCGTCTATAATATGTATCCTGTTTTTCATTAAATATTTCTAATGAACACATTAAAATTGTATAAAATTAAGCATACCTACATATATACAATACAGTTATAATCATAATTTTCTTTATGAACTAGTTTTTGCACTTTCATTTATTTCATTCTGAACACGTACGATAGAAATAAAATTATTACTAATTAAATATTATTTTAACGTAAAATAACACGTATATTGCCAAAATATATAATTAATTTCTCGCGCATGCGTACATTTAATACAGTTAAGTTTTCAAGTCTGAATACTATAGTGGATGTAGTACATGATCCGATCGATTGTCGGACTTACCTTAATTCGGTCGTAGAATCGACGAGTAAACGAACACAATCCAAACAACCTCTTGCAGCCGCGTAATGAAGTGCGAGAGTGTTGCTGGTGTTGACGGAATGCTCGCGTTCTAAGGCTGGCATTTCGTCTAACGTTTGGGGTTGGTGTTGAAGTTGTTGGAGCTGCGTATTGTTTAGAGTCCGGCCCTGGTCTTGTGATTGTGACTCCCACAGAAGCCAACGAAGCACGTTCAGCCTGCCGTATCTGCAACAAGCATCACTCTACTGTACTTATTGTATTTCTTATAATATAAAATATAAATTAGATGAACTTTCACCACTTCTTTGCAACCATGTTTAATGATTGTATGTTGTTCGAAGAGCAAAATGAGGCAGTTTAATTACTGTACCGTTAATGAAGGATCATATGTACAAGTCTTTTGTGATTAATAAATAGAAGGCATTGTGTTTAGTAAAATGTAGCGTTAGTTAAATATAAAATATGTATACCGGGTGGTCAGCGAAAATTGACGGACAATGACTTGTTTGCTTTAAATTAAAATGTTTTAAACGCAGTTATTTATGCGATACCTATAGGAATTGAAAGTCATGAGGTTCCGTATGAAAATTGCTGTTATTGTGGTTGTTTTTTTTAAATGTGCTTTGAAATTCAAAATCGGAAATCTAATAGTAGTAGACTCCCTCTTAGTTAGCTCGAATTTCGATATACTTTTAGATATAAAATATAGAAAATGGATGACTTCAAAATTAAAACATCGGCCATGTGTTGGCCCTAAACTTTTTTTACGTAGTCAGTATATTTAGATTTGATAGTATATAAATAAAAATATAAAATGTTTAAATTTCAAGAAAATATTTTCATTCATTGTCCAATAACATTGTAAAGTTAGTTTATTGTCAGATTTCTAAAGAAAACATACATAGGTATTTTAGATTTTAAATGTTGGATTTTATAGTAGGATAAAGAAAATATAATTATTCATTACATATTATTAAAAATTATTATTGCCGGGCATTTTTTAGTTTTCAAATTAACTTTAAACCAGAGAAAATATTTATATATAATATTTTAAATTACTTACTAACCTTTGTAACGGTTTATCACTAAACTTATTTGTGACACTGGCAATAAATGTTAAATGTCAAAATATTTGAATATTTAAAACAGTTGACATGCATAGTAGATACGATTTATTATATATAATTTGCCATACCTATGTAACTATGGCAATATAAATAGAATAATAGCAATTTTCTCGTAACTGGTACACTTTTTGAAGAAATGTTTCAAACAAAAGTTGTGCAAATCATTAATATCTTTAACTTTAATTATAACTATTTTACTGTAAGTGCAGCCGTTTCGAAGATATGCAAAAAGTGTCTCAAGTAAACATGCACTTCCAGTTTGAATATGCTTTTCAAAAATAGGATGTTTTCTTCCCAGGCATATACAAATCTTAAGTTTAAAGTTTCATAATTTTATCTTCAACAGTGTAGGCTGTAGAGCGCTCACAGCCACGCACACACACACACAAACAGACGTCATTCCAAAAATAGACAGGCTCAATTCAGGGAAGGTCAAAAGGTGTATATCCGTTAAAATTTCGAGTTTTTTTTTTTCGTGATTACAATACTTACTTATTACTTCGTAGAAGAAAGTAAAAATTCGTATCCATTTTTTTTTAAACCCAATTTTTAAATCTGTTTATTTTATATTATAACTAAACCACATTCTGTTCCCATACGTAGTGAAGCAATAAAACGAGTAAGGAGTATCGAAAAAGTTAACTTAATATTGATTGATAGTTAATAGTACTTATAGATATTAATCTACATAATTAGTATGTATAATAATAGAGTACAGGTGACCACTTAGCTTTAAAACATATTAATATAATAGAGATTAATGCAGTTTTTGCTTAGACAATATACGTAGGTATATATTCGAACGGTTACATTATTTATAAGAGCTATTGACTGATATATTACTAGTTAACAGTGACTATAAACATAGACAATTGAACTGTTCAATGTGTAACAGTACGAGTATAACTTAACTACTGTTTAACACAAATACCCAACTATTAATTAGATTCGAATGTTTATTGCAAAACTTCCTAACTTAAGTAAAAATATTTGGAGTATTTTAAGTAATGGTTTTTTAATTACATTTTAATCGCAATGCATGTAAGTTGTAAACAAAATCGTAAAAAAACTAAACTTAATAATATGTTGTAACTCTTCTAATTACGGAAACACAATAATTAATTACTAATTAACAGAATATGTTAGATTTTTTAGCGAGCATGCGTTGTGTGTTGGATAAAAATGAAGACGACGCTCAATATGCGGGAAACACTATACAACCTAACATCTTCTTATCCATAGTTACCTAAAGTGATAAGTAGACAACAGTTGGCTTGGTTGCCTTTACCGTTTTCATGGTATCTAATACCAATAAGTTGTTACGTAAATGGTCGAGAAAATCTCATGAAGAGTGGTATCAGTCCATCATTGACTCTCACTACCGGCAAACTCTCCCGTTCGTTTAGTACGTGCAATGGTGCTCATTATGGGATTGCCAGTGTACTTGCCCTGATAATAGCTGAAGGTCACGCAAATGTCTATAATTTTCTTGATTCGATTTATTTATGCAATAAGTAGCGAATATTGTTCAATTTATTTTAAATAAGAGGTTACTTCTTCGGTATTCTGCGATTATATAGTCTATTCCGCATCACATAGTTAGTTGTGGTTATAACTATGTGATTAGGAATAGATCATAGATAATATATTTTGTTATAAGTTATGTATGTGTTATTCCCAAATTTCTAAATATTTACACGCTTTCAGTACTCCGTAATCCAAAAACAAAAATGACTTTCTTTCAATTCGAAGAAATGCTCTTCAAATACAAATAAATTTGCCGCAATGAAAGTGCATGAAGTTTATTTATTTTAGAAACTCGTACAATATTTCCGTATTATTGAATATTCAAGTAACATCATTGAAATGTACATTTTGTGAAGTATTTGTGAACATGGCTCGGTCATACAATTACAAAATGTAAAAACCATGTCACATGTTGTCGGAACGTGGTTGTATGCGTATTTAAATACTTCACAACATGTGCAGATGATATAAATTAGCTCTATTCACCATCAACCTTAAATTATAATGATGTACGAAACACTGCCTGCACAGACAAACGGTCATTTCTATTTTTTACTTTCGTTTGCTATAATAAGGTATAGTGTTCGTTGAGTTAGTGTCATTTCAAGATGCATGCTTTTATAATTTACCTGTCACTATTTAAATGTTTATTAATTTAGATTTACTATTTTTATTTTGATAAGTTGTCAACTAAGATTTTATAATGGATAAAAATTACTACTAAATATTATTTGAGTTTATAAATATTTTAATAAATAATACTACTTAGACCCTCTGGCAAGCTTATAACTCATTAGTTTCAAATTCGTTTTAAATTAATATTACTTTATATAAATGTATCAGTAACCTAAAATTACATACACTGTAATCAAAAATAACATTAACTGGCAATAAATCGTTTGGAATATGTTAATTAAATGAACCAACAAGTTTTATTGATCTACCGGAGTGCTATCAGAGAATGGTACCATTGATGGACGTGAGCATACATTTGCCTTTCAGCATGCAATTGTAACGTAACGGAATTAAAATCACGATTCACATAATTCAGCGGCAACGATGTAGTTAAGTTAACAATTTTTATTGCAACTTCACTCAAACAGTCGCACACGCATACATTTGTTAAAGTAGGCATTTGCTATCAAAGATGCCAATGGACTTGTTAACGATACAGTTTGTTCCAGTTAGAAAAATTCTAGATTATTATTATTATTAAAACAAACTTAATTCAATTAGTAAATATAATTCGATTTTGATGCAAATCAAGGTTATTAGTTACAAAAAGAATGTTTTCTTATGGATAAATTAAATATATAATTGAATTATTGCTATATAAAGGATTTAATTGATGCTAAATTGTTTTAAAATATACAATTTTGTCTGTCAATATTCACATTTTAATGGCTAATGTATGGTGAATTTTTTTCTTTAAACTTAAGTTTTGTATATGGCTGACAAGAACACCTCCTATTTTTGAAAAAATATTCAAACCGGAAGTGTTTACTCTAGTCATTTTTTGCGGTTTCTACAATATCTCCGAAACGACTGAACTACGTATAAGAATGTCCAAAGCAGTTTTTCATAAAAATGTATATTTACGGCAACATATTTCTTACAAATAATCTACCTCCAACGTAATATAAAAGCAATTAAAAGTGATTTTGGTTAAAACACTTTAAAGTAACATTTGTTAGTAGATAAATAAAGATCTCCAATAAATTAATGAAAATTAGTGGTTTGATTGAAATTTTTATGTATATTTGAGAATGAAATCGTATTCTTACCATTTAGCAACACTATTCAAGCGGTAGCACCAAACAATGTCTAAATCACAAAAACTGCAATTACAAATCATCACCAAAACAACGTTATAGTCACGTAGGCGTTTGAAGATGAAGACATAATTCTAGCATAACAAAGAGCTGTCCCGTAAAAGCTATAACAGAAACACGCGTCGACAATAAACACGAATGTCGCGGTGGACATACATCTTTAGCAACACCACTGATGGCCGTTTTGTCGTGTTGAACACCACGCGGAACAGATGCTGACCGGAGCCGGCCGTGATCGCGCCTCAAGTTCGCGGTCTTGACTGCATGATCGTGCGGCACAACCAGATGATCGAAGTCTTACAGGTTTGTAATCTTAGCATAGCAGCTGTTTGTGCACAGCGGCGCATTTATACATCATAATTAATCAAATTATAGACATTACGAATTGATTTACTTAGACTACTGCGATAGAAAAAAATTTTGAATCTACAAGTTAATTCTAATTTTAAATTAATTCATTCATCAAAATATAATTTGCATAATGGACTTATTAACAATTTGCAGTTAGGTTTATTCATTGTTTACATAATAGCTTAATTTGAGTCTTATAGAGCGCGAGCATTAGCGAGTGGTTGTCCAAACCGTAATCTACCATAGAATACAAAAGACACCAGGGGCAAAATAACAAGTTATTCCAGTATAGTTGATTCAATAGTTAAGCTTGTAAAATATAAAGTATAAGCCAGAAAAATAATGGAACATGTATAAATCATCTTTTATAGTACACATGAAAATATAGCGGATTTTTAATTTTTTTAATAATAACGGATAAAAATATATTAATATTTTAAATCATGCTTTATGTGCGATGCTTATAATTTGTAATTATTATAAATGTGTGTGAATAGTAGAAAGAATCTCAGACACGCTTGAGTGATATATTGCAACTTGTCATCGCTATGTTGATTAATGTTATATAAATCGACTACTCAAGTAATTAAAAACAGTTAAGTTTTTTATAATTTTTTAAATTTTAAACGAATTAGCTTCAATCGTTTTATATAACGACTTTATTTGATTATTTTGTGAAAAACATATTTAGAGTCTGTTTTCGAAAATGTGTGCTAATTCTCTCTTAATTTGTACTTCTAAATGAATGCGATGAAACATACGGTTTATGATGAATTGCGAAAAGAAAGCAAGGCCACTAAGAAATTTCTATAAAATTGAGCTTCGTGTGATGATGTTCAAGTCCATTGACATAAATATTGACCAGTAAGTCACTGAGTCTGTCGCGATATTACCGACATACTCAAGAAATGTAGTCCAGCGGTTGCATGTCGATTACTGATGTTGCACCGTTTGTTACGCATATTTAGATCTATCTATTTATGTGTTCTCGTTTATTGCCACGACAGTTATAATTATTAGTGTAACGTCATTTTTGTCATAAAAAAACGACACTTCGCATTTTTATTTACTCAATATATTATTATTCTTGTTGTTACTGGTTGGTTATAGTAATACTGTATAAAATCTTAGTAGTGGATTTTCTTATGTGAAAATTAAGATAAATAAACAATTTTGAAAACACATTAAGTGATATGCATGACTGCAATAATTATTAGTTACAATAATAAACAAATACATGTAATAATCCAATTTTCTTTTTAATAACAGCCTTACAACAATAATTAAACTTAAGAGAAAAATTCAATTTCACTCCAATTACAATGGCCATTTCTATTTCTATATAATAAATTCAGTCATTAATAAAACTCCCAAAATTAAATCTTCTACATACGTGACGTAGTTCTTACATACATGTTGTAATTTAATTAGTTAAGTAGATTGCTTTCTACATCTTATAAAATAGCGTAAACAAACTAAATGTGCTTTGAATGCATTATAAAACTTTCCAGAATGCCCAAATGCATTAAACAATCTTTTTCTTGTATTTCTAATAACAAATGACGCTTTCACATATTTCCTAAAATGATATAAATGTAAACGCAGTGATTGATTCGTCGCACTAAGAACGTGATAATTATATTAATTGAAGATGATTCAGAGATGAACACAAAAATGATAAATCATGTTTAATGAAATAGTAGTACTTTTATTGCGCTTGTCATCAAATGAAATATGTTTATTTTACGTGGAAATATTCACACCTTATATTACACATTTTATGAAAACGTTACTTATACACAGAACACTACATAAAGAGATGGTGTCTTAATATGGAATACTCAATAAGTCTTTTTCGCATCCTACATCACCAACAAAAATATTTCTGAATTACGAATTATATATTAAAACAAATAATAATTCCAAGTCACATCAAAATGAAATATCAATCGTTGATTTAAATCAAATATAAAAGTTATATAGGTCGTTTATAAGTAATAATTACCTTATTAGGAAACCTAAACAATTAATTGTTAGTTACTCAAATGATGGTTAGTTAAAACTGGATGCTGAATTTTAAGTGTGATATGTAATATTATATGTCCCCCGATATTGGTGTTATCGCGGGCATCTAATGCGTATATCCGTAGAATTAAATTGCGACATACGTATCAAAAATCGCGCCAGTCATACATCCGATGACATTGCAAGCGAAATCCGTAGATCCTGTGTCCTGCGCGAGGTCGCTATTAACATTTTATTAAAAACGGAAAAAAAAATATATGAATCTAACACTTTTAGGTTCCGAGAACTCATATATGTTACAACACACTGACAAAACCATAAACCCGTGTTCTTTGATCTGTGAAATTGTAATTGGTGTATCCGCAATCGAAATCGAATTTGATATACAATCTTTTTTCGGCATCAATTTTGTAACGTGTCATTGTGCATACCTAATAAAATAATTTAATTAATATACGAGTATAAACAATAAATTGTGAAAACCTTTTCATAATTTGCAATAGACTTTTTATATACCTAATCAAATGACACAAATGTTATTTAACCAACTATAAATTGGTCATGGTTTGTATACGTAGTAGGTATAAGGAAATTTTATAAATATCACCATTTCACAGATCGTTATCACGATGACCCTATTTTACATCTAAGTACCAAACGGTTATCCATACTGTATTTGGGAGCATGCATGATATCTCTGAACCGGAACCGGTATAAACACGCGCGCTTTATTATACTGTGCATCCGGAGAGTTAACCATTGTTGTTCATATATCATATCTGTGTTATTAACATATCTTACATTCAATAACCTAATTTAGACAACTAACTAATCATAAATTATTAATTCTGTGTTCAATTACATATGTTTTTAAAACTAGAAAACGATTGAGAAAAATTTGTACAATTTGGTAAAAATATATGACACATATTTGTGCATAAACTACCTTAAATTCTGAATCTTTAAAGACGTTCTGCCGTTTCCAATTCTTCTCTGCTCGTCATGCACTCGTAAAATATCACTGCGTAGCGAATTAACACATTTCTCACTTTCACTATTCTTTGTCCTTTGTGTTTTCTTTCCACGCCCGGTTATCTGTTGTTTGTTTCGCAATCTTTTTCTATACAGACGTTGAAATTTCTTGAAACGCAGTGTCAACATTATCCTAATCCTAATGTGCCGTATAATGTACTTTTCCGAACTAAATTTTGACTTGAATGTGCCGAAATGATTTCGACGTACAAAAATATTTTTATTCAGTTTATTCGTGTTTAAATCATTGTCCAGGAATCTTTGGTACTCACAACTTGTATTTTTATTAAAATCATACAAGTTTTCCAGACTAGGTTTACCATCAATGATTTGAACATTATTATGGAACTTATGATTCGTCGATTCGTAAATTGGATTATTATATAAGCTAAAACTGTCTTCAGAGCATTCGTAAATTGTATCTTGTTGGATGTTTCGTCGGAATTGGAAGCTGTTGAATATATTTGTGCTCCGCTTTTTGATTGATTTATCTTTAGTTTCATTGTCATCGGTGATTAAAGTTGATAGGTCATCAAATGTTTTGTATTTTGCAACTGGTTTATTTATGCTTTCTTTCAAACTGTCCGTCGGACGAAATAGTGTTTGCCTTGAAGGGAATACTATTTTACTGTATTTTAGTTCTTTATCTTTGGTTTTAAAATATTTTTTAAACGTAAAATAATTCGATTGTTTTGTTGTTATTTCTTTATCAACTACAAATGGTTTATTTATAACAGGAAAATTATTTCGGTAATTTACATTAACATCTGAATAAACATCTGATTGTTCGACTACTTCTATTTTATCTAATTCTTCATTACTCAACACTTTATTTGCTTCAATAACTAAGTTTTCTGTAGATTTCATCTCGACTTTAGAACAAGATGCATTCTCCTCGATATTATCTATAATCGACAACAAATCACTGGCATTATCTATGCTAGAACTAGTATCTATATCTATTGTAGCTGGATCGAGTGGTACTCCAGTTTTTAGTGCCAGATCCTTAGAAGAATCCCTACCTATCCCTAAAGTCAACATATGAGAGCGATCATGCATCCATCCCTTACTAATAGTCCATTGTTTCAACCATTCTGGTTTCGGTAGATCATTGCATTTTTTATACTTTTCATCCTTCATCCGTTTTTGTAAAATCGTCCGGTGTTTCGTGTTGATTTTCTCCGTTTTCGGAGACCACGAACCTTTTTCAATATAAATGCATACACACAAACATTTAAATAAGCGTTGAAGAAGGGTCATCTTGTCGCCATTTTGACCAAAAATATATTCTTAATAATGTACGGATAACATAAAATATTAGAGATTAAACATCCAAATACGACACTATTAAAACACAATTATAAACATAAATCACTGGCACTAAACATTAAAATCTCTTTCAGAGGATGAACTATAATAGCGAATTGGAAAATTCTAGAATTAAATGATGACTAAGTGTCCTGCTAAGGACAGCAAATTCACTTTCAGAATATCAAATATCCTACAATAGCACTGTTGAAATTGGCATTAACTCTTTGGTCATAGTGTTGGTGCACGTTAGCGTAACTGGAACGAATTTTAAGTGAATTAAAAAATTATTAAACGCACTCGGGAAGATCTACATGCAAACTAAATCATCCGAGAGTATTTGTTGTGTAATAACAATGGTGGTTGGGCGTCCATAAAACGGATGTCAGATACAGTGGCGCCCGTCACTTGGGGGAACGTTGTCTCTCTCCTCTATTGTTTTGTAGAGAATGGTCGTTCACCCGGAAAGTTCATGTTTGGATGTTGAAATAAATTAACGTCAAATGTTTTCGCAATTTTAACATATATTTTGCTTATTTATTGTTATAAATAACGAGCAATGGAGCAATTAAAATGTTATTCCTCAAGAATGTCTCAATAAGGTGTACTTAATTTGAAAATCTCTAAATTAGAATACACTCTCACTTCTTTTAAGAAGTACATACATACATGTTTTTCGTTGAATCATTGCGTGTTCTGAAGAACCAGTAGGTAATACAATAACATCAAGAGCATCTTCCAAAGTCACCAAACCTTTATTAGGTATGCGTAAGATTTTTTTTATTCACACACGTTCGTAATTCACTTATCTTAAATTTAATACATTTTTATAATTATTGCATTAAGTTGGACGTCTGTTTATTATTTTTGATCATATTACTACTATGTTTAAATGCTTGACAATAATAACATATTTATTATACTGAGAAAAACGATAACGACACGAAAATCTAATAAATATTTTATTCATGTCAAATCACTCTAAATAGTGACCATAAGTTCAGTTTCCTCTCCGGGTATATTCAATTTTGAGTCGAATAGGTATAAATTTAATTTAACTAACATAGCTATTATTCTATATACTAAGTATCAGATTTCCATTTTTTAGATAATTATATATGTTTTACACAAATTCATCTAAAATTACTTTCTTTCGAGCTGCCATAAGAACATTCAGCAACTTCTAATTTTTGATGAATTTCCAAATTAGGTATATATTTAAATGAAAAGAAACTAACAAAACTAGCATCAGAAACACATGTGCATATTGTATTTAAATGTAGCTTACAGGCGATTCGTTTAAAATCCATCTGCCACACTTTCAGTTCCGTTTAATCTAGTATTATTTCGCTCTTGTATAGGCGAATATCACTGTCGCACAATTATCTTGTCAACTGAGCAATTATTAACACTGCGTTAACAATGTGATACTGTCAGTATTTGATTAATATTGGCTACATATTATTGTATAAGAATTCGTATCATAATATTGGCGCTCTGACTACCGGTTCTTAACGTAATAAATTAACAGATTTGCAATCGTAGGTTTTAATTATTTTATTTATAGTAGGTAATAATTAATCAGATTTGAATTAATTATATGGTAATATATATCAGGGTCGGACTAAGAATATACTCAGTTTACTATGGCTGAAATAATATATAATATCAAACAAAATAAATATAAATATAATAAAAAATAAACGACTATTACACAGAAAAATACTCATTCCAAATTTCGTGGTAGATTTTAGTAGTATCCGATACTGGTATTTATAAACACATAATCCACCTTTGAATCCGAATGTATATAATAATATTAACTATATATGGGATTCTATTAATTTTTTATATATGTAGGTATGTTAAAGGCTTAAATAAAATCGTTAAAATGACGGAGCGTTATTTTATTTTATGGTAGAGTAGATTTCTGTTTGAATATGATGTATGTTAGATACTATAGATATAAGTTTCGATTTCTAATTAATTTCTGACAAAAATCATTTGGTTTGAAATAGTATGTCAATGTTGAAGGACGGGCAAACTACAGATAAACGAGTGTCTGTCTGTACTATATATAGTAATATTTTATAAATGTACGTGGTTATTACAGCGGCACTTTCCTCTTGATTTCTCTCGCGTTTGAAGATCGAGGTCTGCAAATGCCGCTGGCGTTGACCACCGCCAATCACTACGCACTTACACCGTTCTAATAAATAGTAGACAAGAGAGCAAGCACAGGTGCATTATAAATCATTATTTGCTGTGTACTACGAGGCGACGGATATTAGTAAGCTAAGCGGGCGGTCACTCGTGTAGACTACCATCAGATATTTATGTCAGTATGTTGTGAAAATTGCTTGATCACTTCAGGCTGATTTTATGTTCACTTGAACTATTTCTCGATTGTTCTTAGATGCTCAACATGTGTAGGATAAATGGTTATTGTCTTTTAGATTTATTGAAATTACATATATATATATATATATATATATATATATATATATATATATATATATATATATATATATATATATATCTTCTATAAGATATTTTTAAAAAAAATGCATACTAATGCATGTTTTTGTTTTGGTTTCAAAGCGAAATCGATTAAGCAGAAGAAAACACATTAGTATCGGGATTTTTTTTCGTCTTTTCTATCATTACCATCATGCATACTTCATCTACATTCTACACCTTAAAGCATATGGTACTGTTGGTGATTTCCACTTTCTCATTTAAAACCACACACCAATTTGTTTTATTTCTATATCATTATATACTTACTACCGTTTTAATAACATATTTCTATATATATATATACATTTTCACCAATCACAGCCCAGACCAAGAATATGAATAATACAGTTTCGTTTCACTGATTTTCCAGTTTTTTAATTATAAATTCATATCGAAATAACTGTTATAAAAAAAACGTTATTCCTGATATGGTTTCTTAACATAGCCCCAAATATATCTTCAATATTCAGATACTGAAAAATATCTATATACATTCATACCTATCGTTATTGAAAATACTAGGTGTTCTCTTTTCACTAATTCACAAAAGCGTCTATAAATTTAACTTCTTTGAAAAGTATTTGTTATTATTTTAATTAAATTATAACCCTTTTTTCAACCAGTACTACATTGTTTTTAAGATAAAAATATCATACATCAAATTGTTTAAGTAAATAAATATATATATATATATATATATATATATATATATATATATATATATATATATATATATATATATATATCAATGATAAATTTTATGTATGCAGTAAAAGTGATGCAGAAGTCTTGAGAACAAATTCATGAGGTATCTCAGTTACAAGCGAAAGCATTTCCCACCGTCAGTGTTTTTTTTTTTTTTTGAATACGTTTAAAAGTGCGAACGAATACCTAATTACAATTAAAAGTAATGTGATGCCCACACAACAAACAACTGTCTGCATGATCTACATTTTATAAACTCTCGCCGTATACACACATAGCTCAATTACGTTTAATTGTACTTTATGCATTACTGAAATTATATCAGTTTGCTGGAACAATTGATAGACTCGGTTTCATATGATTACACGGAGAGGAAAATTGTATGTATATTTACTAAACAAAACTAGTAAGAGTTAAATTATTTAAATTATAATTATACCTAAATAGTTTCTAAAATGACACCTAGAGTTCTGAGAACTTAATTATTTTTGACACAGTTTCAAAACGGAAAAGCCTGTACATGTTACTAAAAAAGCTCTATTTTATACTTCAATTTTTTGTTTTTATATAACAATTTATAGGTGCTTAGGCGCTAAAAATATATTTAAAAAAAAAGTAACTGTAGTAAATCTTTATTATTTTAAGAAAAAAAAAACTATTTTGAGTGTAGAAGAAGATAAGAATAAAAGCCAAATCTAAAATTTTAAGTTATAAAAAAATTCAATAAAATTAAATTGGTTCTAACTGATTTAAATAGAAACCTAGCGGTATATTAACTGGTTGTTAAAATTTATATAGCACCTTATTGACACATATAACTTGCACTATATATCACAGAAAACTACTAATGGGTATAGTTTATAGAATGTTTAGTTTTAATACAATGTTCACACGCGAATGATAGGTAATATTATTACTCCGTTAGCCGATGAATCTTACTGACAAATTTACAACTACAAACGTAGGCGGTTCATACAACCAATAACCTTCATCATAAACAATGTTTGTTGATGAATTAAATTATGATTTTGTAACTTGTTTTTATATATTTAATTGAAGAAACAATTCATGGTTTTTAGCAAGTATAATAGAATTAGTCCATGCAACCAGGCATTACTTATTGCATCGGCCCTCCAAAAATAATAAAAATTAATTTACAATTTTTTCAATAGGTAATAGAATTCGATAATTGTATCTTTTTAGATACACCAGCAAGAAATGAATATTTTTTAAAACTATTTTGTAACAGTTCAATAACTAAGAAGAGTTTTAGTTTCTACATTAGAAAATTTATTTAATATTTACCAAAATTATATAGGTACCTCATTAAGCATATTTTAAAAGCCGTTTAAATTATTTAAAGAATATAAATATATATTATAACCCTGGAGATCTTTAATATTACTGACCTTGATATTAAATTCAGTAACTCCCAAATTCCGTGAGTAAGTCTTAACCGGAAAACACCTCGCACAAACACAGTCAATATATAAACAAAAACCGTAAACCAATCACAATAACCACCAAAAAGTCACTGTCCACTGTGATGCGCGCCTTTTGCCGTATGAAACGTAAATAATCAAAACGAGGAAAGATCCACTATCATCGAATCCCACACAGGTAAACAAGCACCAAAATGAAATGAAAATAAGTTTCGAGTGGCTTTTCGCGGTGGGGGAAGACTGTATGAGTGAGTGTGACGGTGCCGATGCCGGTGCTACTTTCCGCGCTACAACAGGTGAGATCTTCTACTTGTCCATGCCATTGACATTCGGGATAATGTGGGTCAGCGAAGTGGGGCGACTTTATGATAATCACTAGCAACAAACCATCACAAGATGAAGACGGCATTTTTAAACGAGTATATAAGCACGTTTATAAAAGCGTTTTTTGTCTTTATATGTATGTACTACATAAACATAAAATGTTTTTATACTAAATATATACAATTTATAGTTAGAGTTAAGTAACTTATGCTGGTTCAACGGGTTATTTATTTAAATTTGCAATTTTAACTATACCTATTATATTTATTGTTTTATAAATTTATTTATGAATCATATGCAAGTTGCTTTTCCAGCTGTGATTTTAGTTTTTTTCATTAATAATGTAACACCTAAGCATATGTAAATTCGAAATTAGTTTTTCTCTGCTGAGACGAAATTAATTTAATTTAAATCTAGTCTAATATTAGCATTTAAGAACTTAAACGAAGTAACTTCTATCTAAACAAAAATATTAATGTATTTGCTAATAATATAGCAACTTAATACCTGCACAAACATTTATTTAAGTAAATCAAATATGAAAATGTTACTTTCGTTTTGCTGCCTTACCTACCGTTGCAGTCTTTCTGTATTTATTTTATTTAACTAGCTTTCGATAAGCTATACACATGCATATTGATTGACAATTAAACTGTATCCTATATAAACTATATTAGTTTAATTATTTTCTTTTTATATTTGAAAGCTAATGAAATATTTAATATCAAGTCCGTTTAAGGAACTTGAAAGTGTTGATAATTTTAAACGCCAAAGAGTCCAATGTGTTAATCATAATTTAATTGTTTAATAAATATAGAAAATACGTTAAACAATTAGAAGTTATAATGATGTTTAATTATGGAATGAGCTCGGTACATTTTACGTTAGGTTAGTTATATAATATAGGTCGAGCTATAAAGAAGAAAGTAGATCTTGATCCATGGATAATTCAGCTAATTTTACTGTCACAGTGCATTATTTTTAAATGTATAACTAATAATTATCGTTATTCTAAATATTCGTTCAATAAAGAGATAGAGTTGGTATATGAAGTGCGCAGAAATAAATAAATACAAGTGAGAAAATCGTATATATTGATGGATTTTTAATAAAGTTAAATTATGATGATTTGATTATATAAATTACATCATTAACTAGTGCCTTCGAGGTATGTAAGTATAATCGCGGTAAGTATCAGTAAATATGAAACAGAAGTGCGGCATTATTAAGATTTGCACGCGTATAGGTATATATATATATATATATATATATATATATATATATATATATATATATATATATATATATATATATATATATAAATGATCGTGATGATATAATATATGTATTTCGTACACGCAATCATAGATCTCTGCGCATGAAGTAATAATTGGCACTGTGCTTATAATACACATAACTTGAAATGCAGCGTGAATCGGATAATTATTGTTTATACTAATGAGTTATTAAGAAAATATTTTAGTTGTTCCTATTGTTTTTAATTGTTAAATTTTATTAATAATTAAAACTCTAGTAGGTGAAGAAAAACCTCAATTATAAATATATACATAACTTCAAGCCTATTCCTATCAAATGAGGTGGCAGAAAACCCTTTATATACTACCACATATCTTGACAATTTTTCGCCATTTTTAATCATATCTATAAATGTTTATAATTTGCTAGTATTTGATATTTACGTAAATTCAATTTTTGAGTTTCATAGGTGTCACACAGATATGTTCTTCTTTATTTATATGTAACAACAAATGTGGTGAAAGATAATTATAGTTTTCTTATAGTTTTTGCGGAAGAACCACCAAAGTATAACTACAGTAAATATATCGTTGTAATTCAGACCGACATCGACAATTAGAAAGTATAATAATACAACTGATTATAATTCAATAATCAGTGATTCGCGACAAATATTATGTAAGGAGGATTAGTTTCCCCGCTTACATAAATATAAGTTTTTATAAGATTCTTATCCGGTCTATTCATCATCCGAACCAAATATATGCATAACACTAAAGTAAACATCTTGGAGTGAAAACATATTTTGTTATCAATTATCAATTGATTTAGTTCGCAATTCAATAAAATATATAAAATTTAAAAATGTGCGTTACGAAATTCTTGTTAATTTATAGATTTGAAAATAATATATATATATATATATATATATATATATATATATATATATATATATATATATATATATATATATATATATATATATATATATATATATATATATATATACATATATACATATATATATATATATATATATATATATATATATATATATATATATTGGTATATAATAGGTATATAAATATTTCCGAGCCCAAACAAAAACTACTCTAGTTTTGTTCAATAGAAAGTAAAATTTAATTCTACATCCGATTTCTATTCTTCTTTATTAAAAATCTTGAATTAGATGACACGCGTTAATAATAAAAAAAAAATGTGCATATTAAAATCGAAACGTCTTTATTTACCTTTTATATATCCGTCACCTAACGAGCACGAAACAAATATGTAACTGTTACACTTTGTATAAACACCAAATCAATCAGTTCGAAAAGTGAAACTTTTTCTATAATCCATTTGATTGAAGAATTGAACACGCAAGACGGTCAATAATCTACTGACAAGCAATATTTTTTCTATAACTCCATTTAAACCGAAAGTAGGAGAAGAAGTGTAACATTATAAAGAAACCACAAAAATGTTGCTTATTCTATAAATTTCTTAACTTCATTTAAAATGATTAAACTTTATTTGTTTATTAGGTATCTAAATTTTTCTTGAATATAATATATTATCAATAAGAAAAAACCCATTGCAAAAAGTGGAGATAATACAAATAAATGGCATTACTTGTAGTTATTGCGTATGTATCGTATATAGATTTAACCAATTTCACTACTCAATCTTTCCAATTCAATGACCACAGTTTGAATGCACTGTATAGGTGTAATCAATAGCAATAAATGAGAAAGGAAAAGATATCTATGTGAACTTGAACTAGATTCAATGAGTTATATGTGCCACCTTTTGTTTTCAATTTCTTGTAGTATCAAAAACGCTCGAAGGTACTACATAGTAAGTACATACATACAACAATAACCATATGTCTTTATATAGAAATTGGTTTCACTTAAAAACAGTTAAAATATTCAAGTTTATTATTCCGTATCACATTTTCATATACATATATGCGCGCTGCCATCTAATGAACAAGTTGCATTGCCTATAAGAAAATGTACTTTACGTTGGAAAGTTCAAATCGATCCATCAAGTGTGGAATATTCTGTTGCAACTTTCCAATTCTGTATATATTAAGAATAATTATAAAAATGACATCTAATAATATCTTCAATATCGAGATCGTATGAAGATATTCATGCCTAAATGTCAGGTAGTTTCTTAAGAAATTAAATACTTAGAAGTGATTGTATTCTACATACTGAGTCCGGTTTTAGTGAAGTATCACAAAATATCCGGATATAGTGACGTTACTTCCTTGACCAGTAGAATTTCTCAGTTTATTATGAATTGTATCAGGAATGATTTATATTATAATAGAATGCGAGGTGAAATGATGTACTAAAGTATTGCTGTGCTGGCATCCCGTTTAACGTTTAAGTAAAGTTGTCAACCAGGTGAGAAGTTATATATTTTTATTTAATTTTAAATGTTTTAATAGCATAACAAAAAGTATTTCATATTCGGAAATGTTTGTTATTTAACATACGAATGAGTAAACTTCTTCCTGTGGAAGTATTCATAGATAATTTAAAATTAAATAAATAATTTAAAAACGAAATGTCAATAACAAACTAAAGTTTCAAGGTCAATAACTTAATTTGATAATATACTGGGAGTTAAAGAAATATTAATACTTCTGTAGTAGGTATGTTGTAATATTTACGGAAACGTTTAGAATTTTGTGTACAAATGATTGTGGTCCGAGTTCACACGATGACAAATAGTGAAAATGTTTACTAATTGTTTATTACAACGGACATCTTGCGACACACAAGAAGCCTTGTGGTAGTCGCGTTTTTTAGGCAGAAATTAAAGCTGATTCATTTCCTTAAATAATTAAAGATACTTAACTAACTTCCGTCCTAAAAAGTAAATTGAAACTATCACCAAGTTTCCTACATCCGAACTATTTAATTCATATATAATTGTTGAACAATAACTTTAAATAAAGAAGTATATTTGTGAACTTTCATATAAATATCTTACTTGTCATCTCCGCCATCCAATGGATGATTTTGACTACAAAATCCTCCATTGATAATAAATTCACTGCAACAAATCGAATCCGGAATACTGGGTACTGAAGAATCGGTTTCCATATCAGATATTTGTAATAACAGAAGTCTTGCATCTGCATCATGTGTTTGTGGGCGGCGCCGGCTCCAATTTACCATAGACATATCGGTACATTCTGATAAAGATCTAGTGTAGTTTCTGTATTTATATTTGGATTTATGCGTATGTGATACGTGTAAACGTAGCAAGTCCAATAAACACATTTTCTTTCAATACGATCCAAGTCCAATGATCTTTACTTCACAATATAAACGGTGTTATTGCGTTCAATTTAACATTATTTATTTATTAGAACATCACCTTGTTATAACATATTTTTATGTCACTAAATGTACTAATTCACAGTACATTTGAAAATATATTGTGTCTTCAACACTTATTACACAAACTCAGAATAAATTTAATATGTTTGGCATTATTTATTTTATTATTATATGATTCCCAATAAATAATAAGCATCACTCAAACATATATACCCAAATCATAATTAGGGAGTGTAAAAATGTTTTTAAAGCGTTTAAAAAACACTTTAAATTAAAACAAACACACAATAATTTAAATAAAAGAAAGTTCACTAATAGTATAAAATATATACACTTTTTTGTGTATATAACAATATTTGTCACTGTTATTAAAATCGTCGTCGTTTGGCTCGTCTAGTTATACAGAATGTTAGTTATTATAATATAAAATAAACGAATTGTCTTGTTTCATGCGCAGAACAGAGCAAACTGTTTAGTCTTTGCAAGCGTAGCTACCAACATATTCTAAACTCGCGCAACTATTATCTACGCACGAAAAATTATACAGAGTACGAAAAAAAAGCATCTTAATTGCTATAGTTTGATGGTGGAAAGTATAGCGAATAACTAAGTACAAGCGATTTCACAGAAAGTAAGATTATTTATGCAGAACGATAGGGCATTTTATTTAGCAGAGCCGTCTTAAACTGTTTCATGAAAAACTATATTAAAGTATAAAATTGATTAAAATTATGTTTACGTGCTGTTAAATTCTAAAACAATGAATTGTTTTCTGCATACCGATATAAAAAACAAATGTTTTAATTTTATATTCCTAACGTTTTTATAAATTTGTTTTTAACTTAGCATGGATTCTAAACGTAATTTGTCCTTAAGACAACTCTGATTTATTGAATCTATGACACTGTAACAGTTGTTTGCATTATTGGTTTTTTGTTTGTTTTATTTGCTTGAATATATAGGTTATTAGAGAACGATTTGTATATTTGTAAGAAGAATTTGCATTTTGTGGAAAGTATTTAAAAAGAAAAAGTGGATGATTTTGCCGAATGATACAAGCGTGACTTGCGACAACAAAGATACTGCGACAAGCTTTGATAATTGACTAAGTTTCATTTTTTAATTGATGAATAATTGTTTACGAATAATTCATTTGTAGAAAGTAAAAATGCATGTATACATGAGCAGGAACTTTAAATTTAGCACAATTGTATTTTAATAAATAAAAACTTTACGTCTACTATTAATTTGAAAATAAGTCAACCTATTAGAGCACAAAGGAGACATACTTCAAAATTAAATAATAAAACGAATTTTAAACTTAAATTACTTCATGGAATAAAATTTATAAAAAAAACATGCATTAAAAAATTAGTAAACATTTGGAATCTGTATATAATTTACAATGTGTCAACTTAAAAAGAAATTCATACGCCCTGTTTATTCGTGAAATTTACAAAAAACTCATCCACATAAGAAAAAAGCAATTGTACTACTTTATTATGTAAAGCAATTTATTTTTGTGTCTCATTTTCCTAAAAAAAAAAATCATAATAAAATGAATTAAAAATTATAATAACGGAATATATATGTTTCATATTCCAGTATAAGATATAATTACAAAGTCAAGACAGCAAGAAATAAGAATGAATTGTCACTGAAATAACTGTAAGGCTGGCAGCCAAGGCAACGCAACGCAACGCAACGTAACGCAACGTAACGCAACGCAACGCAACGCTCCGAAGAACGGAGCGGTTTACCCATGTCAACGCAAGCTCTGGCGCGGAAACTCAACAGATATACAGGCTGATTATAAACTTCACTTTAACATTATTATATTTTAAATATAATTACTATTTTTTAAATATACTTAGGTATATTCGATTTTTTTACTGCAACACCAATTCGTTTAAAATAAAATAAAATATGCATCTACTAGCAGATTTATTTTATAGAAATTATATTACGTTTATTAATAAATCAAATTTTACAAATCGTTGAAGTACGAATATTATACACTTGGACCAAATATAAAAAGATATTAAAATTACAAATACATGAATTAAAATCGCGTTATCAAAAATGTAAAACATTATAATAACAAAATATGCTTAAAACACATGTGTTTTAAATAAATATGTCATTATAAAATAAATATTACCGTAATTGTTTTCGTTGCACAAATCATATTTATTTTATAATAATATATTTCGTCAATAAATAAAAATAGAAATAAAATTTATTAAATGTGAAATATATTAGAAGCTACCCAATTTTGTATGTTTGATTACTTTTTCGAAATATGTTTAGGTATTGTAGATTTGATATGGCTATATTTTAAAGTTTTCGCTCCACCTGAAACACTCACAATTTTAGTTCGTTTTAGTAAAGTATTAGTTGGAGTAACAGTTTGAGATAATGATGGTATTGTTTTTGTTGGATTAGTACTAGGTTTTATCAGACTTGAACCAGCGATACTTTTAATTGAAGTATATCGAATTGGTGGTCTACACATTGGTTTAACAGATTTAATCTTTGGATTTGTCGATATATTCGGACTAGATCCTGATGGACTTTTCTCCTTTTTATTCCTTTCTGCTCCAATAACAGGTAAAGATTCTGTTGATCCCTAAACGTATACGCCAAAGTTTGAACTAGTTGATCTTGTATATAGATAATAAATCGAACCTTAATTTTCGACACATCACATTGCAACAATGATTTCATTTGCCTATTTTCATACATAGTAACAACATCATTAACTAACTCTTGTGCATGTTTCAATTTCGTGTATTCGTCTTCGACATCACTTGTAGAATCAATTGGACTTGACGTCATTGCAAGTTGACCGGTTACCAATAGATTCTAAAACATGTTTTTAATGAAGACAACGATATTTTGCTTGTTAAGTACAACTTACAGGACTAGACTTTGTTAGACATGAAAATATTGGTTTTTTTGGTGTTTTAGTCAAAATACCCGGTGACGGTATTTCCATCTGATCCACCGTTCCGGCTAATGTGTCTAGGGAACGGTAACGAGTCGGGGACATTGGTAGTTCCGGTGACTTTATGTTAAATGTTGGATTGATTGCGATTACATTGGATGACATGGCTAAATTATGATGTAGATATGGACTGCGCGTATATTTCGTTGGGGTGCTCATGCTGTTCTGATTTATGTCATTTGGCGGCGATTTTACCATATGAAATAAGTGATTCATTACTGTTTTTATGACTGTCTGTGTAGCTATTGGTATTGGTAATAGTAAATCGCTACCCGTTTCTTTGATATTTTCCTGTATTCAAAATTATTATTTTAAATACACTAATAGACATTTCATATTTAATCAATAAATAAAAATGTAATGTAAAATTATATTCCTGATGGATTTCTCCAGCAGAAAAATTATTTTATCTTACAGAGATATCCAATATAGATTACAAAATAAAATAATGATCTAGCGATAATTCAACATATTTATTTTTCTAATTCGCGAATATAATAGTTTTTTAATCAAAAATACGCGACTTATTAAAATTTGATTGCTGATGAGTAATTAGAAAGAAAAAAAAACTTCAAAATCGTTATGAATCATAAAAAACTTTAGACATAAAAAAAGCTACCTTGATTGCTTTTGGTCCAGTACCCGATATCTCCCATTTAACAGCTTCCGCTACGTTAGGGCACTGGCATTCAGATGCTCTCTCTAAAATGCAACGTAATCCGGAATGACCACATGTGATCATGATTTTCATTCCACGATCGCCATTTTGTATTGGTGCAATATCTTGCGCATCATGTGCATCGAAAAACCGAATTTTACATCCTAATACTTGTAATAATGAAACTAATTCGATTACATCGGGTTCAATAGTCTATTAGAAAATATATATACAATAATTTAAATGAAAAATAGATTTTATCGATAAAATTAACTTACATTTTCTATTTCATTTAAATTCACCCATTTTGATGTCCAGTTGGCAAAATCTTTCTGTATTGTTTTAAACGGCGTTTCGCGATTCATATTTATAATAAAATCAAATTTCAAGTTTTAAAACACATGCAACACATATGCTGTTATAAAAATGCTAATAAATAAATGTTCGGCTTTGTCTTGAAATATATAAGCTGTTTATAACGTGTTTAAACAATAAAACTTTATCTCTTTCAAATTATTTGTTGTTCTATGCAAACATTTATGATTTTGAGCGCTTAAATATTTTAGGTGAATTGGTTCAATAATTTACATCATTTTCTAAACTTTGAACTTTAATAAAAAGCAATCTTTAATCTATTTATTTTAGTAAGCTTTAAAAGTAAGAAATTTGCTTATTAAAAATATATAACAAATTACAATTATGTTTTAATTTTAGATACTAACAAAGCTTGTTTGTTTATTATTTATTTAAATAAAATAACAAGCTTTGTTGTTGTTTGATCAAATATATTTAATTATTAGAAACATATAGTACAAATAAGGAAAACTGTTTCAATATATGTATATATAGGCAAATTGAAATTGTATTTGCATTTATGTTAAGCGAAATGTAAAATATTGGGATGCAGACTTTAGTTGATTGTCGCGCGCATCTATTGAGTTTCCGTAGCTGCGAGTGAAGTGTGGAACAAACGATATTTAGAACTGTTCACTACATTCACAACGGTTAAATTTTGCTTGTAATCATTTTGACAGACGATTTTCTTTGGGTTTCGGTCAGTTTCGGTGTTTGTTATTTGTAAAATAAATTTACAATGCCGGACCATTTAGGAGATGATATGCGAAAAATAAAAAATGAAGAAAAACCAGAAGAAGAGAAAGAAATTAAATGTAAGTATACAGAAATGTTGGTTAAACAAAGTTTCGCCTTTATCTTAATTTGTTCTATTTTTATGTAGCGTTGGATGAAGCTGATATAGCCCTATTAAAAACATACGTAAGTATTTTAAAATACGAAATAGTTCTTTGTCTTTAAAATGTTGATATTTAGGGGCAAGGACAATATACAAAAAGCATTAAAGTCGTTGAGGAAGACATTCAAACGATTATAAAACGTGTTAATGAATTAACTGGTATAAAAGAATCTGATACTGGGCTTGCGCCACCAGCTCTATGGGATTTGGCAGCCGATAAACAAACGCTTCAAAATGAACAACCACTACAAGTTGCACGTTGTACTAAAATCATCAATGCCGATTCGGATGATCCGAAATATATTATCAATGTGAAACAATTCGCTAAATTCGTTGTTGATCTTGCGGACTCAGTTGCTCCCACTGATATTGAAGAAGGGATGAGAGTCGGGTATTTATTTTTCAGGAGTTTAATTGGCAATTGTTATATTTCGATGTTTTTAGGGTTGACCGAAATAAGTATCAAATTCATATTCCACTACCACCAAAAATCGATCCAACTGTTACTATGATGCAAGTTGAAGAAAAACCTGATGTTACTTATAGTGATGTAGGAGGTTGCAAGGAGCAAATAGAGAAATTGAGAGAAGTTGTAGAAACTCCTTTACTTCACGTAATTATTTCTATTTTAAACATTTTTTTTCTCATTCATTACTTTCTAAATATTTCAGCCTGAGAAGTTCGTCAAACTAGGAATCGAACCACCAAAAGGCGTTCTTCTTTTCGGCCCTCCCGGCACCGGTAAAACTCTGTGCGCTCGCGCAGTCGCCAACCGCACAGATGCTTGTTTCATTCGCGTCATCGGTTCCGAACTTGTACAAAAATACGTAGGCGAAGGTGCTCGTATGGTCCGCGAACTATTCGAAATGGCGCGCTCCAAAAAAGCATGTTTAATATTTTTCGATGAAATCGACGCTATTGGCGGTGCGAGATTCGACGATGGTGCCGGTGGCGACAACGAAGTTCAACGCACAATGTTAGAACTAATCAACCAACTAGACGGTTTCGATCCACGTGGAAACATCAAAGTGTTGATGGCCACTAATCGACCTGATACTTTAGATCCAGCGCTGATGCGTCCAGGCCGTTTAGATCGTAAAGTTGAGTTTGGTTTGCCGGATTTGGAAGGGCGTTCGCATATTTTTAAAATTCACGCTAGGTCTATGTCAGTTGAGAGGGATATTCGTTTTGAGTTGTTGGCTAGATTGTGTCCGAATTCGACTGGCGCTGAGATTAGATCGGTGTGTACTGAAGCGGGTATGTTTGCTATTCGGGCTCGTAGGAAAGTTGCTACTGAGAAAGATTTCTTGGAAGCTGTTAATAAAGTTATTAAGTCGTACGCTAAGTTCTCTGCTACACCTAGATATATGACTTACAATTAAATTATTATATTGATTTTTGTAATAAAAGTATCTAAATAAATTAATATTGTACTACTATTTAATGTTTTTATTATTTATTTATTTATTTATACGTGTTTTGTAGAAAATTAACCAAATTTATTTAGAATTTTCGTAACTAATCGAAGACCAGAAATATATAAAAAGCCATTCGTTTTACATGCGTGTAAAGCGTGAATTTCGTAGTAGTTTTGTTGGCGTTGAGTTTCCATGATTTGGTTTTCATAGCTCAGCTTTAAATTTAGACAGTCTTACTTCCACGTAATGTATATTATCTAAATATGGCGGTAAAATATGTTTAAGCACAAACGTCCATTTTATTCATTTAGTGTGTTTTCAATTAGTTTACTGTTAATGCGCGGATCTAAATATGTATTACATTTGCGTAAATTCGGCCATTATATTAAGCCTAAATGTAAATCATTTCTTACATGATTAAGTGAAACTAATCATTTCTAATAAATTATATGTCTTTTAAAATGGCGAGTAAAACAATTTACTTAGCTTAATTTACAAAAACAAGTTATTCGCAAACGGTAAAAATATCGATTTGCATATATAAGGTATTCCGAAAATAATAAATAAACAGGTTTATGTGATGATACAAAATATACAAATATAAATTGTATAAGTTATGACAGTATAATTTGCATATTTGCTGGTTCTCAGCACATACACCCACTTCACACTGGCCAATAATAGACATGTATTTATAAATTACGCGATACTAAAACAAATAAATATAACTCATTGTAAAAAACACACAGAAAAAATACGTACACCTTACGCCAGTTTACATATCACTTATATGTGCTCAGATATTCCTATATCAATGAGTATTCGCAGAATTCCAATATTCATAAATTATATTGTAAATTGTTTTCTTGAACATCTGGGATGAACATATTTAGCAATAACTTTGTTTAAGCGCAACAGGAAATAATTTAGTAAAGAACAAAAATTTTATAGTTTAGAATATTTATTAATATATTCTTATTTAAAAACAAGAAAAAAAACTAACAGTTATTTGTTGACATTTTTGTATTTCGTTGACAGGGTATTAACATATATATGGAATTCGATTATTATAATTGATAACTTTTAGATTCGACATTTTTCATTTCATTAAAACAATATTAATTACAATGAAATTTTTATCTCAGCATTGCGGAATGTCTTCATTTAAACAAATAACTATTAATTTCAAACAATATAATTATCTATATATCTTTAGGGCGTGGGGTGGTTTTAATAAGTATAATTTCGTATCGTTGGCGAAAAGTCTAGGAAGAGAAAGGACATGTATACCATAAATCTAGATCTGTTTATCGATAATCGATATAAATCCTTTCTTGATAAGAAAATAGTTCAAGTTAGAATGTTTCTATTTATGTTGCATGATGCGTATTATTTGATTGGAGACTTTATAGAGAGCAGTTAGTCGAATTTAAATTCATACAATTAAGTCGTAATTAATTTAAATTCTGCAGTTCTAAATAGATGACATTGGCCGGTACATTGACCCATGTCCAACATACGCGAAATATATTTCTAGTTTTGTTATAATATAATCAGTTAATTAATTTCCGATTACACTTGAAAACATAAACCACAGATCTGTGGTTGAACCGGCGAGACAATCGGAAATACAATTATTAATATTCATTAAATTCAATTCAAATTCTGCATGGCACCCTATGATGTAGCAACGTTCTCATATATGCAAAAAAAAACAATAAAACAAGCACAAAACACATATGGGATATACGAATCACACAAACAACAATTTCCTCTGGGGTTAATGTTTATAATATATATACAAGTCAACATCTCGCCATGTAATTTAAATTTACATACTGCATATTATGTTAGTGCTCTTTGTAACTTGTGTACGTCATCAATTTGATGACGACCCTCTCTTTGTCTTATGATGCAAGCCTCATATACAATCGGTTGACATTGGTCAGAGCTTATCAGGATGTGCAGCATTGAAATGTGCTTTGGTTACGAAATATTATTTGTTGTTGTGTTGCATTCGAAATGATTTCTCTACTAGGTGTTCCTATTATGATTCGCTAGACGATTCTTTTATAAATCGCATATGGCATTGCAAATTAGTATACATAGTAATACATATTTGCATGACTCTCAATAAAGTTTAAATACATTTATGTTGCTATTGGTGAATATTATAATTGTTTAAATCATGTAGGAGCTTGAAATAACAAACCTATTCATAAACTGTCAAACATATTTTACTTAAATCCTCAACTTAGCATTAATGTTAAATTTTCTGTAATGGTTCGAACACAATGCACTCTATTGTCATGACAATGCAGATGTAACAATTGTATTTTAAACGGATTTTAGTTGCTTATGAACGGCACAGAAATGACAAAAAGTCTTTAAAGAATAACCAAAAGTATAATAAGATTAGAATGGTCTACTCCTTGTTCTTTTTAAGAAGACACCCATGTCTTCTGTAGCACAATGTGATTCATCATCTTGTTATCTGATATTATTATAGTGATTCTTCAACACCTACATTCGAAACTGTTGAAATAAATTGTATTTGGTATTGGGTATACAATTTCGAGTTGTCAACCTGACGTCACGACGACATTGACAAGTCGCCTCTACGGAAGAATGATGGCTTTGTTAACAGATATCCGATTTTGAAACTAATTCCTCGTATGAGAAAATAAACTAATCTTATGTGTTCTCAAATTTCTGTGGTCGAAATACACTTTTTAAAAAAATTCCTGTTATATGTGTATTTATTTACATCAATCGCCTAATACATTTTATTTAGAGTGTAAAATATTTTTATTGTTTGTAATAATTGATAAATTGCAATAAATAATTCAAAATAAATAAAAAGAACACTCCTATTTCCAATAAAACAGTTCACTGAACTGCAATAACACATTACCAAATGACAACTGGAACGAACTAACAAATAAATCGCGGTTAATATTCATTTATACACACACACA
>JADQWA010000122.1:45309-59625 GCA_018344505.1 Nebria ingens riversi | reverse complement strand
ACGTAAAAGACAGTTTAGGGCCAACACATAGCCGATGTTTTAAAATAAAATCTCATATTTTTCGAAGAATAATATATTTTTAGATGATGATTTTGTCTTGTTTTTATTTCGTCTTCTTCAACATTTTAAATACAATGTGTAATAAAACAAAGGAATTATTAAAATTAGATTGATATATTTATTGTTATTTATGACCAAGAATAATAGTTTTTTGTTTCAAAAATGACGTTTTTTTTGTCATAAATTCCAGAAAATTGGAATAATATTTTCTTGTCAAAAATTAAATATCTTAACTACTTTTATTGTCATAAAACAAAAATCATTTTGATTAACTTTCAGATATTAAACATGTAATTTTATTGTGAAAATCTCAAAGCGCATTTTCTGTATAATTTTGTATTTATTAAAACCTATAGATACAAATTTACTTAAATCGTTTTTATGAAAATTATGACGAAAAAGGTATATTTTCTTCTCTTTTTGTATTGCTTAATAGCTACCTTTTATGCGATTTTATCAAGCATAATCTTATAACTCTTACTCCATGCTCTCCAATGGTAAAGTTTTTGCGCAATGGTAGGAAGTATTTTCTTTTAATTTCCGAATCGATGTAGCTTCGCTCAGCCGCAACAACCGTATTCTCTTTCATGATTAAATAGCCCCAAGTGAAAATGATGTCCAAAGATACTAACGGTACTCTGAACAAATTACTGATTTCATCGGGCAGAAAGGTTTTAGATAATTAAAGAAAAAGTTCAGTGCTCTACAGTGCAATTGGCACATGTAATATAAATTACATTTTCTAAAGCACATGCCACTACCATTACTTATATCATTTAAAAATAAATAAATGAAATTTTATGTTATACTTCTACAAACTTTAGTGGTAGTTTTACCAAGGAGTGAGCGATTATTATTAAATTACGATACAATTAATTTTTATTACAACTACTTCGTAATCTTTTACGTCGACATACGAACATATTTAAAATAATAATATTTGTTCTTTACATCTAAAAAATTATGTGATCTAAATCTAAGTGATGAAAATAAACTGAAAACTGTGTAAAATCTGATGTTCTACAATTTGATCTGTATAATTTATTAGTTTCCTTACATGTCAATACTATAAAAACGCCTCATATTCTATGTTTACTAAAATATGTACATACATACATTAACATTTATGGTGGTTAAAGCCTATTTAAAAAAAATCAATTATGAACCAACTAGAGTAAAAGTAATTTTGGTGCAACTTGGCTTGAAGAAGAAACCGTGCAATCACTCTCGTATTTATTATCTTCAAATGCTAATTACAAAAAGATTTATTTGTAAGTAGGGCGTAACATTTAAAAAAATTATTGTTATCATTTAAAAATGTAAACTACCATACCTACTACAAATCTGATATTAATCCAACGGTAATTTGTACTTTTAATTTATTATTAATCTAGAATGAAGAAGTATTTTCATTTATTTGTTATTCGCCGTTCTTCGTTAAGAAATATGCTAATAAAAACTCATTCATTCATCGTAAATATAGGTTTAACTATTTCAATATTTATTTACCTAAGCTGTTTTCTAGGACAGAAATATGTTATTTTAAAATGACTCCAGTATTGAATGAATTTTAAATCAGCCTAATAAACATTTTCAAAACATTGTCAGACTAAAGACTATTCTCCCATTAGGTTTTTCTTTATTCTGGAACGTTGTCAATAACAATTATAACTATGACTGAGATCCTTAACAATATTTATTTTTTATTATTTCTTCAGTCTATAAATACTTTGATTTGTTGTTTACTTCTATATAAATGAACTGACGGTAACAATTAATAGTTAGAGCACTTGTGGTTAGGTGAAACCTACCCGAAAATTAAGAAAAATATTTTTAATATGCTATATCAATTTAAATAAGAAGGATATCAAAATGCAAATTTTGGAAAATTCAAGGAAATATAATTAGGTATTCATTATATATTATATTGATCGGATATTTGATGGTTTCAAATAAATGAAATGCCTAAGCGAATATATTCTTCATTGCTACAATATTTTGAATATTTTGGTAACCTTTTATATCTTGCTCATTCATCCTGTGGTAAACATTAATTTTGAAGGGTCTTCGTGACTTTGGCAAATTTTTGCTAAGCCATCGGTAGCTTTATGAATTGTTCACCTCAATGTAAGTTTTATGTTTGAAATTATGCGGAAATGTTTGCAGTTATATTTTGTGTATGCAAGGTAAAGTGCAGGTGTGGCCAGTAAACTTTGCGGGACTCACCCACACCTGGGCCTTACCTTTCAAATAAGAAAAAACACCGTTATTTTGTGCATTTTTATAGGTAAATCACTGTATACAATTCGCTATGAACAACTGATTTTTGTATCATAGTTTTAAAATTTTGGATGTTTTGAGCTATTCAAGCAATATTTTTACATTATTAGTCTGTTTTAAAAAACATATGACAGACAATTGCAATGGCATGATAAAATACATACACTTATGTTGTACATAGTTAGCTGCATAAATTATACGCATTTTATTTTGTTTGTGCTTAAATTATGGTGGTTGCCATCCTTATAATACCTGTAATATATGCGCTTTAGTGCTCTTGTGGGTAAGTAGACGAACCAACAAAGCAGTCTTAATTTAATATCTGTGGGTAATGTATTATGAAGATACGTAAATTTGCTGCGCATGGATCTATAAAATAGGTCCAAGCGCATTAAGTTCACCTTTTTATACGTAAAGAATATAATAAACTATCCATAATAATATTTAATCACGTTGATGTACATTTTTTCGCGATTACTATTCCATATGTGTTATCGTAAACTCTCTGTACTTCATTGATATTGCTTTCATGTACTAGATGATATCAGCACCGCAACGAGATAATTTTGCACCCCTGGTAAAACATTTAATCCTTTATTGCGTAATTTTTTAAATTCTGTATATAAAAACATCGGCCATGTATTGGCCCTAAACTTTCTTTTACGAAGTCAGTGTATTTTGATTTGATAGTATATAAATTAAAATATAAAATGTTTAAATTTAAAAGAAAATATTTTCATTCATTATGTCTAGTAAAATTGTGGTAAAGTTAGATTATTGTCAGATTTCTAAAAAAACATATGTATTTTAGATTTAAAATGTTCGATTCTATAGTAATATACAGAAAATATAATTATTCATAACACATTATTAAAAATTATTATGGCCGGACATTTATATTTATATATAATATTTTAAATTATTTACTAACCTTTGTAACGCTTTTTCACTAAACTTATTTGTAACACTGACAATAAATGTTATATGTCAAAATATTTAAAACAATTGACATGCATAGTAGATGCGATTTATTATATATAATTTCCCATACCTACGTAACTATGGCAATATCAATAAGATAAGATCTTGTAACTGGTACTTTTTGAAGAAATGTTTCAAACAAAAGTTGTGCAGAATACTAATATCTTTGAATGTTAATGTAACTATATTTATTGTAAGCACAGCCGTTTCGGAGATATTGCAGAAATTACAAAAAATGACTCAAGTAAACATGCACTTCCGGTTTGAATATGCTTTTCAAAAATAGAAGGTTTTCCTCCCAGGCATATACAAATCTTAAGTTTAAAGTTTCATAATTTTATCTTTAACGGTGTAGGCTGTAGAGCGCACACAGCACACACACACACACACACACACACACACACACACACACACACACACACACACACACACACACACACACACACGGACGTCATTCCAAAAATAGTCAGACTCGATTCAGGGAAGGTCAAAAGGTGTATTTCCGTAAAAATTTCGAGAAATTTTTTTTCGTGATTACAATACTTACTTATACTTCGTAAAAGAAAGTAAAAATATTTGCAGTGTCTTGCATTAGACTTTCTTCTACGTAGTAGGTATAATTTTTTTCAAATTCAAGAAAATAACATTATTCATTACGCTATACCGATTTCAAATTATTATGGCCGGACGTTTTTTAGTCTTCAAATAAATTAAAAACCTAACAGAATATTTATGTATATTACTTTTATTATTTTACTAAGATTTGAAATTCTTTTTCACTAATTCTATTTGTCACAAATAGATGTTTAATATCAAATCCACAATTTATTTGAGTTTATTTTGTTATCTTCTTCAGAGGCATACTTGATACAATTTATTAAATATACTTTCCCATACCTACGTAATTATGGAAACATAAATATGAAATTTAAGAATTACAATAGCGATTTTTTTATAAATGATATACTTGTAGAAGAAAAATTCAAACAATTGTTGTGTGACATAGCATTATTTTAATTTTAATTGTAACTATTTTTATTGGAAGTGCAGTCGTTTCGGAAATATTGCAGAAACCGCCAAAGTGTAAACATGCACTTCCGATTTGAATATTTCTTTCAAAGGGTTTCTTGTCAGACATATACAAATCTTAAGTTTAAAGTTTCATTATTTTACCTTCAACAATTTAGGCAGAGGACGCACACACACACACACACACACACACACACTCGGTCACTCAGTCACTCATTCAGTCACTTACTCACTCAATCACCCCACACATATATTTATATATATACGAGTATATATATATATATATATATATATATATATATATATAATATATATATATATATATATATATATATATATATATATATATCTATATACATATGTTATATATATATATATATATATATATATATATATATATATATATATATATATAAAGTAGTTTAGATATGAGTATATTCATTAATTCAGATAGTGAGTGAGTATACTCAATTATATGAAGCATCCTAAATAAAGTTCTAGTTGGTCAATCGAGTTGGTGATGTTAAGTTATAACGGTTATGCTAATAGAGTGAGTATACTCACTTACTGTCGGAATTAGTGATTGAATATGGTTGAAAATAATTTGAATATCTAGCAAGTTATGAGTATGGGAAATAATAAAGGTTTGAAGAACAAATATGTAATCCGATATAGATTGATATTGAGTTATTAAGAAAACTTGCCTGCGCCCATTAATGGCAAAATGTTATTTATGTATGTTCATGTTCATTATCGTTTGGTATTTTCTTGATGTTTTTGTTCAGTTTTCTTTTGATGGTACTTGTTTAATAAATGCATAGTCTAGACACATTACAAACTTTATAAAATTGTATTTTGTCTGAAATAAATGAAACTTATTACTAAACCTGCTTGTATTTTATAAAGAACAACATTTATTAAAAACTGTATTGCACTTTAGAATAATTAATTACAGAATATGTTATATTTAAGCAATTTTGATTACAGGGAGAAAAACACACGGCAGACCTTTTCTTAGGGACATATTTACTGGATGTGGTTTTATTCGCTACATTTGCAAGCCACAATACTTACTGAATTGTTGGGGCTGTTTTAATTAAATATTGAATATCCTACATACCCATATATTCTACTTAATTTGTATCGATTAAAAAAGAAAAAAGTACAATTTTTGAAATTTGATATCACGCACAATAAAGATTGGTAAATTTGCCAACATAAATTTATTTTACAGGTTAGGAACTATAATGAGAATGTGCTATATTTGACAGCTTTCAACTCTTCATCATTCTTCCAATTAAATTGTCACTTTTCACTTCTTTAAAGATATTACAAAATGTATAGCATGACACGAACAATTTCAAATGCTTTACTTAATGAACGTTGCTCAACAAATTCACGAAAATAAAGTATCCTGGAAGAAGAAAAGTGATATCGATAACTCTATTATTTAATAATTTTTTTGAGAAACGTATAAATGCTTAAGTATTTCCTTCTTATAGCAGCACTGAAAGAACTTTTGAAAAGTGAAAAGGAAATAAATCTTATAAATGTGGAACAGCTTGCTGGAATAATAAATTTATGTAGACACTCATTTTAGTTTTAGAAAACTTTTCTCAGCAGCATATATTAATTTGAAGACAATTTAGTTGCTTCGATTTTAGATTAGACTTGTATGTTTTAATAATTTAAAATATATATCTGAATAAAATTTAAAGTTATCATGCAGTTAAAGTTGTTTATGGGAATACTACATTGCTGTCAGTTTATTCTTTTGTTAAATTTAAATGCACCTTTAACTGGTAATGATGGAATTGTCTTTTAACTTCGAACAAGGAATCAAACATGAAAATTCGTTACTCTTTTGTATATATATAGTAATAATGTATCATTTTATAATTTAGTCTGTATTCATCTAAGAAATATTTGCTTTTGGTACAGAATCAGCTCCAAATAGATGATAATCAATAAAATAAAAAAATAAAATAGCAAAATGGATTTATCTTAATATTAATGTATAGTTGATTTAAAGTCTCATCGCGGACGTTGGTTGCAGAGTCTTTCATTTTATAGATGTAGCATCCGCCATTTTATTAGTTAACTTTCAATATGATTTTGCTTCTGATTTTCAAAGCTTCAGTCTGTGAAGTAAAAGGAGCTTTCAATCTAGATTGCGATTGAACTTCCTCATTAATGGTTTTTGGTAATGTAAATCACAATCCGCTTCCTTATTTAATTCCTCCTTATCATGTTTGCTTGGATGTGAATTCGTTGAATGTCTAATTTCCTTGGAATGGTGAAATATTAATGACCATAAGTCAAATTTAAGTACCATTTAGTAATCCACATTTAGTTTCGACTAGAAAATCTAAATTAATAAATACTTTAATCAAAATGATACTTATAGCATGACAAAAAGAATTTTTTAAATATTTAATTACAGCGGAAACATTTATAATTTTTCCGGATATTACTAGGACTATTTTATGTTTTTTTTTACAGAAGATATTAGTCATATTACAAATGGAATAACAATTCATGTAGTAATTTCATTTTAACTATTCTTTTACTGTTTGGTAAAAAATTGCAACGAAAAATAACAAAAAAGTTAAAACTAAAAATAGTGACTTTATGACACTACCTTAAAGAATATTACTGGCTGATAAATATTAATACATTGTCGGAAACTCATATTAGAAATGTATCTCTCATGCATCCAATATAATAACGTAGTAGTAATTCGTATTTTCGAGACGAGACTTATCACTTATTTATGTCTCGTCTCAAAAAAATCCAAAATTTAACTCTAGTCTCCAATTTTTCTTGAAATTTCTTTCGAATTTTCGTTTTGGCCAAGACTCTCGACGAGAAATCTCGTTTATTTTTTTTGTAGATTACGTAATACTCATCATTATGCAATAGTTCTATTACAAATAATTATTGTTTATAAATATTTTTATTAAAATCAAATTAACTATACTTACAAATGAACACAATAGATATAAAATTTATGTATATTTCTGAAATGATGATAAATTAAGATTATTTTTTTTAGGTAAGCTTGGGGATATATTCAAAATAGTTTAGCATTCAAAAATGTATATATATATACTTTAAATTCAATACACTATATTATTATATATAAAAAATAAAAATGTAACATAAATCATATTTCATATTTTATAAACTGTAAAATAAATTTCAGCTTAGACCTGAAGATGACTAAACAAACGTCGTAATCGATCGTCTAAAAACAAACAAATAAATGAAAATTTATTAAAAATCAACCTGCTTAATTCACCTCACCAACCATATATAATAAAATGCAGATTGAACTGGAGATTTTCTCCAAAAAAGTATTGTTAGGTATTGAATTTATTTGAACCCTAACAAATAGTGTTGCCGCGAAACTAGTCTCGGTCTTGGTCTCGGTTCTGCCGAGACTCTCGATTATATGACCTTGAAAATTTAGTTGCAAGCTATTGGGCGTTTAATCGTTTTATGTTCGGACTAGTTCGTGTATCTCTACTATTATCTACTGTAGGTACTTTGTATTGGCCACTAACCACGTGATATTTTCAAGGTCATATAATTGAGAGTCTCGTCGGGACCGAGACTAGTCTCGCGGCAACACTACTAACAAATGAATAATTATGTATCCTTGATTTTTTTTTAAATTTGTATTTTTATTCTGCCTAACTACACTAATATACCTAGAATGTATAAGAAAACCAGTGAGGCCACTGTAGACGCTTTACTTGGGAAACAAAATTGTACAGTCATAAAAGATACATTTTAATATTGTAGTGAGCTGAAATTTACAATATACTGCATTTAAAATTAAATATACCATGCTACAGTGTACCACGAGAGAAATGTATTCTAAAAAAGAATTTATTACCAATGCTACATTTTCTTGTTTGTATCGTTAAAAATTCAGTCTGGATTACAGATGCATAGGTAACCTAGCAATCTCAAAAATATAAAATAAAACTTTACGGATTTCTCTGTTTGTTTTGTAAAGCACCATAATTATTGGGCTTAGTGTATAATTTTATAAAAGCATTGGCACATAAAAATAAAATCATGTACATTTCTTTATTGTATACCATATTCGGTACCATTTATGTGTCATGTAAATCATTATATGTTTTTAATTCCTATAAAAAGTCTGCGCAACGTTAATAGTAACCAAGAATGGTTCTTTTAGAATAAATTATTGTTTTATTGTATATTTAAATTTGAGAACAGAGCAAACGCCATCTTATTATCTTTAATACAGCATTACCAAAAAGCTATAAACGCGAAAATGCTTAATATTAGTTTAATAAAATACTTTCTCGAATCTTCTCAGACGAAAAAAACCTTCAAAGTATAATTTAGTGCCTGAATAAATTATTTATTAACGAAGGTAATATATGGTCCACGTGTTTACGTTTAAATGTTCATTTATTTGATCAATAAAATATTAATTTTTGTCAGTTAAATATTAATTTTTTGTCAGAAGAATATTGAGTTTAGATGAGTCTAATATAGATTTTTTTTATGATAAATGAGTTATTCTAAATTGAATATATAATTTTAAAGATTTTTTCCAATTCTGGTCTAGAATATTTTATACTGATTATATTTAATGAACCATTTTTATTATTGTTGATTAATAGAATGAATTTACTTACATTTTACTTAAAACGCTGACTAAATCATATAGATGCATTTTTTTAAGTGCTGCCCGAAAAGTGCTGCCCAACATTTAAAGTACTAACAACTCATTTAACCTTTTATTATTAATACTGACGGGTGACACTTAGATAAAAGACGTCTATTAATAGTATGTTTGAGTCAGTTAACATTTTTAAAACCCAAACTAATATGTGGGAAGATGAGTATGTTATCTTATATTTTAAAATACTTTCCGAGGAGGGCTGTTTCAATATACTGACAACGATCACTTTATGTAGGTTTGTATGTATGTATGTATGTATGTATGTATGTATGTATGTATGTATGTATGTGTTTATGTATGTATGTATGTATGTATGTATGTATGTATGTATGTATGTATGTATGTATGTATGTATGTATGTATGTATGTATGTATGTATGTATGTATGTATGTATGTATGTATGTATGTATGTATGTATGTATGTATGTATGTATGTATGTATGTATGTATGTATGTATGTATGTATTATGTATGTATGTATGTATGTATGTATGTATGTATGTATGTATGTATGTATGTATGTATGTATGTATGTATGTATGTATGTATGTATGTATGTATGTATGTATGTATGTATGTATGTATGTATGTATGTATGTATGGTATGTATGTATGTTATGTATGTATGTATGTATGTATGTATGTATGTATGTATGTATGTATGTATGTATGTATGTATGTATGTATGTATGTATGTATGTATGTGTGTGTGTATGTATGTATGTATGTATGTATGTATGTATGTATGTATGTATGTATGTGTGTGTGTGTGTATGTATGTATGTATGTATGTATGTATGTATGTATGTATGTATGTGTGTGTATGTATGTATGTATGTATGTATGTATGTATGTATGTATGTGTATGTATGTATGTATGTATGTATGTATGTATGTATGTATGTATGTATGTATGTATGTATGTATGTATGTATGTATGTATGTATGTGTGTGTATGTATGTATGTGTGTGTGTGTATGTATGTATGTATGTATGTATGTATGTATGTATGTATGTATGTACATACATACATCCGGTTAAATGATAGTACGTGAGCAACTTTTCTTTAGCTTTCTCTATTTGCACGAACGTATTTATTGCTAGATCCGCTCTAACGTGCATCACCCGACCGTCACAAATGACGTTATTGGTAAAAACAATAAATGAGTTCAATGAATATATCCGCTTATTGTACGTCTTTGTGCGATCGCAACACGTACGTTAATTTGGTGTTGCTTGCAATTTTTAGGATTTCATTATTTTACCATTTTACTATACTATAAAACCATTTTATGCTTGAAAGCTTCCAAGAACAATCAGAAGAACACAATCCGAGTAACAAGAAGAATATATATTCCCTGAATTAATTCTTATATTAAATATATTGATCCATATTTTTATATTGTAAGCCACAATGGAACACCACTAATGTATTGTGAAATGACAACCAGAAGGGACCACGACGTGTAAATCACAAATACATATGTTTTTTTTAGAAATCTGCCAATAAACTAACTTTACAATTTAATTAGACATAATGAAAGATAATATTTTCTTGAAATTTAAACATTTTTATATTTAAATTTATATACTATCAAATCAAAATATACTGACTACGTAAAAGAAAATTTAGGGACCAACACATGGAGATGTTTAGTATTGATACAATAGCAATGGCATGATGTCACGACGTATGTGACCTTTCGAAATTATGTTGCAAATAAGAAAAACTAAATATGATTGCTTGAATAAATAATTAAATTAAAATAAGTGATAAGCTATATGCAAATATCACTCTATTGTCTATTCGTTTATGAAAGAAATACAAAGATATTTATTAAACAACAAATACGATTTCACTAACCTTTGCTGAATAAATTAAATTTATATATGAATCGTCGCATCTAAATAGTCTTTATTTTTACTTTCTTATACGAATGTATGTATATAGCTCGGAAAAAAACCTCCTATTTTTGAAAAGAATATTCAAACCGGAAGTGCATGTTTACTCTAATCATTTTTTTAAAATTCTGCAATATCTCCAAAACGGCTACACTTACAGAAAATATATTAGCGTTCAAAATGAAAGATATTAATATTTTGCACTTTGTTTTAAAAACTTCTACGAAAAGTTTACCGATTACAAGAAAATTACTATTTATATTTTTAAATGTCTCATTTATGCTGCCATGGTTACGTAGGTATGGGAAGTTATACATATAATTCTAGAGTAAAAGAGTTGCAATGGTCAATAAAATTTAAAAATATTATATATAAATATTTTGTTAGATTTTTAGTTCATTAATGCCCGTTTGCACCATTGTAGTTTAAGGTTAAAGCGTGGATTAACAGTTTTCGATCGGTTGCACAGCCTGTTAAGCTGAGATTAAATATTATAAAAATTGGTTTAACCTAAGCGGTAGTATCTCTGCGGTTTAATCATAATATAACCTAAAGTTTGTGAATTTTGAATTTGATCTGTCAGAATTGGGTTGTTCAATGATCGTAAAATATAGTTTGAGTAGCATAATTATAATTTTGTCGTTTAAGTTAATGATGAAAATGATTTGGAAGATTTATTGGCCGTAACCTTTTTCAGTAATCTGTTTACGAAGTATACAATTGTACTTGTAGTATTGTAGTTATAAAAAAATATTTTCGATATTTATTATAATTTTTGAGTAAATCACCTTCCTTCTCCATTTTAAATATATTTCTTTATTAAGGGGCTCGTCTGGCTAGGGAATTTTGATAAAAAAAGGGCTATAGTATTCCCGCATTTACTTGCGACAGAGTAAATAATTTAAAAAATAAAAATAATTTGTCATTCATAGAAGATGAATCTATGTTTCTACATGTTTGTTTTTGTAAAATATATTTCATATTTATATGTATGTTTTAAGAATTGGTCAAAGTCTGCAACTGCAATGGAATCCGATATAAGCGTTACAAAGGTTAGTAAATAATTTAAAATATTATATATAAATATTTTCTCTGGTTTAAAGTTAATTTGAAAACTAAAAAATGTCCGGCCATAATAATTTTTAATAATATGTAATGAATAATAATATTTTCTTTATACTACTATAAAATCCAACATTTAAAATCTGAATTACATATCGTATGTTTTCTTTGGAAATCTGACAATAAACTAACTTTACACTTTTATTGGACAATGATAAAAATATTTTCTTGAAATTTTAACATTTTATATTTTTATTTATATAATATCAAATCTAAATATACTGACTACGTAAAAGAAAGTTTAGGGCCAATACATGGCCGATGTTTTCTGATGTTCCCAGCAATTTATTTAGTGGTGGAGGCCCGATAGGTGGTTATGGTGGATTTGAAGGCAAGAATGAAGATCTAGAAGCCTAACATTAAGACTTATAATTTAAAATGATTTTATTAACAAATTGTCAACACTAATGATAAAACAAGAGATATGTTAAGCTAATATTCTTTTGTATCTTAATACTAGCAAAAATTTAATGAAAATCGATGTTTGGCACTAGTATTTATTATTGTTTCAATCTACACATACTTATTCATTTGTAAACAATACTATCTCAATATTAAAATAAAATATTTACAACATAAATTAATGTTACGTTACAGCAAAATAAAAACAAATTTTTCACGAATAAAATGTTACTTTTTTTGGTTTAGTATACACATTTTTAACTTAAATCATCTGCAGTGTCTTGCACTGAACTTTCTTATGCGTAGTAGGTATATTTTGTTTAGATACTCTAAAGTATTACTGACATTAATCTATATGTATCAGAAAATTAATTATGAAAATTCACATGTTCATATTTATGTTTTACAACATCGTTTATTAATTCATTAAAATGGGAAGATTAAATCACACTCAGACGATATGTAAATGTAAATTTTCATTTTGTCCTCAAAACTATTAAATGTCAAGGTTCTCAAGAATCTTATATATATACCGACGTTCATATTTAAAATACGTGATTTGCAACGATGAGATCAGCAAAGGTAGGTAGAATTTGCTGCGTTAATATTTACAAAACATTACTTAAGTTCGTCATTCTCAAGAGGTCAGTGTTAGTAATTCGTTTTATTACATAGATAACACTTGTATGTGCTGTTCTGTGTGTGGTTTCTTGGTGTGAGCTCAGCAATGGAAAAGCTTTACATCAGTTGAGCTTTCACAAACTAGTTACGTAAGTAAATAGAGAAAATAAGAGAATATTAATTGTATATATTAACCTGTTTAATAGAAGTCCTGCAAAACGATTTTCACGTTCACCAGGAACATATGTTGCCGATGAGAAAGGACAACGAGTTATTATTATTACATATGAAACTTCAAAAGAGTCAGGTTCATTTAATAAAAACTCAAGTGGGGAGAGTAATTATTTTGGAAGTGGAAGTTTAAGTAGCAATAACACCGGCTTCGCTGGTAATAATCCGAGTAACAATTTCCCAACAAGATTCAATACCAATTCGAATAGAAATCTTATTGCACAAAGCAGTTCTTCCGGTGATTTTATACCGAATCAAAGTCAAGGATATTTAAATCAGCAAAATAGTTTTCTTCGCTATAATAATCCAAATCCTTATCATGGATATATAAACCAACCAAGTCCTATCTCTGGAAATTATAATCCGAATTATAATCAAGAATATACAAACCAACCAAACAATTTTCCTGGTATTTATAATCCAAATCCTAATCAAGGATATATAAATCAACCGAATAATTTTCCTGGCAATTATAACCCAAATTATAATCAAGGACACAATTATCAGCCTAGTAGCTTTCCCAGCAATTATTATCCGAATAATAGATACAATTATCAACAAGGAAGTTATTTAGGCAATCAAGGATATAGATATCCACAAAGTAGTTCTCATAGTCAATCATCAGGTTTTGGCGGTCCACTCTTCAACAAACCTGGATTTGTGCTTTACCCTTCACCAGAAGAGGAACGTACACAACCAAATATAACTGAAACATATGGGAATAGTAACAATATCAGTATTCCAAGTAATCGTGTGAAGATTCCAGGAGCTTTAAAACTTATCGAACTATTGAAAGGATTGGGTATTCCTTTTCTTCAAACACCAGATGTTGATACACCAACAACCCCAAAGTAACTGCTTTTGCTTATGATCCTAGTGGCACAGCTACATTCGGTGGAGGTTACATGGATGGGCTTGTTGAAGATGGATATCTAGGCATGACAGTAGATCCAGAAGACGA
>JADQWA010000122.1:0-45245 GCA_018344505.1 Nebria ingens riversi | reverse complement strand
AACAAGTGTTTTGATAAGCTAATATTCTTTTGTATTAATATACGCAAAAATTTAATGAACATCGATGTATGGCACTTGTATTTATTATTGTTTCAATCTATTCATTTGTAAAGAATATTATCTCAATATTAAAATTAAATATACACAACATAAATTAATGTTACGTTACGCAAAATAAAACCAACATTTTCACCAATTATTTGTTACTTTTTTTGGTTTACTATATACATTTTTAACTTAAAACATTTGCAGTGTCTAGCACTGAACTTTCTTATACGTAGTAGGAATATTTTGTTTAGATAGACTCTAAAGTGTTACTGACATTAATCTATATGTTACTTAAATATAATATAAACTATCGAGAAATTTACTATGAAAATTTACATATCCATAAATATAAATTAATTAAGTAGTGTTTTATATATAATTTTTAAAACCCAGAGTATTTCCACAAGAATAATCCTTACATACTATATAATAAATCAGTAAATAAACAAACAAAATTATAAATTAATAAATATATTATAATTTAATGTTTGTTGGTTCTTACTGAACGTAAGAAACAATTGTAATGAGATGAGAATATAAAAGTAAAAATCAGTACTATTTATTCATAAAGACGTGAGATTCATGTCAAGACCGTATGTTTTTATTCAAAAAACTAGAATAATAGAAAATGTGTCGCTTAAATTAATAATAAGCTTCCTTATTCGTTATTAATCACTAGCAATATTTTAAGAGGTTTTTTATTTAATGTTAAATTCAATATATATATAATATCACGAATATGTGGAATTTACTAGTATTTTAAATCAGTCAAGTATTGAGCAACTGGTTAGAATTTAAGATCATTTAAGTAATAAGAAATTAATAAAATCTGCAGTGTATTGCACTGGACTTTCTTATACGTATTAGGCATATATTTACTTTCTTTTACGAAGTAATAAGTAAGTATTGTAATCACGAAAAAAAAAGTTCTCGAAATTTTAACGAAAATACACCTTTTGACCTTCCTTGAATCGAGTCTTACTATTTTTGGAATGACGTCTGTGTGTGTGTGTGTGTGTCTGGGTGTGTGTCTGTGGGTCTGTGTGCGCCCTACAGCCTACACCGTTGAAGATAAAATTATGAAACTTTAACTTAAGATTTGTATATGCTTGGGGCGAAAACCACTTATTTTTGAAAAGCATATTCAAACCGGAAGTGCATGTTTACTTAAGACTTTTTTTGCAATTTCTGTAATATCTCTGAAACGGCTATACTTGCAGTAAAAATAGTTAGAATAACATTGAAAGATATTAGTATTTTGCACAACTTTTGTTTGAAACATTTCTTCAAAAGTGTACCAGTTACGAGGAAAACCGGAAGTGCATGTTTACTTAAGTCACTTTTTGCATATCTCCGTAACGGCTGCACTTACAGTAAAAATAGTTAGAATAAAATTGAAAGATATTAATGATTTGAACACTTTTGTTTGAACTATTTCTTAAAACATCGGCCATGTGTTGGCCGTAAACTTTCTTTTACGTAGTCAGTATATTTAGATTTGATAGTATATAAATAAAAAATATAAAATGTTTAAATTTCAAGAAAATATTTTCATTCATAAGACCAATTAATTTGTAAAGTTAGTTATTGTCAGATATCCAAAGAAAACATATGTATTTTAGATTTTAAATGTTGGATTTTATAGTAGTATAAAGAAAATATTATTATTCATTACATATTATTAAAAATTATTATGGCTAGACATTTTTTTAGTTTTCAAATGAACTTTAAACCTTACAAAATATTTTCATATAATATTTTTAATTATTTACTAACCTTTGTAATGTTTTTTCATTAAACTTATTTGTGACACTGACAATAAATGTTAAATGCCAAAATATTTGAATATTAAAAACAATTGCCATGTATAGTAGATACGATTTATTATGTATAATTTTCCATACCTATGTAACTGTGGCAATATAAATAAGATAATAGCAATTTTCTCTTAACTGGTAACCTTTTGAAGAAATGTTTCAAACAAAAGTTGTTCAAATCATAATATCTTTCACTTTAATAATACCCATTTTACTGTAAGTGCAGCTGTTTCGGGGATATGCAAAAAGTGACTTAAGTAAACATGCACTTCCGGTTTAAATATGTTTTTCAAAAATAAAAGGTTTTTCTCTCAGACATATACAAATCTTAAATTTAAAGTTTCATAATTTTATCTTCTACGGTGTAGGCTGTAGAGCGCATACAGACTCACAGACACAGACACACAGACGTCATTCCAAAAATAGTCAGACTCGATTCAGGGAAGGTCAAAAAGTGTATTCTGTTAAAATTTCGAGAATTATCCATCTTCCGATGAACCATCCTGCTTTATAATACCTACGTAACCATGGCAACATAAAAAAGACATTCAAAAATTTAATAGTGATTTTCTTGAAATCGGTAAACTTTTTGAAGGTATACAATCTTAAGTTTATGGTGCCATAATTATAGGTTTAGCAGTTTTGGTTGTAGAGGGCTTCATTCCATTCAGGCTCAATTCAGGGAGATCGATTTATTTTATGATTACAAGACTAACTTATTACTTCGTATAAGAAAGTAAAAAGTATAGAAGCTTCACATGACAATTAAGCTTTAAAAGCGCTATTTATGTTATATCTGAAGTATTATTTCCCAGAAGAGTATCAATTATTTCTTCAGTTAAACTCCGTACTACAAGCTTATAGTAAACAAAAAATGATAAAAATAGAAATTTATTAAAGAATTATCAATCAGTTGAAACACAAATTATGGGGGTATATTTTTTCATATTAGAAGAAATGTAAAAACAATCAAATTAATGCTTTATATACAACTAAATATTCGAATGATTGATAAATGTTTATGTATTTGCCAATAGCATTTCGTGCTGTTAGAGAAATATCAACTAGCAGTTCGTGGAAATAAACAATAATTTCGATTTATCCGACATTATCAAGAAATCTATTTAGAGTTATTCTGTTATGAACAAAATATGTATTTTGTGTTAAATGGTATTTCCTGTTATGTGCTTTCGTGTTACGCAAATGCGCTTTCCTATTATGCGTTTTTGTTCTAATGGAGATTTCATTGTAGTTTAAACACAAAGTTCAATATGATAGAATTCTATCATTCTATCCGGTTATTATAAGGTCAATAACCTTAGCAGCTGTAAATGCTATTTATTGTTCTCTATAATTACTACTATACCTAGTAAAAACTACATACGGGTATATTCAAATTAATAAATCTGTATATGATGTATGAATACTCAAAGGGTAGCATGTACTAGCAATACACAGGGCTCACAAACTTTGTTTGTAACAAACAACCTGAATAACGTTTCTGACGAAAGGTTGAAATTCTCATTGTTATTAGTACATAGGTATGCGAATTATAATACCAGCAGAAATACAACCATGACAATAATATAACTAAAAATAATAAGTTGCAGGTTACCAAACGATAAAGTTCATGTTAACCATTTAAACAATTTGGCATGTGGGATTTCATGGAGTATGTAAATAAATCTTTTTTATCTGCATATAGGTTTTTCTTTAAAGCGGCAATCGGCAATTATATTACCAGCTGATCCGATCAAATCATAAAACAGGTTTTGTTCCTTTTTCATTATTGTGTATAAAAGATGTAGCAGAACTAATGCTCAATAAAAAATAACCAGTGCGGTTAATAGATTGGTGCAAGCGCATTGAAACCAGTAAATACTGAAACTATATTGTTGTGCTATTTCATTGACTTGTAATGAAATATTTCCTCATTTTATTGATTATACCATTTTACTTTCTTATACGAAGTAATAAGTATTGTAATCTTGAAAAAATCGATCTCGAGAGCACTTAAGATTTGTAAATGCCTGACAAGAAAACCTCCTGTATTTGAAAAGAAAATTAAAAATAAGTAAGTAATAAAATGCTATTGAAATTCTTATTTTCCTAATTTATATTTATTTAATATAGGTATGGGAAATTATATTTAATATAGTGTCAACTATGCCTGTCAACTATTTAACAAGAGAACAAAAAACTAAATATACTCAAATAATTTGGCATTTAACCTCTATTGTCTGATAGATATAGTGAAAAAGCGTTTCAAAGGTTAGTAAAATATTAGTAAAATACTGAAAATATTATATATAAATATATTATTAGGTTTTAAGTTCATCAAACTAAAAAATGTCCAGCAATAATAATTTATTGGAAATATGCATGAATTTATGTACATATGTAATAATTAGTATATTTTTTTCAATCTTTAAAAAATGTATATTTTAATATTCTTCCTATCTAAACAAAATATACCGACTACGTATGAGAAATTCCAGTGCAATTCATTGCAGATGTTTTATTATTATTTGCCCATAGTTAAGTACACGTTATTTACGAGCTGTGCCAATATGGCTTTATGGTCCGCATTTATTTCCATATTTAAAAATTAATGGTTTAGGGATACCTATTATCCCAGACACATAAACGATAAAGAAAAATGGAACTAAAATTAATCCTGGTAGAATGTTTTCCATATATCAGTTTTCAAATTAATAATCAGAATTTTTTGTTAGTGACAACCCTCTCATGTAAAATGCTCGTAAACGGTTCACGTATATAGGATTTTTACTTTCTTTTACGAAGTATAAGTAAGTATTGTAATCACGAAAAGAAACATCGGCCATGTATTGGCCCTAAACTTTCTTTTACGTAGTCAGTATATTTTGATTTGATAGTATATACATTAAAATATAAAATGTTTAAATTTAAAAGAAAATATTTTCATTCATTATGTCCAGTAAAATTGTGGTAAAGTTAGATTATTGTCAGATTTCCAAAAAATCATATGTATTTTAGATTTAAAATGTTCGATTCTATAGTAATTTAAAGTAAATATAATTATTCATTACACATTATTAAAAACTATTATAGCCGGACATTTATATTTATATATAATATTTTAAAATATTTACTAACCTTTGTAACGCTTTTTCACTAAACTAATTTGTAACACTAACAATAAATGTTAAATGTCAAAATATTTGAATATTTAAAACAATGACATGCATAGTAGATGCGATTTATTATATATAATTTCCCATACCTACGTAACTATGGCAATATCAATAAGATAAGATCTTGTAACTGGTACTGTTTGAAGAAATGTTTCAAACAAAAGTTTTACATCATGAATGAAAATATTTTCTTTTAAATTTAAACATTTTATATTTTAATTTATATACTATCAAATCAAAATATACTGACTACGTAAAAGAAAGTTTAAGGCCAATACATGGCCGATGTTTTATATTAGATTTCAGTGTCGGTGTAAAACGATTAAGTTTGTTGGTACTTTACCGGACAATGGTTGAATATTTTATGTCCTCCATAAATATAAAATATAGACAAATATGAAATTAGGTGGTTCACGGTACATTAATAAACAACAATTCATCGCTGATAATTAATCGCCAAACAATTCATCGCACAGTAAAATCATCTCCAGAACATTTATCGCGGGAAAATTCATCGTCAGAACATCTGACTTCTTCGATATTAAAAATATAATGAAGAATAATTTTATATTTTAAAATTCACGCTGTCTAAACCCGTCTATCTTTTTAAGAGTCTATCGCTATTCTAATATAGAAATTTGTATTATACTATTACAACTGCAGATTGCTAGACTTTAGTTTAAAAAATGCTCCGGGTAGACAAACACATACATACGAGGGTGGTCTGAAAAGTTTCCGACCTAACAAAGATACAAGACATTTTTTAATAATGAAAACGTGCAACCCAGTTCTGGAAGGGATAATAAGTGCTTGAAATATAAACGTCTTTTTCCACAACGTTCTAAAGAATTTTTTATTATTAAAATTCGCGACCGGTTTCGACCAATAAGTTGGTCATTTTCAAGCTACCGGGCAGACTGAAATACATAGATTTTATACATCAAAAATTTAAGAAATTAAAATAATAAAATGAATAATAAAAAAACATAATTTACTTACACAGTGTTTTTGTAAACTAGCTGAGTTATACATATAGTCAAATGTTAAAAATATCATAAATAAATAAATAAATAGATAAAAACTATAAAAAACAAAAATAGGTATCACAGAATGACTAGTACAACAATAACTAAAAATTAATTTTACAGGTACAAAATACAACTTGACTTAAGTCAAGTTAAACGAAAAACCAGTTGTGGAGTCGAAATTCAACGTATAAGAAACTGAAATAGCGGGAATGTTTTGAGAAAAGTTTGGTCTTTAACAGAGATGGTAAATTGTGTTTTTTGGCCTTTGTAATTTCGTAATGATAGATTTTCTAGAGAATTACGAAATTACAAATTCCATTTCGTGAACTTTGGCGATGTTTTCGTCGGTAGTTGCAGTTTTTGGACGTCCCGAACGTTCATCGTTTCCCAAGCTCTTACGGCCACGTTTAAATTCAGCTGCCCAAAATTTCACTGTGGTAAATGATGGTGCAGAGTCCCCATACACAGAATCCAACTCATCTTTGATTTGCGTAGGCGTATTGCCTTTCAAAAACAAATATTTGATGACAGCTCGATACTCGATTTTGTCCATTTTCATAAAAACACTCACATCAACCCACTCAAACGACTGTTACATAACAACTGCGCGTCCAAAATGGCTGAAACTTTGGTGAGTAACTGTCAACAGATGAACAACGAAATTCTTTAGCCTTTATTTACGAGTGCTGCTATCTCCATGTTGAGGTCGGAAAACTTTTCAGTCCACCCTCGTACATAAGAGCGCTCCGATCAATTTGTCTTAGAAGTAAACGAACCTGATGGGTTTTTTTAAATAAATTATTGTTGCAATCTCACAAAGTTAAATGATTTCTCCTATACTAAAATGATGTCGCAAATGATAAATTATGGATTTTAGGTATTACATAGGTTTTAGTCGTTATACCATAAACATACAATTATATTCACAAATTCTGAATTCTCATATTTGCAAATGTTTACGTATTTTTTTCTGTAAAACCATAATTGCAGAAATATAACACAAATGAATCACTACTACACAATAAAATAAATATTAGGTTAGCTTTTGTTATATGAAACAATTTCACATTGATAAATATTGACTTATTTGTCTAAAATCATTTCAAATGCTGGCAGGATACAATCACCTTCCGAACAGGATGCTGCCCGCAATTCGTATATTTGACAGCATTGATTTTCATATACTGAGGATTTACTTGTTCTGTGTGCATCCGCAGCATCATTTTAATATTATTAAATGTTACAAAGAAATATGTGAAAAGTCACATATTAGTTTCTGCTATATTCTATCATTTAAAAATGTTTTTCTCCATCTCCATATATTATCTATTTCTCTATTACATAAAATCATGTTCGCTACATTGTTAGCAGCAACCATCGTCTGCGTGATTGCGATGCCTTTCATATTAATAATATTGGGATTAAAATTGTTTGTTGACAATTATATGTTTGTAGAAATAAATTTTAAAGATGCTTTAGATAATATTGCAATACGATAATTTTATTTATTTTCCTCACTTATTTGTCATATTTATGCATTAAAAAATTATACATGTGCGTGAAAGTGTATGTTAAAAATTAGTTATAAGATCCTATTATGTTGTTATTACTAAATTTTAGCATACCAATTAAAAAAGCACTTTCAATAATTTGGTAATGATCAGAAAAGCTTAGATTATTATAACATAATTGAATTACTTTTAATTTTCAACTTTTGTTTGCAAATTGTATTGAATAAATTTTAGTAGGGCATACAGAAGTAACAGATATTGTAATATGCATTTAACTAATTATACGTATTTTTTCTTTCACTGTATTTAACATTTATTAACTACTTATCTGTAAAGAAACGTGTTTTAAGTAAAAATTTGCGGAAGGTTTCTTTACTCGGAATGAATTTAAGCAAATGTTTTAAATCTTGTTAGTAGACATTCTCAAAAGAAATTTGATATATTTTCCAAAACACGGAGAACAGCTTTCTCTTGCGCAAAAGGTAATAGTATACTTACTAGGATTGACATGGCTTTGGCGTTAAATTACGTTTAGAACAGACTAAAATTAATTAAATTTTAATCTGCTTAAGACAAGTATGTTAGAGCTCTTCAAAGAGTAAAGAATAGTTTACACATTTAGAAAATAAATATATTAACAAAAAATACTATTACTTTTATAAAATGACAAATTAGTTAAAATTACCACAACAGTTCAGTAGTTACAACTTAATTGACAAATTACACTTATTGGATAAGTTATTCCAAGGAAGTAATATGGTAAAAGACAAGATATAGCAGAATACTAATTGTCAGTGAACTATTTTATATTTGTTTCATTTAAAAATAAAGGACATGTAAATCAATAAAGAATATTTGTTAACAATGATATTTTATGTTTTCCATCTGTTGCACCAACTTTTGGTGACTTTGTTATTTCACGCTTTCCTATAGGTATATAAAAACACACGCAAAAATTATATTACTTGGTTTAAATCTAATTAATTGTTAGTTTTTCTCATAACTTATAGCTTAGTTGCTGAAAATAAGCCCACCAATCTTTGTCTTTTCCCATGAGATTAATAAATTCTAAGAGTCTTTCTCTTTCTTTGGTAAATTAGATAAGAAGAAATTATGGCTTGCTAAGTTTTTGCTTTAATAATTAATAGTATTATTTGTAGATCTAACTGAGATATACTTAAAATAATGAAAACGAAATCTAAACTTAAATACATAACATGATAATTAGATTGGTTATTATCTAAAATGGCAAAATATTGTAACTATAGCAATACTGTTAAAATAACGTACACAACTATAGCAACAAAATTAAATTGAAAAACATGTACAGTATAAAATGTGTTAAGCTAATACTTTTTACTTTTTTTTACGAAGTAATAAGTAAGTATTGTAATCACGAAAAAAAAACATCGGCCATGTGTTGGCCCTAAGCTTTCTTTTACGTAGACAGTATATTTAGATTTGATAGTATATAAATAAAAATATAAAATGTTTAAAGTTCAAGAAAATATTTTCATTCATAAGACCAATTAATTTGTAAAGTTAGTTAATTGTCAGATATCCAAAGAAAACATATCTATTTTAGATTTTAAATGTTGGATTTTATAGTAGTATAAAGAAAATATTATTATTCATTACATATTATTAAAAATTATTATGGCTGGACATTTTTTAGTTTTCAAATTAACTTTAAACCTTACAAAATATTTTCATATAATATTTTAAATTATTTACTAACCTTTGTAACGTTTTTTTCAATAAACTTATTTGTGACACTGACAATAAATGTTAAATGTCAAAATATTTGAATATTTAAAACAATTGACATGCATAGTAGATACGATTTATTATGTATAATTTTCCATACCTATGTAACTATGGCAATATAAATAAGATAATAGCAATTTTCTCGTAACTGGTACACTTTTCGAAGAAATGTTTCAAACATAAGTTGTTCAAATCATTAATATCTTTAACTTAATAATACCTATTTTACTGTAAGTGCAGCCGTTTCGGGGATATGCAAAAAGTGACTTAAGTAAACATGCACTTCCGTTTAAATATGCTTTTCAAAAATAGGAGGTTTTTCTCTCAGGCATATACAAATCTTAAGTTTAAAGTTTCATAATTTTATCTTCTACGGTGTAGGCTGTAGAGCGCATAAAGACACACACACACACACACACACACACACACACAGACACACACACACATACGTCATTCCAAAATAGTCAGACTCGATTCTGGGAAGGTCAAAAAGTGTATTTCCGTTAAAATTTCGAGAATTTTTACTTTCTTTTACGAAGTAATAAGTATAAGTATTGTAATCACGAAAAAAACATCGGCCATGTGTTGGCCCTAAACTTTCTTTTACGTAGTCAGTATATTTAGATCTGGTTACATTAAACCACTAGTGTTAAAAATAATTACTTAAAACACTGCCTCATAATATGCCAATTTTAACTCATTAATCATCCATTAAAAAGTCTACCTTTAACAATGGCCATAGAAAACCCCTTTATACATGTTATTTATTTGTTATTTTATTGCTTTGTTCGAATAAATAATCAAACGAGCTGGTTTGGCACTGGCACAGCCTGTTTCATCAACCGTATATTGTAAGTAAACAGCTTCTGTTTTTGAAGGCATAGAAGAATTGTCAACGCATAACTTTAAAACTTCATATCTATAAATATATATTTTTTAAACAAAAAAGAATTTTTCATCAAAAACATATTATACAGTTTAGAACCATAATTATATTTCTTCTAATAATACAATAATCCGTATTTAAATTTACCACGATAGAAAACTATAAATAATGTTTTCATTATTCATCAATATTTCCACATTTTGTTCTGATTTTACTTGAATATTTACTTTGTTTTATGTATGTAATATTATTTTGTGAACTTTCTAAAATTGAATTATTGATTCGAGTTTGCGTGAGACGTGGTAATGTCTTAATCGATTAGTGGAACAATGTCTCAAACCCACTTGATAGGTGCAAATGTAAATCGACTGAATTTCTTTATACAAAGTTATCACAAAAGAAAGGTTGATGTTATAGATACTGCTGATTTGAAGCAAGCTGATTTTCACAATGCTTTCATGTAAACCCTAACAACATTGAAAATTATGTACAAAATATTGCTTATACTAACGATAAACAAATAAACAAGAATGCGGGGTCGTCCTCGGAATTAGTGGATAAATATGATTGAGAATGTGTTGCGAAAGGAAAGTTGTGTGCAAGCGGAATAAAAGAGCATACATGTAGAATTTAATGAAGTGGAATGAAGCAAAAGAAGTCTGTAAGGATAGACTTGAATGGCGAAAGATCGTCAAGCTGAGATTGAATGTCAAGGGTTTTCTGCCACCCCATATGATGGGAATAAACATGATGTTATGTATGTATGTATATATGTATGTATGTATATATATATATATATATATATATATATATATATATATATATATATATATATACCTTTCCTGAATCGAGTCAGGTTTTTTTGAAATGACGTCTCTGTGTGGGTGTGTATTTCTCTCTCTCTCTTTATAAATACAAAGAGGTAGTTTAATGGTAAGAGAAAGAGAGAGAGTATAATATGGACAGATAAAAAGAGACAGAGATAGAAGTCAGGCTCGAGCTTGAAATACTCGAACTCGATCTCAAACTTGAGCTCGGATCAGAGTTCGAGCTTTTACCAGAGTCGAACATTTTTGAGTTTGTTGAAGCACGATCATTTTCTGGCTCAAACTCGAGCTACCAAAATGCTCGAGGTTAACCAGCACTAGTATACAGCGTAAAGGAGTTGTAAACCTTATTTGCTATATTATCGGTGCTTCGATATTTTTGCAGTATGAAATTCCTTTGCAGCTATTATCATTTGAGCCTAATCGTTTAGGATCTTTAACTACTCTCCGAGCGGACAACCACGTCATTAATTTCCATCTGGCTATATACGCATTTAGTGTTGCACTTGATTGACCAATTTACAATCAAAATTGTATGCAGCACGTGAAGTGTGTAGAGATAGAGATAATTAGCAAAATATAGATAGATAGTGAATATTTGCTACAAATTATATGGATTTGATAAAATAAGGTACGTAAAACGACTGCGACGGACTATGACATGTTGAAAATTATAGTAGATATACACATAAAACTCGGACTAAACCCGTTTTGTGTGTGAAGTGAATAACTAACTGTTGACAGACAATGTGAAAAACAATTATTTGTTTGTATACACCGTAAAATATATCAAATACAATATTTGCTAAAGTTGAGACACCATAAAGTTATTTCTTTAAAACAATGTTTTCTTTTAAGAAGAAATACTAATTTTTTTTATATCGAATTAATGATTAACGTAACTTAATTAACGACTATGAAATGTTTATTTAAGAAGAGTTTTTAAGGTTTTTCCTTTTTTTGCAAGATAGACTTACATGCACATTTAAAATAGAATATTGTAATTAAATATGATTATTACATTTGATTATTAATTTAAATAAATTTATGAATGTCAAATAAAAAAGTAATAATCAAAGTTGTTTTATTAAACTATCCATATCAGGAAATCAAGAAAATCTGATGAAGAGTTGATGTTGTCTGTAGGGTATCAGAGAAAACGAACATAGGATCGAATTTAGTTTTCAAAATAAGCTATATTGTCAATATTGGACTGACATCCTGAAGAGAATAGTTGGCACAGGAATGTAACTTACCTTTTTGCAAGTAAGTATATGTGATAAATTAACTGCCTAATTATTCCAGAAATTTATGAATTAGGTACTGCAAATTTTAAATCATAGTAACGACAATGCCATTAATATGAGGTGTATATATTGATATACAAATTGGATTTCTAGATATGTACAAGTTAGTTAAATCTCCTTCCTTTTTTAACCAAATAAAAAAACTTAGAGCTCTTTTATAACAATAGCCTTCAGAAGCGATTTGTTTTTTAGTTATTCAAAATGTTATAGTGCGAAAAAAACAAATTCTAATAAAGTTATTGTAATAAAAAAGTATGTAAAAAGAGATCGTTTCGCACAAAGTGGGATTGTCGCTCTAGTAATTTTAGAACTTGAATTTTAGAACTAGCTGTTATAAAATATTTTTTATTAGAACAGTTATTAACATTTTAGTAGCACAGGTTTATGAAGTCCAAAATACATATTTTAAGGACAAAAATATAGATAATTTATAAAATTAAAATAAAGTAACATTTATAGATATAATAAAACGAAATTGTTTTAAAGCTCATCGGCACTGAAAATTAGAAAGCATAATTAAAATAATTTAATAATGCCCTTGATGTGATCCATGTTCAGATCCGTAAGTTTGGTGTCCAGATTCGTGTTCAGATCCGAAACTTTGGTATCCTAACCCATGGTCAAATTCGTGATTTTGAGATCCTGATCCATAACTTTGGAATCCATTTCCTCCGTGGTGATGTTCTGTTTCATGGATGTAGACTGGTACTCTCTTCTCGATATAAACAGGTTGACGTACGACATACGGAACATTCTTGGTGACATGTACTGGGTATGGTTTTTCAACGGGCACAGCAAATTTCACTGGATAAGGCACCTTGTATGGTACTTTAACTGGGTATGGGATGTTCTTCTCAACGGGGTATGGTACGTTCTTGACAACATGTACGGGGTATGGCTTGTATACGGGTACTGGTCTTGGGTGATCAACTGGTACTTTTACTTCTACTGGATATGGTACTTGTATCTTCTTTACGATATGAACAGGGTATGGATGAGGAATTGGAATACTTTGTACCTGCACATCATGGATGTTGGTATTAATATGTTGGGGTTTTTCATGGTGGTATTCGTTATGATTATCTCCATAATTTTGTATTCCTTGATCGCCGTATCCAAAACTGTAGACACCTCGTTTATTTTTCTGATCAGCAGCTGCAACAAAGACTAGCCCGGCCAGAAACAAACTAGCACAAATCTGAAACAACAAATATAAAGTTGTATAATTTATCACATCACAATATAATCAGTGTAATTCAGAGGATTCCTAATTATACCGATGATATTACTATTAAAATGAACAACTATTATTTTAAATAGCTTAATTGTATTGTGATGAAATAATTTAAAATTTAGCTATTTTGGATTTTATGATCTTTAAAATTTAAAAATGATTCAAACAACATATCTGTGTCAGCTGTAATTTGATTGGTAACAAATTTGTAAGCAAATACATAGTTTACATGTTATTCCAATGCAAATTTTGCTTGGTTAACTAACTATATGTTCCACGTGTGCAATACAGATGTAAATTTTGTAATCTGCATATCAGTAGTTATCATGACATAATCAAACTAGTGACGTGTCGAATTGATTTGTATAAAGTCGAAAAATAAAAATAGTTTTAGTAATTTTTTATATTGATATTAAATATTCAAAATTTATATATTCGTCTTATTTGTGTCTACAGAATAAATATTTGATCACAATGAGGAAATACGTATAAGTATGTAAATATTGAAAATATGCATTTGCAAGCAATCTTTGTTATTTATAACAAATTTTTAAAATAAGCCTTTTTATTTTATCTTTTTTTCCACTATTGTCTCAAACTATATTCAAAATATGGAGCAATGGTAACGTTTGTGAAACTTTCCATTTGGTATTTAATTAGGTTACTGATAATTCTATTTAGTTCGATAATCTAGGATAAACTTAGTTCGTTCATACATATACGTATTATATAACCTTTAAATTTTTTTTTTTTTCAAAAACTCAATCCTTATACTTTAATGCACGTCGTTCGTTCACTCGAATTAAATAAAAAATCTTACATTAAGAGTCACAAATGGGCAAAAATATATATTATGAATGTCAGTAAAATATTTATATGAAAAAATAACAAAAAGTAAATTATTTTTCAATAAAATAAAACATGTTACTTCTGCTTTGTATCCACAGAAAATTTAATATTTTCAACATAAGGGGTCTTATTGATGCAAGAAATGAAATGCATTATAGGCACATTTGTAATTTGGCGGTTTATTGACAGAACAGCTGGTGGGACAATTGGATGCTCTTTCACTAAATAAGTCTATTGTCCGTTTCCTATTCTGTTTTCATCTAACGAATACAATCATTTTATATAGTATATACATACAAATGATGTAGAACTCTTACTTTAAGTTTTAACCTGTAACTTAAAATAGAAGGATAAAATCGGTAATCGTATTTTGAATAAAATAGAATTTTGTGGACTATTATACGTTTTCAACATTTCGTTTCAATACACTCTACCACAACAAAATTAAAACCATCTTAGTAGACTTTAAATTATGTTGGAAAGACTGAAAATTTGTAACTTAGTTTCCAAAGTTTAATATAAAGCTCTATTATGAAACAGTTCATAGGTTTTATCATCCAAATAAAATATTAATATTTGGAATGCTATTGGTAATTATTTAGAGATTGTTGTAAGCTGGCGTATTAATTTTGAATGTCTGGTTATAATAAGCTACCGTTTTCCGCCTTGGCCATTAATTAACATTTTGTATTATAATTATGAAGTTTATTCTGACACCAAAATTTATCATCAAATTACGTACGGTAATTAATTTTCTGTAATATATAACATCATAAGCTGTTGTAATTATAAACATATTTTCCATTTATTTTTACACCATTTCTAATGGAAATACACATTTCAAACGAATTAATGGGTTCTAACTATTTTGTAATGCCATGAGTCATCAGTAAAACATATTCGGCGGCCATGTAAAACTCTAAAATTTCCGATCTATTTCTTTTTTTTTATCAAATGACAGGTAAAGTTGTTTTCCGTGCGTGGCATAAATGTGACCAAACTTATACGGAAATATTAGTTCCCAATAAAAGTGTACATTGCTTGCAAGAAACTTTTACTACGCACGGAAAACTTTTTTTAAGTTGGCTGTAAAAAATATGTAGATCTTTTGAATACCAAATTGGAATATACATTATACATACTTATTATTGTAGAAACAATTATGATTTTCTTGAGATGAAATGACCATAACGAAGTCTTTGTTTATATCAAAATGTAACAAAATTACATTTTCTACAAGTTCTAAATATTAGTTTATCTATATAATAATAATTAATTTAAATCAATCAAAATATGATATATACATAATATTGTTAGTTCGAAGTATCTAACAATATAATTTTCGTTGTAGTTACATGCATTGATTGCTGTGATTGAAGGAAACCGTTGGGTGCTTTGTATGCCTGAATGCTCAGCGTAAGTTGTCAAAATAACTATTGCAACCACACAAAATTTAGCGAATTTAAGTTCATACAATTGTTTCTTTTAGTGACATTTTTTTTCTTACTGTTGTTTGACAAAATACCTACAGGTTATATTTTCGCTTCTATAGATATAAAATACAAGATTTTTACGGTAAATATTTGTTATACTTCTTGCTTCGAAAAGTAACAAATATAAACACAAATATGTAATATTTATATATTGATAAATGTAAATTTCATTTGCGGTGTTATTATTATTGGTTTTTGTGGACATAAAATAAATAAAAAAGGTAATAAAATAGTCGTAAAGTATAGGTTTCTGCTAGTTATCATACAATAGCAAAATTATGATATTTACCATTGTAGGTGAAGCACTAGAATATCAACTGACATTTGTTTCTGTATTTGGAAATAACCGTATATAAGAGTTACAATATATAAGTATTATCATTTAATGGTGTCAAGAATTTTAAACTGCTATTTGAGTTAAAAATATGTATTTTCCATTAATTAGTTTTGTAAATCATTGTTTAACAGTCTAGAGATTTTTTAAAAATTATGTGAAACTGCTTTGAACTTATTTAAAATATTTAGTATAAGTAATTCACGAATTTTATTCTAATTATGACATAAATTATAAATATTGTTAACATATAAATCATATCGGTAGCTTTTTACCTTATTAGCATTTCTACACGCTTCAAAATTTTAGCTTTAAAATTAACAACTTACTTACATTTTATCCATTGCACAGTATAATTAATTTAATCTTCAACTTAAAATATGTGTCCTCTGTAATTAAATTTAAAGCGATTTGAGCATTTCATAATTAAACTTAATCATTTATGCATAAAATCGTGATGTGGCAAACGCTATAGTTTCCGAAATATACATTATCATAATAAAAAAACTTACTTGGAACTTCATTGTTGCTTGAATGTGTTGATTGCAGAAAGATAGTACACGTCTGATGTCTGAACTTGAAGTATCATGAGTTTATATACCGACGGTTCCGTTGTTGATTTCGACGAATTTTATTTAAAATATTTTACTTTCTCAATTAATAACTTCCACTGATTTTAAAATTGGTAGCGACGCAATATGTGAACGTGTATTTTTAATGCATGTGCTTCAGACTCACAAACACATATATTGTGGTACTAGCAATTGCACTGGGGAAATGAACAAATTGAGTGTAATTGCCAGTGGCTAAAATTCCACCCTATAGATTTTTTATTTAATTAAAAATGTATAGCATAAACCGGTACTTCAATGTTGAGAATTATTTTTATCCCATCAGTATTTATTTATGGATATAACTAAAATTAATAAATTTATCTCTTCTATGGATTAATATATTCGATTATATTTTCAAAATTATAAAAATTAAATATATATGGAAATTAAAATTTTTAAATCGTAATATGAAATAGAACATTGCTGCTTTGATTTATACAAATTGCGCGATAACAATCACGTTTTCATTCTCTACAGTGAAAAGTAGTTGGATAGTTCTAAAACATTTCGGAATAATTGTTTAGCTGATTTAATGCTGGTTTTCCAGATCCTACTAAAATCTAAATGTATTCTAGGGTCAGCCTGCTGATATTGGAATATAAGTGTTGTGTGTATTCGACGATACGGGTAGACCCCATTCCCTCAATTTATTTCTAGCGCCGACCAAATTGTTCCACAGTCGAATCGCAATAACGTAACCACAATACGCGATAAAGCGGAAAGCGGCCAGAGTAACACAATACACATGTTACATATCTTATAAATTATGTTTTGAAAACAAGGGGTAGATATAAAATTTTATATATCATATATGTATCAACTATTGATATTGTATTCTGTGTTTGTTAGGTCGCTACATTAAGCCATGTTATATTTATGTTAAAAGCATGTTCTTCCTCCGCCAGTGTGAAAATGGGTGTACATATCACAACATAAAACTTTATTTACGGATTTTCATTACTTATACCAGAAATAATTAAATTATCTGAAGAGAGATTTAAAATTAGATAACCTTGGCATATATAGTGAAAATATCTGTAGTGCCTTGCACTGGACTTTCTTATACGTACAAGAATATTAAAATACACATTTTTAAACACTCCAGAAAATATAATTATTCATTACGCTATATTAGAAATTATTATTTTTTCGTGTATAAAAATGTATTTGGCCAATTAAGATTATTAAAAACAAATTGTGGGTGATTATTAATTTAATTGTTTTGTTTATAAAAGTGAAATTATCAGTTATGTTTATGGTTCAGAATATACCAAATCGATATCAATTTTATTTTTTGACGAAATATGCCAACGTTTCTATCAAATAATTAAAATTGATGAGATTTTTTATTTGCATATATGATGATTTTTCCATAATTGTTATCAAATATTGACGATCCAAATATTCGTCAGTAGTATCATATTATCACAAAAATATGCTACACAATTAATACTCAATTTTCATTTTTTTTTTAATCATTAAATAATTCTACCATTTTCATATTATCTTAGGATAATGATCCGATATCGTTTCGGTTTGCTTGTAATTTCCAAACTACTAAACATAGAGACTATTATGGTAGAAGTCGAAAATTATTCGAGAACAATTCACAGAAAACGACACTCTATGATATGAATTGACCGATATCATCATTCCCTGAAATAAAATTAATCTAAATATAATTTGCAGAATAAATAATTCACTGAACCGATTACTATATAAACTAGCATTATCAAGTCTCATGTTTGGAGATTTATTTAGCATTGGCTGTGTCAATTTTTGTATAAATAAACAAAATATGTACTATAACCATAAATACAACTGACATTATCGACAACTGCTGATTGAAAAGGATTTTATCGATTTCATTTATCGTAGTTTATAAACGTATAGATAGTTATCGCTAGTAACATCAAATCAATATGTATTAAATATTTTTTAACTGCGTTAAAAAAGCTTTGAATTTATTTTAGAATTTATGGTATTTTCAAAAATGTAAGGTTGTTGCTTAACTCAATCATTTCGGAAATAAAAGACCTACTGGATTTAAAATGCGAACGGTATGAATTGTATACCCATAAATAATGTGTATCAAATTTGCTGTCAATCCGTTTGGTATCTTCAGAGAAGATAAAGCGACAAATTTTGGGTCTTACCAACAAGCAAGCGAACGGACGACTAACATCTAAGTATATGAGTTATATATTTTTTGGATTCAGGGCGATGCTAAAGAAACTTAAAAAAATAATCAATCCGAGCTATCTATGAACATATTAATTCGATACTACGTACGACAAACTAAGAAGTCGGTCAATGCGAGTTCAATATCAAAAATTCTTGTTTAATAATAATCTTTTATTGAAAATGATATTTAAAATTACTGAACTCCAAACATATGAATTAAATGATTAAAAAATATGAATTATAATTCAGATGAATGTGTTTGTAATTAAATAATTAATATTGCTTAATAAGTAAATTATGATACCTTATTATATCTCACCAATAATTGTAAAGAAAAAAATATTTCTAGAAAAACCGTAAAAATAGTTATGTGCCGCATCATTTTTCTTAATTAATCTCCTTAAAATAAAACATCTTTAAAAAAAGTACAAACTCTTAAATATTATAAATTAAATGAGACAGAAAACTTAAGTCATAATAATATAATAAATGTGATATTTTGCTTTTCAAAAAACAGTATTTTTAAAAAGCTTCTCAATGTAATATAAATTTGTATACAAGGCCGTAATTGCTCACATTTACAACAAATCTACAGTGTATATTTTTTGTTAGATAGGAAACATATTTTAATATAAATTTTGAAAAATCACAGATAGTATCATTATTCATTATGTTATATTAGCAATTATTATAGCAGGAAAGCTGTTAGTTTTCAAATAACAGAATTATTATATATAATATTTTGAATATTTTACTAAACTTTGAAACAATCTATTTGTGACAATAGATATTAAATATACAAGTATATAACATTTTATCATTTTAATGTAAATTGATTCCGTTAATAGTAATTAATTAGGGTTCAAAATGAAGATGTATAAGTACCTATATCATTTTCTCCATTGCCAACACTTGCCACATATTATTTTTATATATGTTGTTTTCCTGTTAATGTATTGATAGGCGTAGTGGATCTGATTTATTGAATATTTCCCTATACTTATGTAAATATGGCAAAAAATAAGAAATTTAAGAATTTCAATAGAAAATTTCTTGTGATTGGTACACTATTTGCAGAAACATTCCAATTAAAAGTTGTGTAAAATATTAATGTTTTATTTTTTAAATTACGCACTTTCTTACAAGTCATGTACATAACATCAGTTTTAAGTTCCATGATTATAGTTTCAACAGATTTGGCTGTAGAGCGGTAACACGCAGACATACACACAGAGAGAAAGAGAGATATAAACATACACACATTGAGACAGACGTCATTTCAAAAATTATTATACTCGAATTGGAAATGTTTAAATTTATCATTTTCTTCATGACAATACTTACTTATTACTTCGTATAAGAAAGTCAAATCCTGTGCGCCTATGGCGAGGCATGAGTTTAAACTATATAGATTTAAATTGAGTGTTTTATACTTATGGTTTTTGTTTTGTCATATAAAATTAAACAATATATATATCAGCAAATTATTGAGTTGATCAATCATCAGTGAAAACATATCGGTAATGTATTTTAATTTAAGCATGTAACAAATTATGGATATATTGATTATTGTAACAAAGACAAATGGTACAGCGATATAATTGTATTGGGGAAATACAAGCATAGGTTCATGAATCCAATCTAGATGAGTAGTAGTTCCAAACAGATCTGTAGATTTGTGTAGGCAGTATATATTATAACTTGCTTTGCAAATTTGTAGTTTGTGAGTGGGAATACGGACATCTGTTCATAAAAATAGCCGTGAAAAATAAGTTGGAAATTTATGGGTACTATAATGTCACAACCAAGGTGCAGAAGTGTATTCCCACAGAAAATTTAAGATAATGTGGATTTTAACATTTACCGTAGGTTATATTACAATTTATGTAATTATGTAAGAGATTACCCAAACTTTTCAATTGGCCAAATTTATTACTTTTAAAGGTATAAATTCATAATGTTACTCTGATGACGAAACTAAGATACGCTGAATTAATTAATCCAGAGCTGCTTTCTTATTGATCATTTCTGTCGATATTTGATTTACGGAATGTGATACCCAAAATTTGGTCAGTGTGGTTGGGAAGAACTATTCAAACATATCCAACAATTTGACATTTATTGTTTGTGTGTGCTTTTCACTTTGTAAAACATTTTTAATTTAAGGAATAAAACACACTTGGTAATTTTTATTAAATAACATTTTATTATTAGTAATACGTAAGTAAAATATAAAATTTGATTGAGAAATATACTACTTGTTAAATTATTGTAACATTTCTGAAGATGATTCAAAAGGCAAAACACATCGAATACTAGTAATAACATATTATTTTGTGAAAATTACCAAACATTTCTAAAATTTGTTATATACTGAACATAAAACCAAGATCTTGGAGACAACGTTATATATACAGAACATAACATTTCATGTCATGTCGTTTGGGGTTTTCTCCAAGAACTTAATACAAAAAAAAAATCGTTCAACATTTTTCTATTTTCATAAAGAGTATGTCCTTGTACAGCCCTTTAATAACGGCAGTATAAAGCTCATTGGATAAAAACGTCGGCATGTGATGCTGTTCTGGATATATTCATATGGGATCTTTTAGAATATATCAATAATTTCAACAGCCAATATTTAGCCTTAAATAGGAGATATTTTTTCATGTTAGTCACTGTAGCTCTTTTTACTTTCTTATACGAAGTAATAAGTAAGTATTGTAATCATGAAAAAATTCGCTCTCGCGATTTTAAGAGAAATACACCTTTTGACCTTCCCTGAATCGAGTCTAACTATTTTTGAAATGATGTGTGTGTTTCTCTCTCTGTATAATTAAGAAGAGACAGCTAAATGGGGAGAGAAAGAGAGAGAGAGAATAATATGGGAAGATAAAGAGAGGTAGAGATAGAACTCAGCCTCGAGTTCAATCTCAAAACTCGAGTTTCAGCCAGAAAAAGATCGAGCTTAAAAAAAAGCAATGTTCGAGTCTGGTAAAGCTGAGCTGGAGTTTTTCAAACCTGAGATTGAGTGCGAGCTCAGACAGGTCTGCGAGCTCGATTAGGCCTCGGCACGATACTACAAAAAAAATAGACGAGAGTTTTCGTAGAGTCTCGACCAAGACGAGAATTCAAAAGAAATTTCAAGAAAAATTCGAGACAAGAGTTATATATATTTTATAAAAGCTTTTACCAGGCTCGAATATTTCGAGTTTGTTGAAGCTTGATATTCTAGCTCAGGCACGAGCTATAAAATAGTTCGAATATTGACAGCACTAGTATTTATATAAAAATATGAATATTATTTACATTGCTATACATTGTTTTGCAATAACTGAATATATTCAAATTATAAATAATCAATTAATTTGTTTGTGATTCATTCATTTTGATACGTAAGGGATATATTCAGTGTTGATTGTCAACAATATTGAAATCAATCACATTTACTAGTACTTCTAATCCTAAATGATTAAATTATTGTAACCAATATATAATTACTAACACATCAATAATTTCATTTACTTATTATAATCAATAGAGTGGTTTGCAAAACTCAACAGGCTATATTTAAAGGTTAGTTATAATAATATGTTTCGTTAGCTTACAAGTTTGTAAATTATTAAGTGACTTCTCAAACTTATATATTTAATTTAAGTCTTGTGATATACCAAATGCAAATAATATGTGCAACAGCTATTTATAATAGCTTTGATGATACAGAACCCCAATTTGGAGCAGAAGTTATCGGCTAACACAAGCCATGATTATTTGAAGATATTATAGGTTGCGGAATCTTACTTCTGCGCAAAACTTGTGCGACATATTAATATCCCTCTTTTTAATTCTTACTATTTTCTGCAAATGTTTTGAAGATATTGCAAATATTGCAAAAAATATGACTAGAGTAAACATGCACTTCCAGTTTGAATATTCTTTTCAAAAATAGGAGGGTTTCTTGCCAGGAATATACAAATCATAGGATTAAAGTTTTATAATATTACTTTCAATGGTATAGACTGTAGAGCGCAAACACACACACACAAACACACAAATACATGCACCCGCACACACACACACACACACACACAGACGTCATACCAAAAGACTTGATTAATGGAAGGTTAAAAGGTGTATTTTTGTTAAAATCTCGCGATCGATTTTTTTTCATGAATACAATGCGTAGGTACTGATTATTTCGTAATAAGAAAGTAAAAATAGGAAATAATTGAAAGAAATCGCTTTACTAGAGAATGATAAAATGGAAATAAGAATGAAAAGATTACGTTCAATTAAACTATAAGCTTCAACTGTGACCCACGTACTTGAATATGGAAATTCGGAGGTGCAAGTTCTAAATTCCAATTTATTTTATTGCATTTGGCAAACGTTAAACAATACGAAACAATGGAACCTCCTCAATCATATATTGTACTTACGGGATTAAATACAATTTATTAACATTCGTCAATATAAGCAATCCCGATTTTAGCTATATTAGTGCCCTGAGCAAGATTTTTATGGCGCCTCTTCAAATAATGACTGATAACATCTGCAGTGTCTTGCACTAGACTCTCTTATACGAAGTAGGTTTACTTTGTTTAGATAGAAAGAATATTAAAATATAATTAAAAAAATTCAAGAATATATAATTATTCATTACGTTATAGTAGATATTATTATGGCCGGACGTGTTCTAGTCTACAAATGAACTAAAAACCTAACAAAATATTTATACATAATATTTTTCATATTTAAATTACCTTTGCAACACCATTACAGTAAGTTTATTTGTCATACGTATAATTTTCCATACGTCCGTAACCATGATAAAATAAATAAGAAAATCAAGAACTTCAATAGCAATTATCTTATAATTTGTACACTTTTGGTACACGACAAGAGATGCATGAGTAAACTTGCACTTAAAGTTTGTATATTCTTTTAAGAAATTGGGCGTTTTCTTGCGAGCAATATAATATCTTAAGGTTAAAAATTCATGATAGTTTCAGCATTTCTGGCTGTAACGCGCACACACGCACAGACGTCATTCCAACAATAGTCAGACTTGTCTCAAAAAAATGTGAAAAGGTGTATTTCCGTTCATTTTTTCATGATTACAGTATTTACTTATTACTTCGTATAAGAATGAAAAAATTGATAGTCAATCAACTAGAAGTATACTATCATTATGGATTGTACTTATATCTAAATTCTGGTTATAGTTTGATGTATGTATTATGTACATATACCCTCAAGTAATATTCAGAAACGTCAAAGACGCGTTCTTGAATCGCTTATTTGTTTAGTTAGTTTAATATTTCAATTTTACCTATCATGATGGCAATCGAACTTATTTCTGTCTTATAGCATACCAATTAAATGCCGACAGGTTATTGTTTGCGTAATTTTAAAATGAAAACACCTTATAGTGGTAAATTTTATAACTGACGATAATTATTTAATAATTTTATTTATTTATTCAAATATTCTTTTCGAGCTACATTAAAATACATTCCGAACGAAAATCAATCTATCTACGACTACGAAAAAGTATTACTTATTTTTTAATGACAAAATACGAGGGTGGTCTGAAAAGTTTCCGACCTAACAAAGATACAAGACATTTTTTCAGAATTTTATTTTTTATTTTTCAACATAGTCTCCTTGTAACTCTACACACTTCTCTCAGCGATGCTCCCATCTCTGTAACCCGTCCAAATAGTACTCGGCGTTTTTCTCTGCAAAATAATTGTTCACGAAGGTGATTGCCTCTTCATTTGACGAAAATCTCTGGCCTCCGAGCGCAATTTTTAGATGAGGGAACAAAAAGAAGTCGCTTGGGGTAGATCTGGTGAGTAAGGTGGATGGTCAAGCAGTTCAAACCGTAATTCGTGGATTTTCGCCATGGCAACCGCTGAGATGTGAGACTCGTTTATGGTCTAACGTGAGCAAACGCGGCACCCAACGCGCGGACAGCTTTCTCATGTCTAAATGTTGATTTAATATGTGACAAACACGTTCTTTTGCCATGTTCATAACCTCTGCTATCTCTCTCACTTTAATTCAGCGGTCGTCTAGCACCATTTCGTGAACTTTGGCGATGTTTTCGTCGGTAGTTGCAGTTTTTCGACGTCCCGAACGTTCATCGTCTCCCAAGCTCTTACGGCCACGTTTAAATTCAGCTGCCAAAAATTTCACTATGGCAAATGATGGTGCAGAGTCCCCATACACAGAATCCAACTCATCTTTGATTTGCGTAGGCGTATTGCCTTTCAAAAACAAATATTTGATGACAGCTCGATACTCGATTTTGTCCATTTTCATAAAAACACTCACATCAACAGACTCAAACGACTGTTACATAACAACTGCGTGTCCAAAATGGCTGAAACTTTGGTAGTCAACAGATGAACAACGAAATTCCCTAGCTTTTATTTACGAGTGCTGCTATCTTCATGTTGAGGTCGGAAACTTTTCAGACCACCCTCGTAGAATGTTTAATTTGTTTGAAAATATTTTTTTTTGCTAAGAATAGCATTTATAGAGTAAGTACTTCATTTTTTATAACAAATATGATAGATACACAGCTATGTGTTAGTTAATCACAGATCTGAATCTGTGACGACACGCGCCCGCATCAACAAAAAAACATAATTAAACAGCATTCCTACCTTTAATGAAAGGCATCGTACTTTGTAGTTAATTAATTGGTATCGGTATATTTTGTAGGTTATCATGAAAAGCAACAAAACATATTATTTACTTCAGAGTAACGTAGATGGTTGAAAACAAATTACGGAATACAAAATAACATATTTTTCTATTATGAAGCGATCAATCGTTATGCTATATTTATTTTATGGAGCCATAAAGAAAACTTTGATAAGGATTCTATTTAATGTATGTACAATATCAATATCTAAGTAAGTATAAATATTTAATTATTATTTTATATAGGAATCGCTTTTTATGATCAAAAACTTATTGCATTAGACTTTTACTGTGAAATGTATTAGTCAATAAAATTATTTTATATATACCTTTTTATGATCAACAACTGTAAAATGTACTGGTCAATAAAAAGCCACATAAATTAATTATGAGACCCATAAAATTTTCTAGCCAATATTTCATGTTACTTTTTACTTTTCCTAAGCGACACTAGCAAATATATGCCAAAAATAATAATAATTTTAAAGATTCACATTTAAAATATTGCTTTCACTAAATTATAAACAATTACCTGTTGCATCACAAGTTTGTTACTAACACGAAGCTTATACATACGTATATGCTATCGAGCATGATACATACTTTAGAATGATCGACCAATATTTTAAAGAATATATTTCTAGGAGTGGAAACAAATACAAATATCAAAACATGAACGAAATCATAAGATTATATATATATATATATATATATATATATATATATATATATATATATATATATATATATATATATATATATATATATATATATATATATATATATATATATATATATATATATATATATATATATATATATATATATATATATATATATATATATATATATATATATATACATATATATATATATATATATATATATATATATATATATATATATATATATATATATATATATATATATATATATATATATATATATATATATATATATATATATTATATATATATATATATATATATATATAATATATATATATATATATATATATATATATATATATATATATATATATATATATATATATATATATATATATATATATATATATAGTTTCTTCTGGGAACTATTTAGAAATAATCAAACTTATTATTGAGGTTTCCAGATAAGTCTCTAAGATCTTTATAATAACAAAATTATTAGTTTAAGATCGCCATTTATTTATTGGTAGTTTTTGTGTTCCTTTTGCATTCGCTAGGTTTATTTTCAGATATGTATATTAATTTAACGGGTATTTGATTATAAATACGTATAACAATTATAACATTTTAATTTGTACATAAGTTTAAATTAATGTTCTTAAAATGTTGCTCTAGTTATTATTATTTGTTTACAGAGTTATTTATGTTACTGATAAGGTTAATTACGACTGTCCTTAGTTGTTAAATTATTTATAAATATTAATGACTAAAACGTTCAATGTCGGTATATGTTAATAAATGTAACTGTATTATTGTCTTTTTTGCACTATAATACCATTAGACAATCTCATTATTTTCGTATATTCATTAGAGTGAAACCTTTTACCGGATTATAATATTTGAGAATCCCTATTCTATATATACAATATAGTCATATTACTATGCGCCCATAGTTGCTATATTGAGAGTGTTATTCCGCGAGTGTTTGCGTAAGATATCTTTTAATACGTCATAGTTTTTCTTTATATCTGCAGTATCTCCGTTGGTGTTGCTGCACGTTTTTAGCTCGCCGTACGTAGTACAGCAGGGCATAAGTTTTTGTCTGCATAATTTGTCTGTAATATTACAGATTGGATAATTTCCTTAATAAAAAGTTCGTCATTTATCGCCTTGATTCCGAAAATGTCAATATGTCATATACTAGGTAACATGTTGGTCGCTCGCTAGTCGTAAGATCAAATTTTGCACCTCTACTCCTCTGAATGTACCCAGCCCATTTCAACCAAATTTGGCAGACATATTGTGTAGGTGCCCAATTGCATTTGGCCGTAAATTATATCCAATCAGAACCGTACTTCAGGAGATATTGGGCCCCCAAAAAAATTACAATTTAAAAAGTACTTCGAAAAATATTAATTATACCAAAAATATCTACGTAAAACTCCAAATTATTTGATGTATTTAAATATTTTTCAAATTATAACAGAAAGCCGTAAAAAAACAATGAACATAATATTTTTTTTAAATAAAGCACTTATAAAAATATTTATTATACCAAAAAAATCTACGTAAAATTACAATTTTTTCGTATTATTGGAGATAAAAAATAAAAACGCCCAAAATAGGCACTTTTTCATAGTTTTTATTTTTTTCTTCTCCATTAATACAAATAGAAAATAATTGAAATTTTTATCAATGCATTTTTTATGCAAATACACATCGAATGATTTTTATTTCATTTGATAGGCACAATGTTTTAGCGAGCTTGATGGTTCACCTTAATAAGTGTATCCTTTTAATCAAGACCATCGTAGACAAGTGTAGTTCTCCGTATCTTATGTCAGAGATAACTATAGTATTTTTCAATTTTCGACGAATTCGACTTATATTGCGCATCTGTTGCTAAGATATCCTGCACCTATTAGTGATATGTGCAAGACCAGGTTGACTGCCAAGCACTTAAGTATTGATTGATTAAGATGCATTTTGAATCTCATTTGTCAATGTGTCACAAATATTATTATAGACGTAAATTACCTTTGCTTAACATTTCGTAGCATTTTTCTCCATATCCTCTTAAGTGTTTCAAATAATTTCTCTCAATTCAATGATTATTACTCAATTTTCAGCCGTAATTAATCGGTTTAAAGTGGCAATGACAATACTACACAACCCACTTGCGACATATACGAGTATACATAAGAAAACAAAAAGTAAAACTGAAAAATAAATGATCCTATTACCAGTATTTATTTTTTCGTATCTACTCATATTTATTTTTACTATTTGAATATAATTTAAACTGTGAGAAAATAATGAATTGTGACAATTATAAACAACAGAATTATCATTGATGTAATTAAATATTTGATCTATCATTTAATTGAGAAAAAAACGATATTTATTAATTTCTGCTAGATATAAATAAATTTAAAATAAATTCAAATACAAGAAACAGTTAGGTACCTATATCTTAAAATATATTCATCAAAAGGCAGTAGCGAGTAGGTAAATTTAATTTATAATTGTATTAAGCGCTGCCCAATTGAAATGTGGCAATGTGTACCTGTCTGACCCATAATAGAACAATTTATTATATATCTATCTAATTAAAATACTAAAAGCGAATAAACGCAAAGTATATTGATGAAGTCCTTCGGTAAACAGATTCTACATAGAAACATATATAAGAATATTTTGACTTTTAAATATCTATTACACAGGATTAAAAACTCTTATTACGTGGTTTACAACCTGTAAATTTATTTATATATCTACGCGTATTCTGCAAGGTTGTATTTATGTCATGTTCACGTTTCATAAAATACTGTATATGATTTAATGCCACTTACCTCCGAACCATGTAGATAAAATTGAACAAGCAATTCAGAATTGACATCAAAAGATCAGCTATGCTCAAGTTGACCAAAAAGTAGTTTGTAACACTTCGCATTCTTCTGTGAGCTGTAACAATAGCAAAGTTAGTACAAAGCATATTATGGTATTTAAACACACATATCAAAAGTGTAAAAACATGGAATTACTTTTTCCTTTCTTATACGTAGCAAGTATTGTAATCATGGAAAAATAGATTTTGAGATTTTAACGGAAAGACACTTTTTGACCTTTCCTGAATCGAATCTGACTATTTTAGAAATTGTGTGTGTGTGTGTTTGTAAGCGATATATAGCCAACGCTGCAGAAACTATAATGATGAAACTTACAATTTAAAAATTTGTATATGACTTGCACATAAGCCCTACTTTTGAAAAGAATATTCAAATTGGAAGTTCATCTTTACTTTAGTCATTTATGTCGTTTCTTCAATATCTCCAAAACGGCTTTTCTTACAGTAAAAATAGTCATATTTAAAACTGAATATATCAACATTTTGCACAACTTTTGTTTGAAACGTATCTCCAAATATTGTACCAGTCCCAAGAAAAATGCTCCTGTAATTCATAACTTCCTGATTTCTGTTGGCAGGTATGGGCATTGATATGTATTCAATAATATTAATTACTTTAATATTACCTATGCTTGTCAATATTTTAACAGGATAACAAAGTTGACTAAAATAATTTGGGATTTGACTTCGATATTTGGACACAATATATTGCCAGAGGCTAAAAGGCTAGTTCTAAATATTATTGTCAGACTAGCTTAGGTACAATAGTTATAGCAAATATCGGCCACCTACACCACTTAACACACTGAAGAGGAAACATAGTTTTATTTTTTTATTTGTCTTTTATTACCCTTTCTATCTAATTTCATATACCTACTACGTTAAGAGAGTCCAGTGCAAGTTATTGAATGTATATAAATTTAATAAAATTAAATTAATAGTAATATTTAAAATGAACAGGCTTTCAAACCGTTAATATAACTGGCTAACCACCCCATATTTATAACAAAGGTAATTTCATAAACAGTTTTTCAGTAACAACAAAAACTAAACAGTTCCGTTCGAACGTTTTGGTTCACGGTTGTGCTTATTTACTCGAAAATTAGTACAAATAGTTACAGCATAATGCATTATCTGTGAATTTACCAGTTTATCACTGCACACATTGAAAAAATTATATTTTGCTTAAAAATATAATTTCTCTGCATAAATTCGATAGAATATTACGAAAAATAAATTTTATTCCAAAAATATGTAAATATAATTAGACAAATGTGATTTTGAAAACAAGAAAAAAAAAGTTTATTTCAAATAACTATTCAGATTATTGCACATTACAACCATATTGTAATTGTATTTTAATTTATCTAATTACTGCAGATTAAGTGGTTACCGGCTAAATGGTAACGTTTTTATATTTTAACTGATTTATATTTTGAACTCAAAACAGTTTCGGTGTCGGTTTTTATTACTGCCATTTAATCAGTTAAACCGTCTTTTTTTTTCGAATCCAGTTTATAGCTCTATAAATGAAAGCTATTAATATTTTGCACAAACCTTGTTTAAAAGGCCTCTTCAAAAAATGTACCAGTTCCAACAAAATTGATACTGAAACTCTTCAAGTTCTTATTCATGTTGTCATAATTACGTAGGTATGGGAAAATTTAATAAATCATATCCACTATGCCTGTCAATATATTTACAGAAGAACGAAATAGATTCATATAATAAAAGATTTGGCATTTAACATCTATTAAATCGATTGAGAGAGGTGTTTAAAAGATTAGTGAATTGAATAATATATTCTTGTAAGGGTATTTACTAAAATGTGGAATTTAACATATTTCTGGTCATAATATGTTATAAATATTATGACTAATAATATTTCCTTGAATTTTTAAAAATTCATATTTTATTATACTTCCTGCCTGATAAACCTACAACGCATAACAAAGTTCAGTGCAAATCGCTCCATATGTTTCTTATTTAAGAAGGATACAACCCTAAGTATATAAAATGGATCTATATATTTAACACATAAAGTTAAATTATCTAGAAAATAAATTCTGAATAATGGATGACTGTATGGAACGGCGCGTTTACGAGACAGTACATTACGTAATCTATTATTCTATTTGTAGAATCTAGTCTATTGATAATATAAAAATTTACAAATTCTAGCAATCGCTTCATCATATATGTATATTTGAACACAAAGTAGCACATGTCACATTTTGAAATTAATAGCTTTTGTGTTTTAATTAAAAATATTTACTGCTCACAGGTGTTAACAAAATATTTAAAATGACAAACAGTACTACATTATACCCACATGAAATTGATATTGATTCTATGAAATGATCAAATTAGAACAGGACAATAGTCTATTGTTCGACTAATGATACATTTATATATTTCATCTGCATCATCAAAAAGCTTAAAACATAAATGAAGGTAAAAATAAATTTGTCCAATTGATGACAAAGTGAAGTTTCTTGAACAAACACAAAAGAAACATGTTACAGAAACCAACAATTTGGCTGACTGTCGTTCAGCGGAATTGAATTACCCATCATTCATTTGCCAAGACCTCTTGGGAAATATACAGGTTACTTTTAAGAGAAAAAGTTATGTTATATAAGCGTCCACGTTCTTCCCCTCACTTTATAAACTACATGTTTCAATCATATGTTGCTGATTTACAAAATTATTGTATTTGCCTATAAAAATCAAGTTTATTTAGAGTTTGTGCACCGACTACATTTAATTCTAACCGGGTCTCGGATAAATACAGAAAATCTTCACAATAAGCAAAAATATAATGAACTTATCCTAAATTATTAACCACTTTCTATTGGTTCATTACATCCCAATTAGAATACTAAAATATCTACTATTTCAATTTGTTCATTATAACGATTCATGATTTTTATGTGCTTTTATAATAGCCGAAAGAGTAAAATAATCATCATTATAATTATTATGAAAATAATCAAGTATTTGCTTTTTAATTTTAATAACCTTTTCTGAAGTACAATCACTTCTAGGATATATCGAATGACAATTAATTTTTATGAGTATATTAAAACAGAAATAACTTTAAAAATTATCTGAAATTAAAGAAGTCAAAATTACTGCGTGATTAAATTTCAAGAACATTAACTTATCTTCAAAATAGCCGACTTTAAATATTGTACTCATATTTTCAACAGCAGGCGTGCATTGAAGACTAATTATGAAATGAAAATGAGCTGACAGCACTGAAACAGTTATAATCGTTAATTATTAAAGATGCTCAGGAAGCTTATCAAAATGCTATGAAATTATTGAAACTTTCTTAAATGGTTTACGTACATAAGCGATTCACTAACTGGTCCAAAAGTTACATGATTTTTACTTTCTTTTACGAAGTATAAGTAAGTATTGTAATCACGAAAAAAAAAAATCTCGAAATTTTAACAGAAATACATCTTTTGACCTTCCCTGAATCGAGTCTGACTATTTTTGGAATGACGTCCGTGTGTGTGTGTGTTTGTGTGTGTGTGTGTGTGTGTGTGTGTGTGTGTGTGTGTGTGAGTGAGTGTGTGTGTGTGTGTGAGTGTGTGAGAGAGAGTGTGTGTGTGTGTGTGTGTGTGTGTGTAGCTGTGTGCGCTCTACAGGCTACACTGTTGTAGATAAAATGATGAAACTTTAAACTTAAGATTTGTATATGCCTGGGAGGAAAACCTCCTATTTTTGAAAAGCATATTCAAACTGGAAGTGCATGTTTACTCAAGACTTTTTTTTGCAATTTCTGCAATATCTCCGAAACGGCTATACTTGCAGTAAATATACTTAGAATAAAATTGCAAGATATTAGTATTCTGCACAACTTTTATTTGAAACATTTCTTCCAAAAGTACCAGTTACAAGATCTTATCTTATTGATATTGCCATAGTTACGTAGGTATGGGAAATTATATATAATAAATCGCATCTACTATGCATGTCAATTGTTTTAAATATTCAAATATTTTGACATTTAACATTTATTGTTAGTGTTACAAATTAGTTTAGTGAGAAAACGTTACAAAGGTTAGTAAATAATTTAAAATATTATATATAAATATAAATGCCCGGCCATAATAATTTTTAATAATGTGTAATGAATAATTATATTTTCTGTATATTACTATAGAATCGAACATTTTAAATCTGAAATACATATGTTTTTTTAGAGATCTGACAATAATCTAACTTTACCACAATTTTACTGGACATAATGAATGAAAATATTTTCTTTTAAATTTAAACATTTTATATTTTAATTTATATACTATCAAATCAAAATATACTACTACGTAAAGAAAGTTTAGGGCCAATACATGGCCGATGTTTTACTTTCATTTGCAAAGTAAAAATGAATTAAAAAAAAATCAATTTCGTCATGACAATTGCCTTGCCTTAAGGGCAGAAAACCGAACTTTACGCCTGTTGTTGTATACAATATGTTTACAAGCGTTTACTTTTAATTAAAATTACGAAAATAAAAATAATTCTAATACAGAAATATAATCAAGAAATTTCTGAAAAATAAATGATACCAATTGAAGAACTAATTAGCCTAATCACTTTATCGTCCTAGGGTCAAAATAGTTATTTATGTAACTAGTGTTAACACATTAACTGGCATATGCATGTAAAAGTATACACGCTAGTTGGGTCCAGTACCCCGCGTGTATAATTTCGTATACACGAACAATAACTACGTTCTGGCCATGTGTACGCTACTAGGGCACGCTTAGCATAGGTTTCTTATGGCGGGATGGTTGGTGTGGCGTGGAGTAACACATATTGCAACTTAGCCGAAATGTTTTTGAAAAAAATGTTAGAAAAACAAGGTATTTATGTGAAAAAGTTTATAATTGCAAAAATACAAATATAATGAGTGGTAATGTCACAATCAAAAATATAAATAAGTTTATGGCAAAGTAACATAACTTTTACTATTAAAATAGTCAAATAAAAATGTATTTTTCTTGATTGAAATATTATGCATAAAAAAACATTCTAAGCAAAGTAATGGCTGATCTGTGCATGCTTGACATTGAGAAGAAACTTGCTTCGTTTTTCGAATTGCGTACGCGCACCTGGGCTTCTTTGTTTTGTTGATAACAGATCTTGCAACACCTTTTTTTTGCAGCAGGGCTGTATGCATGTTGGTTATTGAGCCGCTTCAATATTATCCTTGCCAACATTCAAAAGCTGCATGCATAGATTTTCTTTGAAATTCATGATACTTTTGTTGCCAGCGTTCTCCTCATTTTTCTTGTACTACTGGTGTGTATTGACAACGCTTGCTCAAATAATGACTTCAATGGCAATTTTTTTGAACCATTTGATGCTTCGTTGTACCCATGTTGAATAAGAAGACATCTGATCGGATAAATCGATAAAACGCTTAGCTGTATTATAATCAATACCAGATTTCGGCTTGAATCTAGCACCATCTCTTCCGGGTATTTCTTCTTTTTCGTCGGTGTGTTTTGTGAAGAGCATCATTACATCTCTTCGTCTTTCCATTTGAAGACAACTACTCCATTTTTCTCTTGGCCAACTATTTTGTCTTTCTTCAGCTTGGCATTCTCCACTTTCTTTGGCAGATCTTTTCTGTTTTTTCGAAGCGTTCCCACTAGGTGTGTGTTTCTTTCTCTCAATTTTTTGGCCAACTTCAAACATGTGTACCAGTTATCAGTGTAAAGTGTTGTGCCTTTATCCAGATTTTGCTCCATCAATTCCAGAACAACTTTCGTAGCAACACTCATCCCTTCAATCTTGTCTTAACCACAATATATCTTGGAATGCAACATATATCCTCCGCCGATACATAATTTGAAGAGTTTGATTCCAAACTTGTCGCTTGCCCTTGATATACTGACGGAACTTGAGTCGCCCATGAAAAGAAACCATGGTTTCATCAATGCACATGTTTTTATCAGACAAACCGATTTTTTTAAATTTCTCATTCAGCGAGTCAACAAGTGATTGCATCTTATATAATCTGTCACCTTCTAGACATAGCTCATTATCGGAAAAATGAAGCAATCGTAGCATAATTTCGAATCTATTGCGTGACATAAATTTGGCTGCGTTTGCCAAATAAAGATCAGATTGTCGCCAATAGTCAGGAAGTGACGGTTTTTAATCCAACACCATTCACATCAAAATTCCAGGAAATCTATACACTTCATCTCTGTCTGTAGAGTATCATTCGTTCAAGAGTGCAGATGGTCCTATGATTTCTTCAATAATGCCTTTTACGATTGTTTGTTCGGCATAAATATTTATTTGAGTGAATATGGTATCCACAAGTTGTTCGTCAATGAATAATTTGTAGTACACAAGTTCATTTTGATTTTTGATTTGAACATCATCTGTCACTCCAACAATTTTTTCAAAAGGATATTCCGCAAAGATGCCAACAATTAATCTTCATTCCTTTTTTTCTTCACAATCGGTATCGTTCTTGTTCGCTTCCTCCAGCTCATCTTTACTTTCATCATCTTTGGACGTTGCAATCAACTGGTTTTATGTGAGGCAAAGCCATCAGCAGAAATAGGAAATTTTCGTTTTCTATTCACCAGTTCTGTAATAAGCAATCGGCTTTGATAAAATAAAATTTTATACTATACCTTTGAACTCATACCTTTGTAGTCATAACTTCGCTCGAAGACGTATTTCGGTTATTATTGTCATTCTCCGAACATTCATTGACTGGATCAGAGCCTAAATCGTGTACAGGTTCCTTCATCGTCACTTTAGTCTATATACTGTTCCATCAGGACCTGTTCACGTTCGTACGACATTTTTAGACACTTACACGATTAGGACCCTACGTAATGTAATTGGCGTCTGAGCGCAGTGATCAACTTATACGCAATACTACGTTATTCAGTTTATGCAAGTTGAGACCTGCAAGCTGTGTATTCCATTGAATACATATGGTGCAGAAATACTTGATAACAACTCCACACCTTGTGTATCGCTGGATCACACGGGGGTGGAAGGTGGTAAAATAACCAAAAAAATGTTATTTTACTGTATTATAGTCCTAAATAGATCATGTTTAGGAAATTTTTTTTTTTTAAAGTGGTGTGGCCTGAGGGACTTTCTTCAAAAATATCCGCGGAAGTTAACGTGTTAAAAGTGTTATTTGCTTGGGGTTGCTCCACTCGGCTTCACGTTGTATCTCAAACTTCCCACTCACAAAATAAAATCAATTTTACCACGTGTTACAACACTATTTTTTCTACGACCATTGTTAAAAGCACGATTGCTACATATATAGCACACATTAAGAGGTTAAAATTATTTTTGACAGTTAATAATTTATTTAATGACAAAACAGTATCGAATTACATTGAATATTCTGGAATTCATACTTTTTTATAGAAAATTAATTTACCTATAAATAGTGAAGAAAGTGACTATTAATTTAAATATATCTAAGTAGTTTGTGATAAAATTTGCGGAAATGAAGAATTAGTTATTTAATTCTTTATTTGTTGATAACGAAAAAGGAACTAGATCTGGCTACGTTATGCCACTGGTATTAAAAGTAATTACTTACACTGTCTCATAATATGCCATTTTTTATTCGCTAGGCAACCGTTAAAAAACCTACTTTTAACAATGGTCGTAGAAAAAGTATTTTATTATTTTGCCTATCTTAACTGATATACCTATAAAGAAATTATCGTGCGAGATATTGCATATTTTTAAAATCTGTGCTTTTATTATAGATGCCTTTTGACTTTTCATCGCCAAAAGTATATTTATGGATAGTTATAATTGCATTAATTATAAACTTTACCAAACTTTAGCAACACTTCGAAAGATGAAACTCTGAAGTCTGATTAGCTTATGACAAATTAAATTTCTAAACTAACGAATTCATTTTCCGCTCAAATTTAAAATCAACTTTGACGCTGAAATTAATTTTAGAAATATTTGTAAATCGTGTTGCATTTAGTGTACATGAAACAGTTAACAATGTTCGCAGCATGTATTCGGGATAAAATCCTTCATATATGAAGCTTATATGAGGTTGTTTACTTGTTTTTCCTTGTTTTTTTTTTTATTAATATTGATGGTAATTGGTCAGTGCCGCCGGTTCAAGCCATTAAGACTTTGATTAAATTGTATTAATGGCACAGGCTAGTGGCACATATAGCACTTTATGTCAAACTGAGTCTTCAATCGCTTATGCGCTGACATCTATTTCTTTAAAAAAAGCACTTAAATGCCATTTTCTACTAATTTCTTTGTCAGGGAATTCAATGTTCTTTCTGACCTCCATTCAACCCCGTAACTTTAAATGGTCTATTACTCGCAATGATCACATAATCATAGAGCTTCTTGGTTAGCTGTCAATTATAAGAATAAGATAACAATGTAATTAGATGTCACGTGAATCATTATCATGCTCTTAAAAACATCTTAGTAAACGGTGAGGACTGAATTACGTAAAATTGTGTTAGCTAAAAGGACTTGAACGTTCAGGCTTACCTTCATAGTCATAGAGTTGTAATTGCGGTATTTTTGTGACAGTTTTTTTTTTTTTTGGAGTGAGTTGCGTAGCATATTTTCTAGTATAAACCTAGTGAAGTGATATTTTAATAAATTAGCTATGTACGTCTATATTTAATGAATAAAGATCTAATTAAGTGTCACTTATTGTTTTTCCTTCAACAGATTTTAAATTATTCATAGAAGATAATTAAAAAAATAAAACTTACCTGTCACGATCCATATGACGATAATATTGCCTCCAATTGCTATAATTAACATAAGACTGAATGCAGTCGTCCAAGCAATTTGTGCCCACCAAAACATTTCGTATTTGTCGACAAATTTACTTATTGGTTCGGAAGAGTTCATCTTCTCCGTATTGGTTAATATCGTCTTGTACTCCATGATAACGTATATTGAATTGGTTGATGTAACCTGAAGACAAAAAAAGTACAAATAAATTAATATCACCATTAGAATTTAATATTTCTTATAACTAACGTAGACATTTCGTCACATATCTCTGTAGATATAACTAGCTTCGTGCAGAAATATTTATGTTAGTATCTTTGTGGTTTACCGTTATTAATTTATAATAAATCTCAGAATTATGATTGTAAATTTTATTCAAATACTAAGTCAATTCTTTGATGTTCCTGCAAATTAGTTGTATTACACGAAATTTCACAATTTTATAAAATACATACATATATCCACAGTAGTGTGCATTGAAATCCAATTATTCAACCCTTACGCTTCTGGTGCACACAATTATGCTTATCGTAATATGAGAACAATTAAGGGTCAAAATGAATTTTGAAACGGTGCCTCCTGAGGAACATGATTGTGCATGTTACTGCTTATAAATAATAATGTTTTGCAATTGTGCTTATGACTGTTGATTCCTAATACACACAATTGTGTGTAATGAGGCATGTGAGTTTACAATTCTACATTGTTTTTGTCTCAGGAGCGTAAGAGTTAAACCAGTAGTTTTCATTTTCAGGCTGGTCAAACTTTTTAAACATATTTTAGATGTAAAAATTTTATTATTTCATAATATATCAAATTATTTTACATATTTCACCAATGATATATGTTTGTGTTTAAATGGTCTAGTTCCAAAACCTATGAACATGGAAATATTATTTTTGAATTGAACATTTAAATCGAAAACGTATATTGACTCATGTCGATTTTGCGCTGCGCTTACAGAGTAAATAATATAATTAAAAATGAAAATAAATAATATTTCTAACAACAGAATTTTAATTATAATTATTTTTACGGTCAGTGCAGTCGTTTCGGAGATATTGAAGAAACATATATTTCACGTTTGAATATTCTTTCTCAAACTAAGAGGTTTTCATAAACAAATCTTTCCCGATTATTAACTAATTTAAAGCACACATAAAATTATACCCAGGCACCCTATTCTCACACGCACCCAGGCAAACATCACTTCAAAAATGGTCAGAATCGATGCACAGTACATTGTATATAGTGTTGTGTACCGAAAAGTGTACCGTGAAAGGCTGGTTTAATTATTTCCTTTATTTAATTGCTATTGGATTCTCTTCGTCGAAAATGAAATGCTATGTCAATAATATATACAACTAAAGGTCATTTTTATGGAAATAGCAAACACATATGGATACAAATACCATTTTATAGAATATTGCATATTTTGATTAGATATATATATATATATATATATATATATATATATATATATATATATATATACGAGGGTGGTCTGAAAAGTTTCCGACCTAACAAAGATACAAGATATTTTTTCAGAGATTTTTTTATTTTTCAACATAGTCTCCTTGTAACTCTACACACTTCTCCCAGCGATGCTCCCATCTCTGTAACCCGTCCAAAAAGTACTCGGCGTTTTTCTCTGCAAAATAATTGTTCACGAAGGTGATTGCCTCTTCATTTGACGAAAATCTCTGTCCTCCGAGCGCAATTTTTAGATGACGGAACAAAAAGAAGTCGCCTTGGGCTAGATCTGGTGAGTAAGGCGGATGGTCAAACCGTAATTCGTGGATTTTCGCCATGGCAACCGCTGAGGTGTGAGACACGTTTTTGGTCTAACGTGAGCAAACGCGGCACCCAACGCGCGGACAGCTTTCTCATGTCTAAATGTTGATTTAATATGTGACAAACACGTTCTTTTGACATGTTCATAATCTCTGCTATCTCTCTCACCTTTAATTCGGCGGTCGTCTAGCACCATTTGTGAACTTTGGCGATGTTTTCGTCGGTAGTTGTAGTTTTTGGACGTCCCGAACGTTCATCGTCTCCCAAGCTCTTACTTTTTTTTCTTACGTTTAAATTCAGCTGCTCAAAATTTCACTGTGGTAAATGATGGTGCAGAGTCCCCATACACAGAATCCAACTCATCTTTGATTTACGTAGGTGTATTGCCTTTCAAAAACAAATATTTGATGATAGTTCGATACTCGATTTTGTCCATTTTCATAAAAACACTCACATCAACACACTCAAACGACTGTTACATAACAACTGCGCGTCCAAAATGGCTGAAACTTTGGTGAGTAACTGTCAACAGATGAACAACGAAATTCCCTAGCTTTTATTTACGAGTGCTGCTATCTTCATGTTGAGGTCGGAAACTTTTCAGATCTCAATATGGAATAAGGGACACGAATATTTCTTTTAAAATCATTATTTTAAACTTTTTTGTGATAACAAAACTTACTTCCATAAGAAAGTAAAATAAGCATTTTGTAAGACTTGAAATTTTGGTACACTTGTATACCTGTTAGAAGGTCAAAAGGTCCATTTCCGTTAAATTCTCGACATCGATTTTTCTATGATTACAATACTTATATTTTTCTTCGTATAAGAAAGTAAAAATGAAGCATCTATAATGATTTCATTTATTTAAAATTACGCGCTTTGCATTTTACTTAATTTTGTTATGGGTAATACAGTTATAAATAAAACCCATAATATAGTTCAAATTTGTATTTCTTGAGTAAATTACTTTTTTGAAGGATATTTCATTACTGACGGCTTCCTTTTTCAGTTTGTAAATTTGTTTTTCTGCTTCTATTATTGCAAATTTGATTTTAAAATGTGTTATAATTTGATTCTATATTCCTGTGTTTATTAAATTTATTAAGTATTTTTATGATTATACCATCAATCATGACTGACATAATATTCTTCGTACAAGAGGCAGTTTTTACATAATCAGCAGCTTAGTGAATGTTTCTTCTAAAATATATATAAACAAGTACTTGTACTTAAAGAAAATGGATAAGATCTTTTTTTTCAATTCCAGTAGTAAACTATAAATTTGTATTTTTGCGCTTGTTGCGATAATACAAACCATTTTCTTAAGACGATTTCTTGAGTTTCTTAGTTAAACAGAAAATTGGTTTAAGGATTAGAGTAATCTCTAAATTTGTTGAAACAAATTTCGCAAGATAAGTTTTAAAGTAATAAATTGGAATTAAGTAAAATCGTACCGTGCATGAAAAAAGACATACAAGCTTAACCACCAAGCAGAATGTCCTGTGAACGCAAAATAGCATCAGTTTGATTAAAAAGTTTTTAACTTTATTGAACACAAACTTATATACAATAGCATTTTGCACATTCACCAGTTTATGTGAACATCATACGCAACATCATTAGTATAATTAAACATACTATATTTGGCATGCTTTATAATATTAAGCATGCTTATATTTGAAAAGGGAAACGCGATATGTCCTTTATATAAATTGAATTGTAATTATCCAGGCTTATAATATATTCTATTATGTAAAAAATATATGAAATATTGCTCTTCACTCCCTGCAATACATACAAGTATCTATTGACTGCAATTAGAGATTGCAAGAGCAAGGATATGCCAAGTGATGTTCATGATGCTTGCTTGACTGAATATAAATTGGTGAAAAGAGACGCGAAATGGATTGCGAGTGAGAGCAAGATTAACATGGAAAAAGTATTGAACGAAAAATGTTTGTTTGATTTTAGTTTAAACAGAAAATGATTTTAGTGGTGAGTAAAGAAGTAGAAAGGTGGTAGTAATGCCAGTTGTATGAAACAGTTTTTATGGTGGATCAAGTGAATCTAGTAGTGGGTGTTGACGAATGGGTTATTAGTGAAACAGATGTATGTAGGTCATTGTCAAGAATGAAATGTGGTAAAGCTGCTGGTATAGATAGTATCACTGTTTAGGAACTGTAAGTTTGTCTGAAGCATGGCGTAGTTCCGAATGATTGGAAGTGTGTTCTGAATGTTTCATATTTTGAAAATACAAATTTCGTAAAATTCAAGAAAATGCAATTATTCATAATTAGCAATTATTATAGTCGGCATTTTTTTTTTTTAGTTCTCTTTTTTTAACATTTGAAACACTTTTTCACTAAATCTATTTGTGACATATGTTAAATATCCAATACCAGTATATTTTTGTTTTTCTGTAATAAATTTAAAGGAATAGTTGATTAAGAATTTCAATAGTAATTTTCTTGTAACTATTATATTATTATATTATATTATATTATATTAATATATTTTATTATATATGTAACAATTTCTACTATGAGTGCAGACATTTCCAATAACCGGTTGTCTCTGTTTTTTTCTGTCTATATTTTTATGACTTTCTATTAATCATACGATTACTGCTGCTGTAAGTATAAGGATGTCATCTATGATTTTAAATTAATTTTAAAGACAGCTATCAAATTACCACTTTATTATCTGTTGCCAACAAAAAGAAACAAAATCTACTGCTTCACAATAAAATAGTTACTTGTGCTAAAGAAATGAGTTTGATTTATTTGAACTTGGAAAATATGCCGTTGAGAATCTTTCTCGTGTAATAACGCTTTAAAATAGATAGGAAACAAAATACGTGGGTGTATGAGCAGTGCGATAATGTAAAAATTTCGTACTTAAAATAGGTGAGAGACAAATGACATGAAATGGTTATGTTGAGAGAATGCCGAATGAAAGATTGACGAAGAAGATTTACGTTGGCGAAATTAATAGTGTGAGAATGTTCTCAGAGTAAGTGGTTAAATATGATTGAGAATGAGTTGAGCGAAAGAAAAGTTGTGAGCAAGTAAAATAATAGAGCGTGTATGAAAAACTTGATGAATCTGAATGATGCTAAAGAAGGTGTGAATGGATGAAAAAATGGTTTTCTGCCACCCCATTTGATGGGAATAGGCTGGAAGTTATGCATGTATATATGTATGTAGTGCTATTCTTTTTGAGGTTATAAGAAAATATTAAAATTGTCATTATTGATAAGCTAGTATAAAAATAATTTTGTTGTGGAAATACCATTTGCTGTTGCTCTCATAGTTAACTGATACGATTTTGTGTTTTTTTTCATTAAAATATCTTGCTCACCTATTGTGATTCACCATTTTCTTTGTAAAGTATTATTCTAAAACTGCAGAAGAGCGTCTGCTCAATAAAAGAATTTATATTTGCAAGATAATGTTCTATTTATTTAATTTACATATATTTTAGAAGGAATACTAACCAGGAACAACATTACATACCAGCCAGCAAGGAAAACAGCGAAAAACAGGAAAGAATGGAAAGACCTGGTGGACAAAATAAGATAAATTGAAGATTATCTCGACACCCGAAACGGTAAAAGAGATGTCAAAAGTTTATATATATATATATATATATATATTATATATATAATATATATATATATTTATATTTAGCGATCTGGCAGATTTTGTGTTGATAACAAATAAATAACATATTTCTGAGAATCCTAAACTTCATACATTATGTTATTTATGAAATGCTTTGCACATCATAAACCATTTTTTAAGAACCAATTTACGTAAATATGTAAAATTGCATGTTGAATATCTCTGTTTAGGGATTCATGGCACGTGTACATTCTGTATATTTTAAAAGTAAAGACAAAATATATGTAAATTTGCATAAACTGATTATACTACATTCCAAATAATTTAATTTTAATGTGTACAAACACAGTTATTTGCGAACATAGCTAAACAGAACAGTTTATGCTGGCTACAGTCTTTAGAATATTATTGTTGAATAATGGTTTTAGTAGTTTCTGTATGTTCGCACAAAATGACCATTAGAATAATGATCGTTACTGTTGTAAATAGAGAAATGTTTACAGAATACATAATACTGTAAGTGTTATATGGGCGGATAATAAGTTATAGAAATAAAGGTTAGGTACAAAACATACAAGCTGTGCAGATACGAATTTCATTGGATGAATATTATAACTAACCCGTCTATGGAAACTTGTGTTATACACTACCGTGTAAAACTTCAAATTTATATAGCACAAAATCATTCGACATGTCCTACCTGTATAATTTTCCAATGAATAATAAAAATCACATTGGCAGCTCCTACCCCTGAACAGAAGCTTGCACTACACAACAAGAAGATAAACACCTCGAACGTAGTCTTTCCTTACAATATTGTCTTATAAAATATTTACTATACTTATTTGAGTTTGGTAGATACCTACATTGTACGTATTCAATAGTGAACCAAAAACTAACATCAATATATATTTCGCATTTCAATATAGAGATGTGTGCTCCTGTTGTGCAAACATTTTGTGAATGTGAATATAAGATTGATGGTTGTATTAAAGTAGGTGTTTTGTCAACGCCATGTTCGTGAATAAAACTATAATGCTTAATTTTAAATGTGAAAATATAGCCACAAATATATAGTGCGTGTGAGAGTGAAGCTTACGTTTAGAAATATAGCATATTTTACAGAGGCATGCTAACACGTTAAATTCGCAGTGTAATCTAACAGTTGATTTTAAATCTGCTACTGGTTATAAATATTATATTATCTATGAAATAATTAAATGAGTTGGTCTACGTGACCTTTGCTACGTACCTACAAAAAATATAAAGTTATTATTGCGAATATTTCTTTTTATATAATTTAAGATAACCAAACGAAATGTCTAAAATATTTTAATTTTGCGTGGTTTAGCTAATAAAATGTTCAATTTAAGTTAATATAGTGGCGTAACATTGTTAAGTGTACTAACGCGTCGAATATATTACGTAAATACCTGCAGAAAATTGCGGCAGAATGCCAATGTACGTACATACAACATTTTTTCTTACCGTCACCGTTTCATTCTATATGCAAAGTAAAAATATAAATATATAGTACTAGCCATTAGACATGTTCGTTGTACGGATCATGAACCTGAACGATTTTGAATCATACATTTAAAAAAATCATATATTTCTTTGAAAAGTCCCTCTCTGTAATGTGCATATATATATATATA
>JADQWA010000121.1:50089-79991 GCA_018344505.1 Nebria ingens riversi | reverse complement strand
TATATATATATATATATATATATATATAGGATAGTGGCAATGACAGTTTGTCATTTAGTTTAAAATATGAGAAGTTCCTAAATAAGTATTCAAATTGTTCCTCAAACAAATTTGAACTATATACTTTAAAAAATAAATAAATTTCTTAACTATAAAATTATTCTCGCAAATAATACTAGTTTCAAGATGAATTTAAACTATACTACTTAATCCAAAAAGGTATAGTTCACATTTTAAAACAATATGTCAAAGTTATTTAGAAAACACGTCACGATATTTAACTTAAATTTGACATTTAAAGTTCCACTTTCATTCTTTCACTAGCGAATAATGACGAGATCACTACAACTACTTAATAACGAAATATTTAATAAATATTGACATCTTGTGGAAGCACTCTTCAATTCTGTATTCCAAACGTATACTTTCATATACACGTAAATTAGTCGACTTAATATAACATATACAACCCGCAGTACTAATGATCCGACTTTTATTAAAATTATTAAATTTGAAAACGTTTATAAAATGGAGCAGCAATACATACAATTTTTCTTTGATAAATTCTATTTGTCCACATTTATTTCGCGTATTTCAGCACGCACAAAATTATTTATTATTTCCGGCAATATTTCCATCATTTAAAATATAGAAAATTATTTTTAAATTATATTTATTTGTTTTGCAATCATATTAATAACACAAATATAATAATTTATTTTATAGTAGTATAACATGTCAATGAACACGCGTAAAAAGCATTAATTTATGATTTGTTTAATATAGTTCATCACCTACTTAATGCTTTCCAACTATTTATATCCTAAAACAATTATTTAAAAATCAATATAAGAAACGTTTCACGTATTTTATTATTATATTGTTAAGGTTAAATGTACTATAATACATTTCTAGGTTATCGTATTTTATATTCATTGTACATTAAATTATCATAAAAAATATATGTTTACATACATGTACTACCTACATAATTATTTTATATTTTTTCTATATTATAAAGGTTGTATCCCTGAATCTAAATATTAACGTTTCTATTATTATTTTTCAAATTTGAAGCACGTTCAGTATCTAAAAAAATGTCATTATATTTAATAATAAGTTAAAATATTATTTATTTTAATAAAAAATACATTTTTGACTTAATATGCAAATATTTTCAAGCGTTTGTAAATTTCCAACAATTTGTCAATTGTAACAGCGAATTAAAAATATATTTACCGGTTGAATTCACAATCACTATTGTGGAAGTTACGGACAATTAAATCAATTTAAATCATTACCGTAATTGCCTTGTTAGTGAGCATAGCACAATTCTTGTTCTTGTTATCAGACTTTTGTACCAAAATTAATCATCGATGTTGCGACTCAATTTAAACTAGTAAACGAACTCGTTATAACGAATTATTTTGTAATTCCATTTATTGTTAACTTAATGCTAGTCTATATAAATTGCTGATGGAGTTTTCACTATTTTTGTTTGTTTGTTTGTTCCAGTTACCAATTATCATATGAAGAAGTCAATCAACAGTCGATATAAAAACGTAGAAAATAATGTTATTGTTCAAGGACGGAGAAGTTTAGCTGAAGATATTACAGTGTATGTAGGGTTCGCCAATAATCCGTTTGGACCCTCAACACGATTTGTCAGCAAAGATCATTTGTGAGTTAATCATTTCAATATACTTCTTCTTCCATACCCAATATTCACGTTTGTATGTTTTAAAATATTAATATACCTAAAGTCGAGATGTGAATGGGTGTAAAGGGTTTCTGCCACCCCATTTGATGGGAATAGGCGTGAAGTTATGTATGTATGTATGTAAGTATTTATAGTTTATAACTAGCAGACAAATTTGAATTAAAAGTTTAAAATAGTAATAAATAAATTATAATAAAACAAAGTTAAAAAATATGAATACCGATTAGCAAATCAGCGATTAGTTACATTAGTTAAAATGTTCAAATACCTATTTAGAGAAAATGGACACTATAAAATACAAATATAATTCTATTTTCCAAAATAATGCAATTTTAATAGATTCAAAATAAATCATTACTTATTTCAATAAATAATCACTAAATTTCAAATAAACACAGCACGTAAACCGGAAGCTATTTCAAAAAACTTTTCAGACAAAAACTGTAGAAAATTGTATTGCCTTTCGTTTACTAAATAAGCATTTCTTCAAAAAAACGTAGTGTTTACCTTAAAATAGACTAAAACTGAAAACTGCTCCAAGTAAACTTACTTTTCCAGTAAGTCAATTGTTGCAGAAAACTATTCAGTTCTCTAAATTTATCGTAGGCTAATATGAATTAAAAGACGCTCAAAACGGATATTTTTGTTAAAATATTTCGAGATTACAATACTTCATCTAACACCTCTCTAAATAGATCATTCCATTTTAGTAAAAGTTTTACAGTAAAATAGCAAATATAAGAAATACATTTAATTATTCTAGTACGCTCTTTTAATATAATAAATATTTATCGGAGAAAATGATTAAATCGAAACTCTGTAGTCTACAAATAACAAATTGTTCTCAGGTTCTTTCGCAAGAGATCTAACTATATTTTCCTCAAGAATGTGAAGTACACAATTGATTACATGCCCCATGTATAATTTCTATTTCTTAACTCCTATCGTGTTTCATTTAAGTGTATATGTTTCACAGAATAAAAGATCTCAACACTGATAAATTACGTGATATTAAATAATACTAAGTAAATAATTAAACATTCTGTATTTGTAAGTAACACAATTCCCATACGAGTATGAAGTAAATTATATTCTTCACACATTTGCAAATCTATGTATGTATATATTTGTATCACGCGAAAGGTTCGTCCACTCCCATTTCCAGTTAAATGTTATTAGGTAATAGTAAAGAATTGATTTTGTTAGCTTATGAAATCAACTTTTACATTAGACATCTATATTATTTAATAATTAATTATTTACCCCTCCACTACCAGTGATGATGTGAAATATATTCATTTTAATTTCAATATTGTGTAAAAACAGTCGCTATTTTGTTTAAGCCGTACAATAAAAAATTTAATTGTAATTATTACTATGAGCAATGAAATAATTAAAATAAAATTGCAACATGAATTGTATTTGTTCAAGATCACCAACAAGAATAGTGTTTCTATTAAAAATATCAGCAATTTCATGCGTTAGAGACAGACTGACAATTGTGTAATACAAATAAAACAATTCATAATTAAAATCTGGATGAATTTCAGAGTGTGGGAATTCCAACAACATACAATTAAATTCTTATGTTTAACCCCATGCGTTTTAATTTGGGCGTTTTTAATTGTTAACGCAATCATTAATTATTGTCACACTATATATTCCCGTTAATTGGCACGTAGCTTTTGTGTTCACGCATAATTAAATTTCGGACACTTTCTTCTCTATTAACATCTAACAGTGACGTCAGCAATTATCTTCTGCGGAGCGGCCATCTTGCTTTTTAATTTCACTGTTTTGCACCAAGGTCATTATTAAGAGCAACAGTGAAAACAGAGACTATTGTTCTCGTGTTCACTATTATTAAACAATAAAATCTGGCTGCATCTGTGTGCGAATGTCGTATGTATCTGTGTGTGTGTGCATGTCTGTAGTTGCGTGTTCATTTATCATGTGTGCGATAGTAATAACTGTACTTGACATTGCTCATATCGTGTGAAAGAATTTTTAACTCTTAGTTTTGTTGATGGAATTTCGCTGTAATTTGTTGACTTTTATCACTCTCTAATTTAATTCTATTGCGAATTATGTCTGAAGAGATTTTACCGAAATTATATTATTACCGTTACTGTTTTTATGTTTATATATAAAGTAATAATTAAGTATTGCTCCCGGCTTTCATATTATGAATCATGTTGTTTTTATATATTTAAGTATGCTTTGAAACAACTGATGTTCTATTTGGAATTTATAAAATCACATTATTATGGTGAATATAATGAATAAAATTATGTTTCTGTTAGTTGATAAACAATTTATTATATTTGTATTTTAGCATATCCTTTCTATCTATTTGTATAGGGTGGCCCACCTGTCGGCTTCTTTTTGAAGAGTGTGTTATTTCGCAGTTTGCAAAACTGACGCGCTTGACATTGATATATATATATATATATATATATATATATATATATATATATATATATATATATATATATATATATGTATGTAGTATCAACCTTATAGCGGAGGTTTGATACTATATGTCTATCAATATCAAGCGCATCAGTGTTGCAAACTGTCGAAATAACATGCATTACAAAAAGAAACCAATAGATGGTTCACCCTATATAAGAAAGTCCAGTGGCACATTGCAGATTATTTTTTTAACTTTTTATGAATAGAGCTTTATTTTAAATTAAAATAAAACTACTTTTTATAATATAAACTAAAGTCTGTATCTGTTAGTTTTAAAATAAAATTTAATAATTTTACACTGTTGTACAATTTTGTGTAGGATGCAAAATATTTCATTTGCAATTCCTAAATATCAAACAACTGTACCGGATTCGAATGAAAATGTAGTGGATACAGGACAAAGAACGGATTACGTTCAAAATGAAACCGAACCGAGATCAAAACGAGGCGTCTTCCAGTTGTATAACATGGTCAAATGTGCAACCGGATGTAATCCGCTAATTTATAAAGGATACGGATGCTATTGTGGATTCTTAGGGTCAGGAAATGCAGTTGATGGTGTAGATAAGTATGAATGTTTATTTTTCAAAATTATATTATTTAACTGATTTTTAAAGGAATTTAATAATGTTATATTTATTAAACTGAAATCTTTATTTTTGGCTTGCATTGTTTTTAGTGTTTTGCAATTTTGATGAGTTTTACAAATTTATAAAAATATAAATCCGTGATGTTGATTGTTTTGTTTATTGCTCTACGTGCTATAAGTTTTATTAGCATAAAAACAAAACAAACAATTTTGTTTGTGTCTATAATTTATAGAGTATATAGTATATAAGATACAGAATTGCACCATTACAAGTATATAATTTTTTGATTCGTTAAGTTTTTGACAACCCCCTCCCCCTTCCAGATTTAGAAAAAGATTAAAACAAGTAATTTTTTTATATTTTATTTTTTGAGCTTTATTTTTTGCAAGCTAAGGACCAAACACAGGTTTTTTTTTTGGTATCACCAAAAGTAGGACTGACAGATCTGATCTTCACTGACAGGTTGTAGCTATCAATTTATGCGTTTGCTCAGTATATGTTAAGATAAGTTATATACAGTACATAAAATGTAATTTTGTTTAATCTTAACGTTTTATTGAAAATCAACTCGAGGTGTATCCAGGCACACAATAGAAAGTACGATTTTGTTTATTGGCATAATTCCATTATTAGTAATCAATATTAGAACACTATTTGTATCTATATATTATCATGAATACACAATTATTTATACTTAATTAAATTAATTGCAGCAATATCTAGATTGCCGCAGAATTTTATTGTTTTAGAAAAGCAATATTTTAAACAAATATCGATCTGAAATATTAAATCTATATGATGTATATTTCGAAACTAAAATTACCCTTTACATGATTAAAATTGAAATACATGAATATAATAATTGTTTAATAATTATCAAATTTAAACTTTGCCATAACAGTGGAAATAATTAAAATCAACTCTATTTAAAAAATTTAAATTATTGAAAAACCCGCAAATACCATTTAGTTATTATAAACATGTCACGATATAATTTACTAATGGAATCTTTTGTCAACAAAAAATGCACCTGAATGTGAAAGTATAAGATCATACGTACTTTATGATAACATGCTTTTCAATCCTCTACCGCACATTATTAAAATGATTCTTACACGGGAACGAAAAGAAACTAAGAGATTGCACACTAGCGTGTGTACTTATTGATAACCCATTTCGCTGATTATTTTATTTGAAAACTTCTATAAGGAATATTTCATTGTTTATACGAAACAATAGGTACGCAGAAGATGTACATTCGGTATTAGAAAGCTGATTTATTCGTATATGCATTTTAAAATACAAATACTCATAATTACAATTAATTATATATTGTTCTCTTTATTAATTTGGTTTATTTATTGTTTCAAGTTTTTCAATCTTGTAGTTTGGTTAGTAATTTATGTAAATACGTTTTTGTAATTCTGAGAATAATTGATAGATATGTACATTCTAGGAAAGCTTTTATTGTAAAACAAACGGATAAAGTTTATATCTAAATATAACAAATGTGTACACATATAGAAATAAATATATTTAAAATTCAATATTTCTTTACCATATTTTAGATGCTGCAAACGACATGATTGGTGTTATAATAATGCAGGTTGTCCCCCATTTTTTGAATATATTATCCCGTATTTATGGAAATGTTATAGAAATCGCCCTCTTTGTGGTAAGTATAAATATTTATGGTATTTGTACACAAAATACATGTCGCATACATTGTTAAAAACGATAAACGAAATCATTTTTATCACAGAAATAAAGTTAGGATATAAAAATGAACGTGTACAGAATTGGACTTAGACAACTATAAAGTAGTTTTTAAAATTGTAGCGATTCTTAGTTATGATTTCAAAATAAATAAATATACTAAACATCTGCTATATTTATCTTATATATATATATGTTCTTTTAGCTATAGATAATGGAGATTGGGGTAGTCCGAAAACTTGTGCCAGACGTTTGTGCGAATGTGATCGAATTTTATCAGAATGTCTTAGTCGCTACCCATGTCCGTCTTCTAGAGCTCTTTGTCGTTCTTCTCCTTGGAGATTGTTACAAAATGCGTTCATGATTCTTTAGATTATTTTAATCGCCTAATTTCATTGATATTTTCATTGATATCAATTGAAATAATAATAATTTAAATATTTAAACTGTATATTGTTAAGTAAATAAATATATTTTTATTGTAGAACATATACATTAATGTTTACAGATTTTATAAATATATTTTGTTTCTAATTTATTAGACAAAACAACGCTATTTGCCATATATGTCAACTGTCAAAAGAATTTTATTTGATGGTATGTTAATATGATGCTATTTATTATATATTTCTCTATATGCTTGGGCTTCACTACGTAATAATTATAGTATAGTTATCTAATTCAATAATGATCAGTGCGCGCAATGATTATATACATTCGCGCGTGTAATCTAGTCGAAATGTATAGACTAATCAATACTGGGTTTACTTAATTATACTAATAATTATTACTTAGTGAAAATTCAGCAATGATTTTAACATTTGTTATAGTCTTTGAGTTTGGTGACGCCATTTCTCGTATGTAAACAAATAAAAATGGAGCAAGAACATAGATGTGATTTAAATAAATGCCAAGTAATATTATTAGTAATTCTATTAATTTTAAGCATCGCATTATTTGGTGTAGCAACTTATCATGTATTAAAACATACAAAAGTTATATAAACAGCGCTCATAGCGGTGATTAGACTGAACTATATTGCGCATAGGATCTGCGAGTGTGAAACCTTCTGAATTGTCAATTCATAATGGTGGCGCGATGAAAAATTTGTTGTCAGTTTTGAAAAATTGAAAGTCATGTTAATAATTTAAACTAGTTTAACATTCGTTTGTAATTGTTCTGCGTTTTGGTTAAAACTTTGTAAAAGTGAAAATGGCAAATCGTGAAGCTTGGTGTGCTGATAAATTATCGAAACTCGTAAACGAAGATCTACGAATTTCTACGTTAACCGAGATAAAAAATCATTTTTCGGAAATAACGCAAGATGAAGCGAACCAAACGGCAAAAGTACTACAACTGCCAATGGTATTTGATTGCTTGAATGATTCGAAAACGTAAGTTTAGTGAAATTCAACACAACTCTTCGTAACCTCAATCATTTTTTTTTTCCAGCGAACAAATAGATTTAGCTTGCGAAGTTTTGTCTTTATGTATGTCTAGTTTATCTTTGGGTGCAAGTACTAATCGGTACGCATCATCATTGGAACGTGCCTTATACCATCCGTCAACTAATGTAAAAATTATGGCGTTGCGAGAAATTTATAGGACTGCAGCAAATGCTGATTCTATTTCGGAATTAAATAAACAAGGGTCAATCATTGTTGCTTTAGTTGTGTGTCTTGGGGATGATAGTTTATCTGTTGCTAAACATGCTGCAGACATTTTAGTACTTATAGGACGGACGAAAGAAGGCTTAACAAATTTGTTAGCATCTCAAATTAAACAAGTGTTCTCCGAGACTATCGCTATTAGTCACGTTGTTCGGTTTCGCGTTTATGAAGTAAGTGATTTATGTCGCTCTGTTTTAAATTTTAAATACAATTCTTGATTTTCTTATACGACATTTTATAAGTTGAGAAAATTTTAATCCATATTGATTATGTTAATTTTAAATGTTGTAAATATCAAATCTAGTTTCCAATAATTTATTTGGTTATTTTTAAAGCTTGTCATCCAAATAGCAATCGCTTCGGAGGAAGCACTAAACAGTTTAGTTGCTTCTGGATTAGTCTTTTCTCTAATATCAGATATTGATAACGATGACATTTTGTTGAAATTAAACGCACTGGAAATTTTATCTCAATTGGGAATGACAAATCATGGATTTGTCTTCCTGGATACGCAAGGAGTCATCCAGAAAATCGCTAACATTTTGGGGCCTATTCATGAAGATCCATTAGGCCCTATTGTACTTCCTGGTGAGGTGAAAATGTATTTATATACATATATATATATATATATATATATATATATATATATATATATATATATTTATTAATAGATTTGCAATCCTGAATTCCAAACATTACAAACAAATTGTTTTCTTTACAGGTTTACTTAAATTCTTCGGCAATGTCGCATATTGTAAACCAATAGAGACTTTTCAGCAATACCCAACTGCATTTAACAGTTTACTAGACGTTATTACTTCAGGAGAATTTTTAGTTTTAGGTGTTGCATACGACACTCTAGGCCACATTGCCGCCACATCAAATGGCAAATTCGCATTGCAAATGATGGGTATGTGAACAAAACAAAATAATTGCTACCTAAGTTATCTAAAAAAATAAATAACTCTTCTCAGTTTTTAATTAAAATGTTATATGTATTAGATGAAAAGTTGATAGTGACAATTAAAAAGATCGGTGAACAATTAATTTCACTTCCAACTGAATTACGCATTCGAGCATTGAATTGTTTTGAGAGTTTAATTCGAGTACCGTTAGAAGAACAAAATAATAGGATTTGTTCGTTGGTTCAAAATTGGTTCGCTTCACTTTACGATGACACAATGTGTGCTGTTATCAAATACGCTCAAAATCCGTTCATGGAGATTCGTTGCGCTGGTTTGAGCATTCTGGAAGCAATGGCAGAGCAAATTTGGGGACAAGAATACATTCGAAATTCGCCAGGTCAACAACGAAATTAAATATGCGTTAATTTTGCAGAATTAATGATATTTTTATTAAATTAGTTGTTCATAGTTTTGGGACGATTTATGATTTTTGTTTTTAGGTCTTGTTGAATTTTTGTTGGACAGAAGAATAGAATCGTCTAAAGAATCTAAAGAAATCAAATTCGCTGTTATCAAGGCTCTTTCCACTAGTGACGTATTCAGTGAAAATATTTTAACCCAATTGCAACAATATGTAAAAGAAGGGCCGTTTTACGTTCAAGCTATCACTGAAGTCGCAATTGAGGGAGGCGTGTGATTTTGTTAGCTAAACTGTGTTTTTGTTACTTTCGTATTAATATTATTTACAATAATATCTTATGTGTAATTTTAAACATAATTAATAAAAATAATAGCTTTAATAGTAGCATTTATTTCTTCCAACAGTTTTTCTTTCTGAATGTTTTCTTTTTTACTTTCTTATACGAAGTAATAAGTAATTAATTAATACACTTTTTGACCTTCCCTGACAATAAAAATAATAACAACATAAATGAAAGATATTAATATATCGCACTACTTTTGTTTGAAAATTTTCATCAAAAAGCGTACCAGTTACATATATAATAAATCATTTTTTATGAAATAAAATTAATTAGTTTAAATATTTAAAGAATAATTACAATTTCATTGTCTTCATTCCTGCCTTAGAATCCTCTAAATTCGTCCAGAAGTTGATGAAGATGTCTTCTGATTGTAAACTGGTTTATTAGGCTCATTGAACTGTCGATGGGATGGAGAGCAAGCTAATTGTTGGCAGGGTTCACATCAAATGCGAAACCGCGAGGGAGCATTCTGGAGCTTGTGGTTCTCGCGGAATTAATTAAAAAAAATGTTAACAGAAATCGTCAAAGACTTACATAATTTTTGTATAAAATTTTACTAAAGTAAATTGATATTTTTTGATCGTTCGTAACTAAAATGTTAACTATTTTTAATATTATTTTAAGGTCATTTAAGGCAAAGTAAACGTAGATTTTCTAATGTTTTTATTTAAAACCAAGTAATGTAAGTACAAGAATCATTATTACTAGCACAAGCAATTATTTATAAATATAATTCAATTATATAAAGTTAGTTAATAAATAATGTATAATTAATTATATTTGTCTTGATCTGATTAAGGGGATAGGGCGCTGATCTTTGAACTGCCGATGGATTGCAATACTCTTCCATCGACTGAATTTTCTGAAATAAGTAAATAAATGTAATTAGTTTAAATATTTTAGTTCAAAATGTGTTTGTTTAAACTATAAATTAAGTCCAACTTAATAAATAAAATAATTTAAACAATACTTACAATTGCATTGTCTTCATTGATTCCTTAGAATCTCCTAGATTCTTCCAGAAGTTGTTGTAGATGTCTTTTGATTGAATACGGTTTCTCAGGCTCATTGAACTACCGATGGGATGGACCATGTACAGCAAGGTTCTTAAATCGACTGCATTTTCTGAAATAAATAAATAAAATTAATTAGTTTAAAATGTATGTTATCGAATAGATTGAATTCAAAATTGTGTAGTATTGTGATTGTAAAATAACTCTGTTGTGGATTGTACATTGTGTTCTGTAAGGTAGTTAATATATTTGGGAAGTAACAAACTTTTGGTCACAATTATTAGTAGTATATAATGAATAATTATATTTTAAGACGTACCTATTACGTATAAGGTATAAGAAAGTACAGAATGCAGGCCAATGTAAATGTGTGTATAATAATTTTTCAAATCAGTTAAAAAAGGTTTATTTAAATTATATTGATAACATTGTTTAACATTACTTATTGTATGTATATTTATTTACATGAATGTCTTATTTAATTTAATATTCCATAACTAAAGAATATATTTTTAATTTCGATTGTAACAGTCAATATTTCTATCGTTTTTTTGCGAATCAATCTAATATATATATATATATATATATATATATATATATATATATATATATATAAATATATATATATATATATAAATATAAAAAAAAATTATTCTAACATTTATACATTCACAATATTATGGAGAACACGCGTAGAAAAACTATTGTTTATTTCTTTTAAATTTATAAGTCTGACTTAGAAACTAGTTATTTTACAATAACAAACTTAACTACACCAAAATTAATCTCTTGGTAAGAGTCTTTGTATTCTTCACTTATTAATTTCTAATTAGATTTTTTCACTTTGAACTGAGTTAAGATTTTCAACATGGTGACTACAGGTGCTTCGAATGCCAGAGATACGATGAATGATAGAACGTAGGATGCTACAAACTTGTCCTAAAAACATTATCGTCATTGTTTCTTTGCCGAGATGAAGAGGACTATCCATGCTCATCGTCATTCCACGTAATACTAGCGGATGAATTAGATATGCGCAATAGGTGACCCGACTAAAAGGGTATAAGATCGAGGCTGAGAGAATCGAGTTTACATATCCTGCAAATTTATAAAAATAAATTTATATATTTTTAATTTATCTTATTTTTATATACATTACCTCCATATCCAGTAGAACAAGCTATAACAATCCACGCTAAGGCGACAGCCCAAGCTGTGTGACTCAAAGAACTATAAGCAGCTCCAGCAATTGGTGACAAATTTGTTTCATATAAACCGTAGACTAAAGATAACAAAATTGCTATAGATCCTAACCATCCTACTAGAACTGTTAGCTAAAAAAAATTATAATACATACATTTTGTAATAAAAATAATTTGGAACATCATAAAATTATTGAACAATAGTATTTCAAGTAACTACATTGGTTGGAAACATTCAAACACACCTTAGACATTTTGATTTTACAATTGGTTTTGAATAACAACCAACCCACCGTCATTCCTACAAGATATGGTCCAAGTCTAGTCCATGGTTTATCGTAGAGTTTATCAAACAATGCTAAAGGATCATCTGAGTTTGGCATATGGTTATTTATAAATGCTATATAAGCTGTAGTGGACCAGGAACTCACCATAAGGACAGCTAACATAGTACCAGCAGTTTTGAAATGGCTAAAAATATTATAATTAATAATCGAAAGTAATGGCGTTACCGCTGCCTATGCACAGAGGAAATTTAAAAAATCCTGTATAGAAAATTTGATAAATTATATATTTTTAGCAAACCTGTTAGCTAAGATCAAAATGATTGCTCCTACGATATAGAATTGGGTATCGTCTGAAAGGTACCAACTCCATAACATACACTAGAATTTAAAAAGAATCATAAATTAAATTTATTTATTATAAAATATCATAATTAGGAGATAAAATTGTTAAATATTAAAAATTACATATTTTGTAACTATACCAACGCATTCGAATGCAAATTAATTTCATTTATCTTTTAAATTTTCGGGCTAAAATTACAACAAATATAAACATTGTTACTATCAAATTATATCACATATTTTACCGAATTTCATTTAAGAATTTTGATATTTGATACGTAACCGGTTGCGTTGGTTCAACAACGGAATATACCAAAAATATCTCGTACCATTTGCTCCACTGGAAATAATGTATTAATGTATAAAACATTTCTCCACCAATATTCTGGACAGTTAATATGATCCATTGTTGGTGGTTCAAATATTGAGTTATAGTTGAACCATTTCATACAAACTTCAACCATTCCAAGGACATATAAATATGGAGCAGTTAATCTATAGAAAACATGTTTTCAAAAGTTAATATATATTAAAGTCGAGTAAAAAAGTAGATATAGCTTAATAAAAATTACTTCAAAATACACTTTCTTTCCTCATAACAAAAACTCTATTAAATAAAATACTATTTGACACGTACTACAAGTACAATCTCTAGATTACTCTGGATACAAAATTATAGATCATATCAAACATATATAATATTTGTTTAAAGCACCTTGCAAATCTATAGCTTATTAATCCAATAAAATGTAAAAATCCAGCTGTGAATCCTTTTGAGCCTTGAGTTAAAGGTTCCAATTTCCCTTTAGCATTTGTGCGGAAGTACAAGAAAGACACTAATAACCCACTGATGAAGAAGAATGTGTCTACACTAAAAGCTCCATTTGTAACAGTTTGGAAAAAGAATTCTTTTTCCACCAATTTCCTAAAGTCCATATTATCTATTTAAATTTAAAAAAAAAAACGATCTTAATAAATTACATAAAATATAAATTTATAGTATTTGGAAAACTGTTTACATACCTGAGTATTTAAAAGCAACAATACAAGTATGGCCTAAAATAACCCAAGCCATGCTTATAGATCTCAATCCATGTACTGCTGAAATAGTATCACTCCCAACAGATTTATCACAAATTTGTTTCCAATTACTTCTAATCGAAAATGAAAGTACAATATCGGAAAGTACTTTAGCTACATCTAAATAATTGAATTATAAATTGAGAGGGGTATAAATTTTATTCAAATGATTATTTTGTTGGAGTAAAAATTTAGAAAAGTTCTAAGAAAATTTACAAACCAGGGTTACCGTCTTCGGACACACTAGAAGTTTCTCCAATATTACCTTGTGAGGTTTGTATGTTATTATTTACAACGTACAAAGCAGATTTTCCTAGTTACAAAAGTAATTTTGAATTTTGACAATAAAATGGTAACATTTGTTTGTTAATTTTCACAAAATGTTACTTACCATTTGGTAATTTTATATCGGGAATACTTAAATCTAATTTAACGTGGATCGGATTTGTTAAATCGTAAGTGGTACAATTTATTTTGATTTGACTGGGTTCTTCTTTGTGTTTTTGGAGATATAAATCATAACTTGTGCCTGCTATCAGTAAAATTGTCACAACTATTGTTATGCCACTAAAACATTAAAAAACCTATTAAATATAGACGTTAAGTCAACATTTGTTATTATTGTGAGCACCGCTATAGAAAATGTGTTCAGCATGTTGTGTGATGTCAGTGTACGTGGTCAACGAATATTTTTTAAAACATTTATTTAAATATTTAATATTTGATTTCATAATCAATTTTTTATATTTATATATTTTTTTTGAGTTATTATATGCACTTTCAAAAAATTGCAGTAAAAAATATTCAATTCTTGAGAAAACGAAAGATTGATCCAGGCCAATTTAAAACATGTTTATCGAGTTTAAAACCACTTTAAAGTGTAAAGTGCACGACAAAAGGATTTAATATTAATTTATTAGTTACAAACCAGAGTACTCTGAAGGTAACATCTTCCCACATATTATAATACTTATTATGTGAACGAATACTCAAAATATGAACTTTGGCTTTATTTGTTATTTCAGTAGTTTTCTCCATGAGTTTATGAACATCCTTGTCTGTACAAATCCTTGGTAAACACAATCCAATATGAATACTTTTTGCCTGTTTAAATTAAAATTATCATTAACAAATCAATTAAGTCATTGCTATTAAATTCATTAAATGAATATAATTTTAAACCTTGGATTGAAAAGTCGTAGTGTTAACATCCATTTTAACCATATAAAATCCAACAGGAAATGGTAAGGATGTATCTTGTTCTAAAGGGCCTGGACTGTATCCCAAAAATGAGCTTGGTGACGGGGTTGTCGAGCTTAAACTAGCGCGAGCATCTCGGCGTGTTCTTGATGGGTCAGAAGAATTGATTGGTATTATTGGGTAATCTGGTAACTGTTGAAAATGATAAAAAATATACATTTACAAATATATTTTGAATTAGACATTATTATTGATTTTTAAGAAAAAAATTTATATTTTTCAGGTATGGATAAATACTACGTAACATCGAAAATATTTATAAAATAATTGATTCATATTAGAAACATTATTTAGCGTAAATTATGGTTTGTGTAAATGTCGATTAATAGTTCACTTGATGGAATTAAACAATATTAATTAGTGTAGCGAAGTTATTTGTTTTCACGATTGGAAATGCAATAAATAATATATATATATATATATATATATATATATATATATATATATATATATATATATATATATATATATATATATATATATATATATATAGATTATCCTTGGAAATTTTAAATAAGTCCAAGTACCAAGTGCAATAATGTAATAGAGATAGGAGTAGGGCTGTCAAGGTTCTTGATAATGACACAGAAATAGAGAGAATGAGTGACTGGTCTGTAATATTGTAATAAATATAGTTGCAAATTGGTATATTAAGCAATATTGTGTGCCAGATCATGCTAATCTACATATCTATGACATATAAAATCATAAACAAGTTTTTTTAGTATTTCGGAATTCAACTGTTTTCAAACGTAATCTATTTATTTATTACTAGATATTATTAAACATAAAATCCTAAATATTTTACCTGAGATGCTTGACGCGTTGAAGCTGTGATTTTTATATTATTCGGTGCGATATTTTCACAAAGCGTTTGAGATCCTGTCCAATAGTTATTGCCCCAGTACCATCCTGATGAGTATTTTCCACTAGCATCATCCACTGAAATAGAAATTAATTCTTTATAGAATATACTCCAAATTTTACGATTTTTAAAAATTATTTATTGCTATTATTAGAGTTTTGATAAGTAGACACAAAAAAAGAACTATTTGTTTGAATAAAATAATTTTGTTATGAATTAAACATTTAAAATTTTATATTTATAAAAATTGAATTAAAATTACACATAACTAACGTGACATACTATATATGTATGTATACATACATACGTGTGTGCATACATATAATAGGAAATAATAACGAATGCCACTGTAATTTTAAAGAAGCAAAGATCTCAAAAGATAACCACAGACGCTACTGATTGAGATAATTAACTGTACAGTTTAAATAAATGATAATAATAAAGTACTTGTACTTGAACGAAAAAGAAAGTTTTATGGTCATGCATATTCGGAACAAGTAATAAAAGTTATTGCGTATTTTATGATCTAATGAAAGATACATTTTATAGCAGCACTTATCAATCCTAGAATATTTGCAATAGCTTATATAAGCATCCGGAGGTATTTCCTAGTACGCATATATATTTAAATTAATATTGTTCTACCTTTTGTAATTTCAATTTTCGTTATTATTTATTAATATTACTCTCAAGTTCAAGATTATTTTAAATATTATAAAAATCAAACCTGTATTTATAGTATTTTTAAATCACTAAAACAATTGGTCATTTTTATTTATCTAAAGCCGAATGCTGTAGTCATTATCATTCTTAATATAAAGTAATGTTACAATAACAAGCAAATATTGTAGATGCAACAAATAAATAAGTTATGGTATATAAATTAATTTAAGAAGAAAATTATAATTTTATGTTACAAAATTCTAGAACTGTAACGTAAATTATTGCAAGAGGCGTAGCTACAGGTGTATCTTTAGGGGCAACCACACATGGTCCCATTCGCAATGAATCATCTGCTAATAATACGCGACTATTATTTTGAAAAGCACAAAATTCATTTTAACACATATTTTAAATCGCGTAATAATACCCACAATATTGTCAAAACTGATTTGTCAATATTATATCCTGATAGTTTATTTTATGTGTAAGACTTAAATGTTTATATGATAATTTCAATGAATACGAATATAAAACAATTTCTACAAATATAATTTACATATTTTCATATATTTGGCACTCCTAGTTTACGATTTTGAAATCTTAAAATTTATATCAAATTAGAATAATCACCACGAGAACCTTCACATAGATATACATCATATTTGCACAATTTTTGTCGGAGTATAATAAATAAAAGCAACATGTCATTTTTACAAATTGAGGCTTTTTAAAGATTTGTTAGTTAGATATATACGTTATCAGCAACGTTTCATCGACATCTTAAAATATACATTTTACTTTCGTCATCATTTTTTCAAAAATAATAACGCAATTTGTATCTTTAGATGAAAATTTTAAATCATTTATGATTTGTTTAAAAATACAATCGTATAAACAAACACGTGTTTTGAGTATGAAACAAATCAAAATTATTCTTATTCCATGATAATAAAAATAAATTAAGAACAAGTTGATCAATGACACCGAAAATAATATTGCTTAATTATTTTTATTTTATGTAAAACTTTCACGTTTTCTTAAATATTTTAAAAGAATATGACCAAGAAAGTAAAGTACACCTATTAGGGAAAGGCCCAAAGGTGCTGTAACAATTGATAATATTTTATTACAGATATCCGTAGCAAAAGAACTTGTTTTTCTTTCTATTGGTATTATCGATTACTGTCATAAATAGCCATATCCAGATGGACATCTTTCGAGTGTCGGTAAAGTGTAAAAAAGATTATTACACAATACTTTCATCTGACAAAGAGTGAGCAGTCGGTGTCTGATGACCTACTAAACAAAAGTCGCAATCAGTGTTTACACTTCAAGAAATCCCGGTGCACTTTTCGTCCGTCTCAGATCAGCGCTTTTATACTTTCACCGTCCTTCTGCGCGATACACAATCTGTCGTAGGTCTCGGTAAAGGCAAGGCTAGCCATTACAAAAATGTAACTTGTATTCGAATAGTTTATAAATTATGCATGCATAAATTAAAAAGTGTTACTTATATATTTTAAATTTTACTTAGGAAGCCTTTTTAGTATTTAAATATCGTGTTTTTTTATTTATTAAAACATTGCTCAATTGCTTAATAACGAAATTTTTGCTCAAACGTATACACCTACACATCAGTAATACATACATACATACTTCCATATATATATATATATATATATATATATATATATATATATATATATATATATATATATATATATATATATATATATATATATATATATATATATATATATATATATATATATATATATATATATATATATATATATATATATATATATATATATATATATATATATATATATATATATATATATATATATATATATATATATATATATATATATATATATATATATATATATATATATATATATATAAAAACTAAAGGTTTGATTGCAACTACTAGTATTACGAATATATTTTAATTCTGAAATGAATAAAAGCACAGTTAATGTTTAATTATTATTCTATTTTAATTATTAACTTTCAAAAGTCAATTTGACATTCATATTTATGATTTTGAATTGACCTTCCGCTTCCGAGAATAAAATCATTTACACCTATTATAATTTTAATTAAAAAATTACTTTAGCATCATTTTGTTTTTTAATTAAAAAAAATAGCAAGTGTTGCAATATAGTTATAGATACAATAAATTTAATTCAACTGCCTTAGTTCTCAATTTTTATCGCCAGAGGCGTTAGTTTGAATCTCGATTTATTATGAAGATGCATATGATTTATTATACATAAAATATTGAGTAATACATGTTTTAAAATAATAACTATTAAACATGCTATTAATAATTACTTTCTATGTATGATTTTACAACCAATTAATATAAATTTAATTTGTCTATCGTAATACGAATAGAGACTTCAAGTTGTGAAATCTTCATTTATGTATTATTCTCTTAACATACAATATAACTAAAGTGCAAGTAAATACTCAACAAATTAGATCATGAAAGTTACATCAGTACCAACAGGAAAATGAATTCAATAATTACATCATTCTGTAGTCGAATATTTAGCAAAATCAATAAAAGTTTGTATGCTATTAAAGTAGATATATTTTACGTTAAAAGAAATAAAATAGAACATAAAAACTTATCGGAAAATATCTTTAGTGCCATTCCGAAAAACATTTCGATTGCATGGACAAGATTGTAATTTATGTCTCTGTACATATTTTGCATACTCGTGTAAAACAAGCTTTACTTTAAAAATTATTACAAAATATAAATGTTGGTCGTTTGAGTAAAAATGAATCGCATTTCCTATCCTTTGTAAAGTAAACAGAAAAAATGCAGTCAATTTATTGTTAGCTAAGAGTTATGTTTACGTTACCGTTGCATTTTTCATTGCATTGCACCAATACTTTCTCCCGTACATACGTACTACATAGATATATATGTTGAGAACCGGGAAATGCCAGCAAGTTGCAATTTATTCGTTATTATACTATGTGACTGTGTAAAAAATGATAAATAATAATCAATGCGTGAAAAAATGCACTTATTTCTATATAGATATTGATTTTGTTTCCGCTTAATCATGGAATAGCATGTCAACTATTTATATTTTATAATTAATGGTATATGTAGGTACACCGATCAAAAACATGTCTTTGTTCATTTCCATTTATATACTTATAGAACCTATCTAGGTGTGTATTATGACGGCTTGCAAAATAGTAAAAGACGCACAAATTAATACGTTGTTCAGTTCTAAATATAAAACATATAAAATCAATTTGAATAAAACATTAAGATAGCAATTATTATTTTATTGTTGTATCAGATAAAGTTTAATTACAACTATAGACATACTTGCATTTTATGAAACCACATAATGCAAACATGCAAATGAGATACTTAATTTATTTATATTATCAAGGTAAATCAGAGAAAAAAAAATTTAACTGCGAAATATAGTTCAGCAGGATTTAGATATATAGTAACATTACAGGAAATACATATATGCACGCAATTTAATCGCTGTCTAGAGGTTCGTTCATTGAATATATATTTTTCAAGTTTTAATTAGAAAATAAATATAGTTTGTTATATCATAAAAGGTTTCCATATAGTTTCACATCCGTAATTTACGTATGATCTAATACTAAAGTAAAACTACGTTCTTAGCTCGCCGTACATTTCACATTGCCTTGATTCCGAAAATATTGAACAGTCATATACGTGAAGGCATGTTGGTCGCTCGGTAAGTCGTAAGACCAAAATTTGTCGCCTTATCTCCTCTGAAGGTACTGAATCGATTTCAACCAAATTTGGCATTCACATTGTGTGGGTATCCGATTGAATCTATTCGCATTTTAAATCTAATGGATAGGTAACTTCAGGAGATACTGGGTTCCAAGAAAGTGCAAGCCAAATATGCATTTTGACAATTCTAAATATATCAAAGAAATTACGTAAAACTACAATATTTTGATCGGTTTTAATTTGTTATATATATTCAAATTAGGTTTTAAGTTAATGCATTACAAGTGCACAACACTGATTAGGAAACAGTTAAAATTGATCGTATAATTATTGTGTTCTTCTTTATATATATATATATATATATATATATATATATATATATATATATATATATATATATATATATATTAGATATGTATATATATATATATATATATATATATATATATATATATAATATATATATTGTATCATATTGTTATTATAGTATGCAAAATAAACAAATAGAAATTTCTGTTATAGTATAAATTGTAAAAGTTAAGTGTATATCTTGACAGTGTCATTATATATTATTGCAGTTAACTATCTTAATAAGCGCTCAAAAGAAAGTAAAAAGATTTACGTTTCCTGTTTTAATGAATTTCCGGTCAAAACTAACAAAAATCTAAAATTTAAAACAATACCCAACATGTCTACTTCTGACAATCAATTATATTCGCCCGGTGTTTTGGCCAAAATTGCTATAAAATTAACGTAACGAATTTTAAACGAACTGACATTGTAATTGAATGATTATTTACGTCAAATAGCAAATTTTAGTAAATAAAGGCCATAAATATTAGGCAAATTTTAATGTAAGTGGCCGCTTAGTATACAAAATTAAGGTTTGTTTCGAAATCTAATAAAATAATTTAAATTTTATGTAGATAATACATAGAATTATGTCTAATTAAAATATTATTTATAATGTTAATATCCAAAATTTACCCTCCTATGAATTACCAAAAACGTTTTAAAGCATATGGCTTAACTTAATATACATAAATACTAATCGTAGTAACTGTACATTTAAACAATAAAAATAATTAAGTAATAAAATAGAAAATATATTATTTATTATATAAGAAATATACCTACATGATAAATACTAAATGATATATTCGATTATACAATAATTATAAATTTAAACAAATTGAATTAATTCTATGTATTTAAATATTAATTAAAATCATATCAAATGTTTTTATTAAATGTTTTTAATAATTTGTGTATAGTCGATCCAAGCTTTCAAAAAACCCTGGGTTTGCTTTAAAAACATTCACAAAATAAAGTTAAATTTATAGTTATAGTAGATATGAAAAAATAAGAATAACAGAAAGTCAAATGTAAAAATCTAACAATTATAAACAATAAGATATTCAAAGAAAAATATTAAATTAAATCTGTTGAGAAATCAAACACGATTTAGTAGCTTAAATTAGGTTTGGTTAAAATCGTAGTTTTGGCTCATTTTAAGTTATAAAAACAATTATATCAAAATGGTAAAATTCAATTACAAGTCAAATAATTAAAAATGCAACACATATGTTGACAGTTTGTCAATCATGTGTCTCAATTTGTCTAAAAATTAACAAATCTAACATTTGCTAACTGATGCAATCTAAAATTATAATTTAGTACAATGGGGCAATAATATGTTATTTATCTATAAAATAAATCTATCATCCCATTTAAATAAAATTATAATGTAATACTCAATTATAGTTTTGGTTCGTTGAATTAATTTATACTTTCCCAAATTTGTTAACTTTTCATGGATATTTTAACATTTTTGATTAGTCTACTAAAACTAAATAGCACAGTTAAAACAACCAACAACAACAAAAAAAAACAATTTAACGCTTACTTAACCATAGAAAAGTCCATAAATTTATGACGATATGGCCATACTGCAGTGATTAATTGAAACGTACTATAGTTTGTAACATATGACTTTACGGGCTAGCAATTATTACATTCGTACTTATATAAACAATCCTTAAGTAATTGCTCATTAACCATGTAGGTAACTAGCTATTTACCAAATGGGCATTTCACTTTATTTTGCAACTGCAAAGAAAGTTTATGATTACAATCAGAAAAATATATTTCATTATTAGTTCAGTATAATTATGGATAGAAAAAATAATTGTTGACGTTGATATTTGGTCAAACATATTAAAATGTATATATGCAATGCCAACAGCAACATAAAAATGTTTATATTAGTTTTATTTATGAATTTGTTTTATTTGTAGTGCGTAAATGTTTTTCGTCAGATTCATGTTTATATTTTATACTTTAGTGGTAGAACAAAATGTGATTTTATAATTTGGACTCCGAGGGGTATTAATTCTGTTTCGCGAATGATGATTTTTAAAATATTAATATGTCTTATCGACCTCTGACTTCTTCGATATTAAAAATATAATGAAGAATATTTTTAGTTTTTAAAATTCGCGCTGTTTAAATCTGTCTACTTTTTTAAAAGTCTGTCGCTATTCCAATATAGAAACTACAATTACCGACTTCAGATTGTTAGTTTATACATTAGCTGCAAAATGCTCTTTTTGGCGCATGCACACAGTAGCGCCAAATCGCATTTTCTTAGAAGTAAACGCACCTGATGGGTTTTCTTAAGTAAACGAACATATTTAGACAGTTTTTAATGTTCATAATTTCTTAAATTTGGGAAAGAATAGCAATTTGCTCATGCAGGGCCAATTTAAAACTTTCTTACCATTTCTGTATTCCATGTAATTTTCGTAAATGCCAGTTTACGAATAAAATATACAATAATTACACTTATATACAATAGGCAAACAAATGTACAAAATAAACTTTCATTCAACAAAACAAAAAATACATATTGAAAATTATATATGTATATATTGTTGACAACTTTCTCTACCTCATATGTGGCTAAGATCTTTTTAAATGTTTACATTTTATATATCAGAAATTAACTAATATCTGTTTCGAAGAACATAATTATAATATTAAACATGCGAAATAATTTGTTTGAGTTTTTCCGTTTCTGAAGCATGAAACGAATTTTTCATATACCGATTCACACTTAGTGCGGAAGTTGGGGAACTTTCACGATAAATACTTGAGTAATTAATGATATTAGCTTAAAAGTGAAATTAGTGGTACTACAAAAATCGATCGATTTTTTTTTATTAAAATTATGTATTATTTAGTACCTAGTGACAGAACTATACCAACTTTCACAAAAGCTTATGAATATTTTATTATCAATTTTTTTAATAAACATTTCAAATCCATTAAAACTATTCTTTTAAAATTTCTTATTTAAAAACGTAAATCAAACTGAATTATTCGTATTTTTTTAATAAATTTAGATTGCAAATACATAATTAAGAACGACCATCCGCAAAACATGGCCTGACAGAAGAAGAGCTACAGTGTTGTCACGTTTAACACTTCTCATAGAGACACGTTAAATCGTAATTAATAAAATATAATGTACATATTTATAATTTTTTTTTGTATCATAAATAATAAATAAGCATATTTAGTTAATAAAAATTGAAAAAATACATTGTTATATTCAAGTTTGAAGATCTGAAAATCACCTTTGACGTTTTTGCTTCATGTAAAGTGTAGATATTTGTTAATTTGATATTAACTACTTTTTTCTAGAATTATATTCCTAAACATTGTTAAATATGTATTATATTATTCAAATCGGAGTGTTTTGTTTTAACTTTTATAAATAATATTACAAAATCTGGCATTTCAAATTGGCTAAGTTATGATTTTGTACATCATGTAATATTTTCGAAATATTTATATGAAATTCTAGATTGGAAATATTTAAACACAGTAGTATTATGACCCCCTTATATTTTAAATGTCATATGTCAGTATAATGTTAATTTCCTTAAAAGAATTTAATACAGGCTTATTATTTACTTCTTTAAATAATGGCGTTAATGTGATTACGACAATAATTGTATTATAACGTTTTTGTAGATTAGCAAAACAAATGACTCTTTTTATTTTTATTACTTGTATCAAAATGAAAACTATTCTGTTTACTAATTGCGTCTACGGCTCAACACGTTTATTTTTACATTGCTTATATTAGTTTACATTTGTTCAAATATTTGGTAAATTGAATAATGCTGTAAAAATGTAGATGGCCATGACTAAATCAAATTTTTGTTTATGTTTTATATTATTCTAATATATTTTATCACACCTAAACGCAATTTTAAATTATTGTATTTACTCAAGCAACTAAGGTAAGTCAAAAAATTTAAATGTTTATCCGCATTTTTTAACATTTAAATCATAGTTAAGACGTATTCAAATTCAATGTTTACTTATTTCATTTTCACTTTTCAAAATGTGTATTCTGAACACATGTATTTTTATAATTATACAGCCGTTTTTAAAGCAAACCTCAATTGATTTCTATAAAAAAATCTTCTATGAACAGTGAATTTAAAATTCAATTCATATTTAAGTATTTTTAACTAATTTACATAAAAATGTCAATAACATAGAAACAAAATTACTATCATCAAATCAAATCTTTGCTAGCATGTATAAATCTCTTAATTGTCATATATGTCTCAATACTTTCTTCCAAGAACAAAATACATTCGGTTAAAAACTAAACTGTTATGACCTTAGTATTATAATATTTAGAATTTTTCTCTCACAGAAAAAAATTGATTAGAGTAAAAAAATCAAGGAGGTCAATACTATGCACTTTGGTTACTAAAAATACTGTTACTTTCGTATACGTTCTTGTTAGAATTCCAGTTTTTCTGTCATTTATATTATTGACATATTATCATTAATGATTTTTATTATTTATCATGCAACATTTAACTTCTTAAAATAGACCGCAAATATTTTTAAGACTTGTCAATCATTTATTTTTATAAGAAACGCTAAAAACGGATTTCAGTATATTTCGGGATTACAATAATTATACCTCATATAAGAAAGTTAAAAATGGTTATAATTTAAGTAATACATATTTGGTTAATCTCAATATAGAAACGAACGAATATAACATGAGAAAAACCGACTTTCTTTGTTAATTTTCGTCATAACGTATGACTCATGCATTACAGTTATTTACGATTTAAAAACGAGAGACTTAAGTTTACATTGGTGAACTAAATAGAATAATTTATAACATAAACAATATAGGTCTTAATTTGCAAAAATACTCGACACAGCTTTACTGTATATTAATGTGTTATAACGCACGACTTCGAAAATCCATGACGTACACATATTATGGGCATGCGGATAACAGGATGTCATAATACCGATCGGTGATCATGCAAGCTAGAGGCGATAAACTTTCTCCTCCGCAGTTTTCAATTTCGTTCGTAAAACTAATACTTATTGTAAATTCGCTAAGTTTTATTGGTGTAGTGAATATTATAACATACTTTTTAATAGCAAAAATATTTTTTAACATAAATAGAAATTATTAAAACCCTAGTAAGCTTTGTATATAAAATAATAAATAATATCAATACAGTTACTGTTAAATTTGTTTATATATTTTATTACTGTAATTTCTCATACCTACGTAACTGTGGCAACATAAATAAGGACTGGTACACTTATTGAAAAAACTTTTCGAATAAAAGTTGTGCGAAATATCAATATCTTTAATTTTGAAAATAACTATATTTGCAGTAAGTGCAGCCGTTTCGTAGTTATTGCAGAAATAACAAAAAATGTTTAGAGTAAACATGCACTTCCACTTTGAATATTCTTTTCAAAAATAGGAAATTTAATGCGAGCCATATACAAATCTAAAATTTCATGATTATAGTATAGCTTACGTTTAAAATTTAAAAAGCTTTGTTGTCCATAATTAATAAATACAATAATAAGTGATGTAATAATTTTTTTTTAATATCCCAAAATTTCAATTAATAATATTGCATAATATAGCAATATAAGATATCATCTATTTAAATTCATTTTTAGTAGCAATGTAAAATAAAAGTTCGTATTGCAACTACGATTTCTTTTTGTCCTTTAAATCAATATTAAATCTATGTATATCAAAACACAAATATTGCGAGTGATTTAACAATAAGACGCATATTTTGTTCAACTGCTTTCTATTAGTGTTATGTATCGTAAAGGTCTCGGTAAAGGTTAAATTATCTTAAATATATTAAATCAAACTAAATTAATGCTTCATACAATGTCTATTCACATATTCTCCATTTAAATCAATTTCTTGAGTAAAAATGAAATATTTTTCAATTGATGCGTTTGAGATGAAAATGAAAAGTCGCCGCTACTGATTGAAATATTACTCTCACACGTACCGCTTACGGCGTCCCACATTTTGTTATGTAAAATTGCATATAAGAAAGTTAATACCTTCAAAAAGTGTCATTTTATTTTCTATCTATTACTACATCCACTTAGCTGTTTTATAAAACTAACGCAATTATATTTTTTGCATCAAGTACATATAGTTTATTTCATTCATTCTTTAAAAGACATTTAAATTCTATAGCGTTGTTAAAACATAAAGATCGCATAAAACGAAAAATACTTTCTAAACGATAGCAAATAATTTTCTTAATCATAAAATTAACATTAAGAAAAATATGGTTGTGTCTATATATGTTGCAATATTAGATAGAAAACATTGGAAAATGTTTTGTTTCAATGCCCTACATACCTAAGTAAAATTTGTAATTATTTGACGATTTTTAGTGTCAACGGTTATTAAAAATGTTTAAAATAAACAATGAAATTGAAAAGACACATTATAAGTTATAAAAAACAATATTTACAGTGTCCTACACTGGATTTTATTATACGTGCAGGTATCGATATATCTGCTTAGATAAAAAGGGTACTAAAATAATAAAATGTTTACCAACAAACAGAAACTATATATATGGTTCAGAATGCAATTTTGATAGGTGCAAATATCATTTGTTTCGAAGCATACCACGAAACTTCAAAATTAAAATAATAAACTTTTCGGTCAAAATGTGTAGAAAATTTATAATTCGTCGTATTCGTTAAATAAATTAGTATATTTAAAAAAAAACGCATGATTTTCTCCTAAAATAAAATAAACTTACTTTTTAAGGCCCAATTCATTTTAGTCCTGAGTCCTTCCAGATACTCTCCCACATGAGCCTGGCACCGAAGAGAAATGGCATTTTTGAATTTAGGCCAACCTTTGGCTAAAGCTTCCGTGTTGTAAAAGTCCAACGATTTCGCTAAACTAATCACTTCAAGTTGTTCATAATCACTATTAGTTAGATCCGAACTATTCACACTGACTGAACTGTTATTCAAATCAATAATTAAACCATCTTCATAGTTTATTTCATGTTTGAAACTATTGTTTGACGCGAATATAAATTTAACTAAACACACTAAAATAATCCACGTGAATTTGGACTCCATTATATTATTTTAGCTAATTTCAGATAAGCATTATTTATGTTTGTGGTCTGTATGTAATGATTATGGATACATAACTGAGTACCAAGAAAAGGTAGCGAGTTTCGGTTTGTTGATAGTAAGGCGCGTTATTCCCCCACTAAGTGGTTCACTTTCACCCCGATGAAATTGAGAAGTTTAAAGTATAAGATAAAACACCTACAAATGCGTTTCCTTGTTGGTTGGTATAATAAAATTAAACAATGCTAGGAAATAAAAATTTATCATTTCATTTTCAATCTAATTGCAATTATAACACTAATATATGGAAACAGCATTAAAAAATTGCATTATTTTATTTATATTGACCACTTTACACTAAGAGAAAACTATACGCTTATTCGTTTTCTTGTCAATTGATTATTTGTATGATATAAAAACGAATCATATGTCTATGATGGATTTTAATTGGCGATGTTTTACGCTACCTTAAAAAATAATTATACATTTTTTCTTCACAACAATTACTAACACAGAACTGAACACTATGACAAAATGAACAATACTGAAAAGATATAATTGATTTTATTTTATATATTAAACTAACGAAACGTTTGAACATAAATAAATATATATATATATATATATATTACTTATATACATTGTACCTATATATAATTTCTGTATATTATAGTAAACTTATGTAAGCATGTTTTATCACAGAATTGTCTGTGGTTTTATGTTATAGAGGCTGACTATAGGCAACCATTATTACATACCAGAAAACACCTGAGAATAAAATTTAAATATATATATATATATATATATATATATATATATATATATATATATATATATATATATATATATATATATATATATATATATATATATATATATATATATATATATATATATATATATGTATATATATTATATATATATATATATATATATATATATATATATATATATATATATATATATATATATATATATATATATATATATATATACCTTGCATTTTTCAGTATATTAATTGATAATTTTAAATATCCAGCTAAATATCATTCGAAAATAAATAGCTAGTTTTTTACGCGGTCATAAATTAACAGGAAGTAATTTCCTAATTATTATAAGGAAGTTTCGTTGCTTTTAGAAACATATTTGTATCTAGAAACGCCTAAACTAAAACGAAATATTTGTATATTGTGTCACTATATATGCTTCGCCTGTGATTGTGCTGACATATAACATGTGTTTAGATGGACAGTTTGATCTTCTGTAATGTTTACTATATTAAAAACAACGTAAGTAGAAAACTCGTCCTGAACCGCAATTGAAACCATTTAGAAAATATTACTAAATAATAAAAATAGGGTTTAATTTATATATTTATTATTTATCAATTAAAAACAATTTACAAGAACTATATTATTAAAATCTATCCAGAAGCTCTAATAGATTCTTCTTCATCATCATTTACTGCTTTTGTCTCTTCGAAATATAAAGTATGATCTACTTTAAGTTTCTCTGACGATGGAGGACTAATCAATAAACACCTGTATATAAAATCGTCAAAAGCATTCAATATTTAATAAACTATAAGTAATTGAATCACAAAACAATACATACCTCGTAATAAACGGCCCAGACCGTTTAGGTTTAACGCTATTTACATCAATGATCAAAGATTTAAAATTTTCTTCTAGTTGTTCAGGCTCCATCGACAACTACACGAAAAATAAATAGTAGATCATATTTTTAAATACCCTGTAATTCTTATCAACTTACATAGCCTATAATAGTTTCAATAGAACCAAAATCTAACTCGTGTTCATCGCGAACCCCTGCATAGTTAACACCGTGAAGATATTTCTTAACAATCGCCGGTATATCAGTGCCTAAAGTACCGTTTTTCGGATTCGGGAATTTTCGTTTCATCAACCCTCTCAAAGTAACTAATTCTGGTAGTATATTCGGATGGGCAATGACATGTTGGAAATCTTGTAAGGACAACGCACCCGATTGGATTTCTTTTACCAATTCAGAACCACCGGCTAAAGCTGCGCCAGTATCTCTAGCCTTTTGTTGCGATTCCGCGTCTTTTGAAAACACTAGAATATTGCGTTCTT
>JADQWA010000121.1:42589-45089 GCA_018344505.1 Nebria ingens riversi | reverse complement strand
TGACACTGAAATTGTTTCGTTAATTCTCTTCGATAAAATTAAATAGGACAACACGCGTTGTTAAATATCTAAGCTTTTAACATGTCTAATACACATCTGATATGGACAGCGTTTTCCTAGAAATTCTAGTATTCTCCCAAGGACGAATATACATGTCATATATGTATGTTTATAAAGTATAATTGACTTACCAAAGAAACAGCATTTGTAGCACCAACAGTAGACAAGGACTCCTTTACAAGTTCCATAAGAGCTCGATTACTGTGCGCTGCCTCCTTACCACCTTTCAATAACAAACCATTACCAGAAGCAATGGCCAAAGCTGCCACTTGTGGCAGAGAATCCGGTCGCGATTCAAAAATAACTAATAGTACACCAATCGGCACTGTGATTTGAGTTAAATCTAATCCTGTAGCTAATTTCGTTCGACGTAGCACGCGGCCAACGTTATTGTAACTGGAGTCGGCGATCTGGTGTAAGCCGACAGCGAGATTTTTGAGCTTAGCTGGTGTGAGCGATAAACGGGATAGCAGCGGTTTCGCTAATCCCGATTTGGTCGCCTCAGACAAATCTTTCGCGTTTGCGTCTAGGATATCTGATTGTTTGGAGATTAACAGTTCGGCTAGTGTCCGGACCGCGGAAGCGCGTTGGTCGGGTGTCAAAGTTTGAAGTATACGACCGCCTTGACGCGCTGAAATTATTTTATTTATAATCCTATAATCCTAACAAAGGACTCAGTTTACATAATGAATTTATAATGGAAATGTCAGTGGAGTAGAATATTTATTTTGAAAATAAATCCAGAGACAAGTATATATAAAAGAATTTATACTTTTTGGTAATGAGGAAACGAATTGACAGATTGACATTATTATAGGAGGCGGAGAGTGTGGAGGGAGAATGCTAATTCGATCATCAATAATTATGATCGCAAATGAGCTGCGTGAATGACAAGAACTGCGTTGTCAATATCCATGAAATTAAAAAGACATTTGCGTAGGCGTAGTTCTATTAGCGTTAAGATCGAGCTATAATTATCTTATTCTTTGATGAAACTGCTTTCATTAGTTTGGAAACATCCCCTTTATTTACCAAACGGGCTATACTAATGAAGTAAGGCAATATTTAAGCTAAGTTAATTTTCTAAGTTTGCACAATACTGGTTAGGTTTATAAAGTCAAGTTCTAGTAGAAAATTTATATTTTCTATATTACTAATATATTTTTCATTATATATTCGAGGGTTGATTAAATCAGTATATTTGGTTATAAGATTTTTGCGTTTTAAATATTACCATATCTATTATTTTAAATACTTGCCAAATATGTCTTTATAATTTAATTCCGAATTAATTCTAATTTGGATATTATGTTTGTTTTACTTTTCTAATAGAGTTAAATTAAGATTAAAAGTGGTTTATAATTAATAAATATTCTTATAAATATATAATTTAGTGTAATTTCAAATTCAATTTCACTATAAAAATATTAAATTAAATCGGAATAAGTCGATAAATATGATTGAGAATTAATTGCGCGAAAGAAAAGTTTTAAACAAGCAGAATAGAAAAGCGTGTATAAAGAATTTAATGAATTTGAATGAAGCAACAGAAGTTTTTAAAGATAGAGTTGAATGGCGAAAGTTTGTCAAGAACAGAATGAATACCAGCCATTTTAGATGGGAATATGCATAAAGTTATGTATGTATATAATCGATTAGCGTTTATATTGGTGCAACTGATCATTATAAATAATTTAAAAAAATATACACAATTAATATTATTAGATAAAAATGATAACTTACCATTTTCAGCTAATACTTCAACAGGAGTAGCGCCACCACCAACATTTGAATCCGTAAAGAATGTCCCCACTTTTCTTCCACTCATAATAGTCTTGATGGCCTTCTCTAGCATACCATTACAAATAACTACACTGACACCTCTATCCAGAGCCCAAGTAGCAGCGTTCATTTTTGAATCCATCCCACCGGTCCCGACTTTAGATTTTTGTCCAAACTGAACAGTGTTCCTAATATCGGAGGTGTACGTATGGATAAGTCGTGCACCCTCTTCCCATGGCGGCTTACTGTAGATACCATCAACGTCAGACATGAGGATGAGAAGATCTGCTTGCACTTCTGCTGCCAACATTGCCGCCAAGCTGTCATTGTCCTTGATACTGATGCCACGTTTTGTGGTTGTACCGGAGATTGGTTCGTCGATTTGCGGGGGAGGCGATACCGCGTCGTTGGTGTTGATAATCGGAACTATGTTCAAACTGATTAATTCGGATAGTGTGCTGAACAAGTTACGACGCGTCATTTCGTTGTAGAAGTCTGGCTTCGTAACGAGAACCTGCCGGATATGATTTATTTACAAATGTGGTTGATGGCTTTGGGATGTTTGTTGGAGATTTCAATATTACCAGCTATCCTTACTTATTTGCTTAAATATATATATATAAAATATATATTATTCAATTATTTTGTAAAAAAAATG
>JADQWA010000121.1:27589-37589 GCA_018344505.1 Nebria ingens riversi | reverse complement strand
AAAATTGTATGTTCAGTAGTAACGTAATAAATTGGTAATGCCACTAAGAAAAGATAGTACTATGTGATTGCAACAAATAGGATTCTAGAGAATTGTAAATAAACTAATATTCTTTAAGAATATATTTATTTTGAAAAACTTAAATTAAGTTTCATAATTAAGTCTACAGTTTTTAATTAAAATTCATATTAAGATAATCAGCGAACAAATACTTATAACTTTTCATCTAGAAAGGTGGGTTTAAATTCCAACACGAGGATGCTTTTTTCACAAACTGAAAACTACTTCAAAGATACATATATACATAATTGAACTATACATACATATTTTATATAATTTACGCATTTAATATTACTATTAACTAAATACGGAAAATTCCCAAAAGTAAAAATTACATTTCCAATCATACCACAATATTATACCGATGCATAAATTTGCATACAGTAAATATATTAAACATTTTAAAATAATAATAATTTCTCATTTATATACATATTCAAACAGGGAGTTAAATTGAAACAGAATTCATATACAATTTCGGAATAATTAAAATAGCTATATAAGTTATATTTAATATACAAAGCGACTTATAAAATGTTAAATAACTTTTAAAAGTACATCTTCGGCAGAGAAAATAGCTCAAATTTATTAACAATCAACATAACGGTCAAAAAAACATTGAACAATCTTCGAATTATTCAAATTACTGGTAGTTGAATACAAATGTATCATTTAATGATTTTCATATATAACTCAAATTTAATTATATTAATCAACTTAAAAGTTTTTGGCAGTGTGAAACAATTAACTAAATAATGTAGATTAAGCATTACCCTGTCTTTACGTCGTAATAATGAGTGTTAATAATAGAATAATTATTTAAAATCTAGGAATGATTAGAGCGTGTTATAAATGTCACATATTGAAACTATATTTAATAAAATGTAGCCATATATTTTTTAAGTCATCTTATCCAGTTCGATATTTTATATATTCAGCAAAACAACCAAATTATAAATCAATCAATAATTTACACTTCAATTGATAACTTTCATCTGCACCGAAACGCAAAAGCACATCATTAGTTTACATTTTTTGAGCAAACAAAATCCGTATAAATTAGAGTACCAGCATATAAAAACGTTGCTAAAGAAACTCACAAACAAATAAACCGTGGAGGTACGGAAATGTCAGTTTGTTTTTAAAATAAATAGCGTATGTTGTAAAATTGCCACTAGTGGTAATGTAAACGTAAAGATTACTTTAATCCTTACGTTACGTTTAATTTAAATTATGCACTGGTGTTACGGTAATCCAGCTTTTTCCTGAATTCATTACGAAACTGTTTTTGTGTCAATTGAAACGTGGAATTTTTAGTCGAAAATAAAAAAGTATATTATACTTTTTACATGCACTCACAAAAACACACACAATTTGTCTATGTGAGTTTGGAAACCACCTCTCATAAGTTAAACTTTGATTACGAGTGTTAAAGTTTAATTAAACAATAAACACGTAGCCCACTATTTCAAGTTGTAATGTGGTATCGTAAAAACAAATTCATGCAGCGCATTCTGTTCCTTGAGAATTAGATATAAACAGCAATGTACTATTTTAGAAATATATAAATAATATTGAGATTGGTTGTATTGAAAAGCAATTCGTTTTAAAAATATTTATTGAACTATGCATGCAATATATCAAATTGACATTTTGTTCAATGGAGAAACAATGTTTACTTTTTTATATAGATTGTTCAATAAAAAGCAGTTCTAAAAAAATAATTGATGGATTTATCATTCGATGCAAGTTGATTCAATATTTGAATTGACACATGTACAATTGTTTATTTTGAAAATACATTTCGAAATACTAAAATTGATTTGTGATCAAATTCTTCAAAACGGCGTACAGTAACATACACACACGCACGCATACACACACACGCGCGCGGCGCGCGTGACACATATATACATATATATATATATATATATATATATATTATATATATATATATATATATATATATATATATATATATACATATATATATATACACATATATATATATATATATATATATATATATATATATATATATATATATATATTTATATATATATATATATATATATATATATATATATATATATTATATATATATATATATATTAAACATATATAACTTCGTAAAATAACAATTTACATATAGTTGTGTTTGTCTTTTAAATATGCGCTATATGGAGTATTTCAATATTTATTTATAACACAGTTAAATTTTTTTTCTAATCAAAGTTCATTTTATTTTGGTTGTTCATGTTTTACCCAAATGATCAAATAGCCTTTTGTTTGGTTTTACATGAAATTTCAATTTTCATTCGGAATGTTGTTACCTTTAGACTAACATGTTTTAATATTGTTTCAGGTATATTCATCGTTTACGTTTCAAAATTCAGGCAAATATTACGTATCTATAAAATGATAATTATGTTTAAGCCAAAATTCTAAAAGGATTTCGAATAGAATTAGTTGTTTGTCAAAAATATAAGACTTTTTTTAAAATGATTGTTTTAGAGTTACTTTATATAAAAGCACCTTTAGATGTTTCCATGATAAATGTTAGTTTAAGATAATCCTAAAATAATTGCATAAAAACCTATTGAAATAAATATTATCAGATCAAAAAATAATATTGATATCGATTTTATCATCTTGCTCGTCAGACTGATACGGTTATTTTAAACAAATATGTATATAAGTTAACACTTGTGTTACATTATCATTTATTAAATATTTAGTTACTCCTACCCGACATCTTTCTAATGTTTTGTTTAAAATATACATTAGTTCTTTTCATAGTGTAAAGATAAAATATTACAAATATAATTTATTTATTTTTGAATGTTTATTTTTCGTTTTAGCACAACAAATATATTGTTGCACTTACTTGTTGCCACAACAGACTCTATTAGTGAAAAATGAGATAAGCACATTCTTAGTAATGGTAACAATTTGTTTATAAATATGTAAAATGTCGAAAAGAGTCCTTCGGACGTAGTTTTAACATGAGTGTAATGTAGACGAAAGTTTCTCAGGTTTAACGAGAAAAAATCAATTTTGAAGTTTCTGATAAGACATCATATCAATCGATAAACGAAATTGTTTTATTTACTAATCCAAATGTATTTACTCAAGAAAACAAGGTTATCGAGTTTTTATAACACACGCGTTTCTCATTAAAATAAAAATATTTGTAGTTGATAACAATATATTCATTTTTAATATAAGTATAATTAATTTTCAGTTAAAAATGTAAGAAATGTTTAATGATAAAACGTTTTAAAATGTAATATAGCGAATAGTAAGCCAAGCACATGATGTACCACAGTTGGTCACTTAAAGTTATATTAAGTTTTGTGTTTATTAAAATTTTTGCTCCACAAAGAGTGTTCTGTTACAGTTATGAGTATTTACGAAACTTTGAACTAGTTTCATTAGAGTTTTTGGTATATAAAATGAAACGTTTACAGCTATGTTTATTATTACGCATCTTAGTTTTAATTTTGTTTTGTTCAATGGACTATAAAAAACACAAGTTGCACTACAAAAAAAAACTAGTGTATTTTATTTGTATATTAATGTATATTTAGTATAATGACATTAAAAATATAGAAATACTTTGGAATAGAGTAAAATGATTCTATTTTTTACTCACTTTACATGAAAAGTATTTTATTGTGTATGTTATTGATAACTATGGTCCAAATGTAGAAATAATTATTTAAGATCGCGTAAAATAATATAATTTATTACTTTTCGTCATAATATCCTCAAAAATTACACAATTAAAGACAACTTTTAAAAAACATAGTGTCTTCTTGCTTTTAAAAGACATAATTTTGATTTTATTCTGGACATAGCCAGATGATAATAATAATAATTAGTTACTTATATAAATAATTGTTGTAACATACGTAAACAAATATTTATTAGACGTTCTGCGAACGGGTAGTTTTTTTTGTTTCTTTTATAGAAATGTTTATAACAAAATTCGTATGTTCTGCATACGTAAATTTGAAGTAGAAACATTTTGAGAATTCAATTGTCAATACTCACAGTGTGCAATTTGGGTACCCATAATCCACCAGAGGTTGACGCACACCTCGTTTGTTCAACTAGGGCCGGTCTAAGGGCCGTAACTTGAGCCGGCAGCCGTAAATATCCAAATCCAGTGTGGGCCAGATATCGACGGCCATTTTGGGCCAACCCGTTGCAGTAAAATTTAGCAGAACCGAACATGGCTTAGTGACACTAGTACGCAAACTGTTTACAAGAATATCATCGCAATATTTCTAACTATCTTTGGAAAAGACTGATTAATTCGTTTGAACTGATTGGGTATTTTGAAGGTTCTATACTGTACTCTTAAAAGTTTACGGACTCTGTTCGAGTTCGAGTGACGTATATATTTGTAAACATGTGATTATCGTTTGTAAATCTAAAGACTACATTTATATGTATTTATATTGATAGTTTCGTAGACATCTAATAAAATTGTTTTTACCCTGAAACCTTGGCGCTCAAAAGAGTTGTTGACTACATTTTTTAAAATTACTTACAAACCCAAAACAAAAAAATCGTTTATTATTACTTTCTTTTGTGTAAGAATTGTTGATACAAATAAATATTATTAGCAAAATTTTCCACCCTAAGATTAAAGTGAATGGAATTCTACAATTTAAAATGTTCAATTTAAATATGACATTCGTAGACTGGAAGCGTACGTTATCATAAATAAATAACAAATATTGATGTGTGATCGACCGAACAATTTTTATTTTAAGATTATCTGTGTGTATATTAACTATAGACATTTTCAGGTCGTTTACTCATATCTCACACTTAATAGTCAATCGTTTCTTTATAATAGGTAAACGTAGTATATTTATATACCTATACGTAAGAAAAATATTAGACGATATTTGAATTAGGAAATGAATATATTTATAAATATGATTTTGTTGGTTTGGATATTCGAAATTCGTTTTAATATGATAATATTTGTGTCTAAACATATTTTTTTCGACTTCGAAACAAAATGTTAAAAGTTGGAAGAAATTGTTGATCAAACTTCACATTACAAAAATCTTACGATAATATATTTACGGAAATACAGAATCAGTAAAATCTATAAATGTGAAGCAATTCACATATATATAAATATATACTATATTATATATATATATATATATATATATATATATATATATATATATATATATACTCGTATATATATTATATATATATATATATATATATATTATATATATATATATATTATATATATATATATATATATATATATATATATATATATATATAATATATACTACTATAAAACGTATATATACTATAAAAAAAGGATAATTGAGGAATGGAAATTTTAAAAGAGAAACTGAATAATAAATTTAAATATTAAGATTATCATTTCACTTCACATTACAAAAATCTTACGACAATATATTTACGGAAATACAGAATCAGTAAAAATCTATAAATGTGAAGCAATTCACATATATATATAAATATATATATTATATATATATATATATATATATATATATATATATATATATAAATATATATATATATATATATATATATATATATATATATATATATATACACTCGTATATATATATATATATATATATATATATATATATATATATATATATATATATATACTATAAAACGTATATATACTATAAAAAAAGGATAATTTAAAAATGGACATTTTTAAAAGAGAAACTGAATAATAAATTTAAATATTAAGATTATCATTTCACGATTATCAGTTACATTTATTTTTATTTTAAGCTCAACTAAGCAAGAAACTTTTTGATATTTTTGATCACACACAAGCTCTCACGTTTGAAGGACACTCCAAACAAGTTACTTCATTGGCAACAAATCATCTACGACATAAAAGATTAGTGGTCAATAGTCAATTCATTTATAAATCTCTGGTACATGACGTTTATTGTTCACTACAAGATATGTATTGTTCACTTTGTTTACTTTTATTATTATTAAATATGTTGCGCTGCTATATAAAAAAAACATAAAATTAAATTGATAAAATAATTTCTACTTAGGTCCTACATTTTGACTCATAAAAAAGTTGCAGCTTATACACACCACGGAAGCTTTCGTTGGGGCATGATCCAACTAAAATATGGCACAATATAGTAATTTAAACATATTTTTGTTGCGTTCCACAGCACAGATGGATAAATAATTCAGGACATCAATATAGAATAAACATATTGTAAATATAACATTTTGGGATGCCAAAACGTGATGGAAAAGTTTCATATGGAAATGCTAAATTCAATTATATCGAATGGAGATTATTTGTTTCAATGGTTTTGAAGAAGACGGAGTTAAATGGTGTTAGAATACGGGATCGTCTTTTAAATAAGTGGATAAATATGATTAAGAATTAATTACTCTACAGAAAAGTTGTGAGCAAGCAGAATAGAAGAACGTGTATGAAAACTTGTTTAATCCGAATAAAGCAAAAAATGTTTAAAAGGATAGAGTTTAATTTTAACTCTCAAATACAGATACTCTCTCTCTCTTCTTCCCTATATTTTTAAGCGATCTCATCAAATGAATATTAGTAGTAAAGTTGGAACTATTGTTTTAATTAGGTTTATTTTGGCTTCTAAAAAAATTCTTTGCAAAATGATTAGACTTGCAAATAGATAAATTGGTAGAGCATATAAAAATCGAACAGTTTTTGTTTGTTTTCGGTTTACATTTGTTTTTTGCTGTACAACCCAGGCTGACAGCTACTTAATCAAGTTCTTCTGTAATAGGGAAAGTGCCGTCTAAATCTTCTTAATTCCGGACAACAGAAGTCTTGATGTTATTTTTTTTTGAAACATCATCAACCAAAATAACTTCAAGAGGGATAAAAATTAAGCTTGACTCTTTCTATTCTAAATAATATTCACGTAACTATAATTATATGTATATAAAATGTGCTTTTTCATCAGAAAATGTACATGTGGAAATTCTTCTTCAAATACCAGTGACTCTAAACATGCTTTCTTCATAATATAAATATATATTGCGGCAATTATTAGAGATTTTCCATATGTCACTGAACCTACACGGTGAGTTGCACAATCAATGCTAGTTTGAATGAAAGTTTATTTTTATCGAGTACGGTTGCTACGCCTGGAATATCCTTTTATTATTATAATTTATCAGTGATAAATCGAATATTTTGTTGAAGCTTTTCATTTGAAATTTAAATTCTTTGTCTTTTCAAACAAACCATAACGATTTCTATGGTAAAATCTTACGGTTCTTAACTGTTATGTCGTTTGAACGGTCTTAATTTGCGGGTAAGGTTTTCGGAGTTTTAAATCGTTTAAAGCATTACTTTTCATTACGGTTTAAAACACTTGATGATCCGTAAAAGAAAATACGGAATCCGACAAAAAAGTGCTTTTGTAGTGAACATAAACTCCGGCCGTGTAAGAAGTAATAATATATTTGAAAAAAGGAAGGAATTCAGACTATATGATGTAACTTAACTGTGACGTTTGAACTTAGGTCATCTGCTGTCGATATAGTATCAAGGTCAGGAGATCTGTTTGTTTATTTGAAATATTAAAAATAAAAATATACGTCAGTCTAACAACGATTGTTGTTGCGACATGTAGATTGACTAAACATACCAAACATATTTTTTCGGGAATTCTTTTAATATAATAGCATATTATGTATTTTGGTTTTTAAATATAATTTTGGAAATATTTCAATGTCGGATAATTAATAAAACGTATATACAGCCTGAGTTGTTTTTAAGCTGACTTGCTGGTTATAATTACGACATGTTGACAGTTTACGGATTTAATCAATCAAGCAACTGAATACAACATTATATTTGATATTAATATTTTAAGTATACGCAATAATAGATGGCAATATTATTATGCAGAAAGTGGCTATATGTGAAAATAACGCTTGAATTTATAATATAACACGTCATCATTCATAAGCATGTAACTATGTATGTAGCGATACAAATATCTTGTAATTTGAGTAGTATTGCTAAGGGTTGGAGTTACTGCGTCAAATTCTATTAAATTTCAATATGAACCTGCCATTGTTAGTATAAACACGAAATTCCAGAAATGGTAACAAGTAACTTGAATTATTGAACAAGATATGTTTGCTCTATATTCCTTACAGGTAGGTAAATATATGTAGATACCTACCTAAATTGAATTTTCATTAATTATGTGATGAAGGAACTTCACGCCTATATCAAAATGTAATCAGGATACCATATTTTTGTTTAACTAATATATATCCTTTTCAATTTAGTAACACTTGCTTTTTATTAAAATTTTCATAAGAAAACCAAAAGGTTTCACGAAATTTAAATTAGGTACAAGATCAAAAAAAAAAACTCATCCAAAATTTATATTTTATTGATCTATATATATATATATATACAGAATCCAACTCATCTTTGATTTGCGTAGGCGTATTGCCTTTCAAAAACAAATATTTGATGACAGCTCGATACTCGATTTTGTCCATTTTCATAAAAACACTCACATCAACTCACTCAAACGACAGTTACATAACAAACTGCGCGTCCAAAATGGCTGAAACTTTGGTGAGTAACTGTCAACAGATGAACAACGAAATTCCTTAGCTTTTATTTACGAGTGCTGCTATCTTCATGTTGAGGTCGGAAACTTTCAGACCACCCTCGTATATATATATATATATATATATATATATATATATATATATATATATATATATATATATATATATATATATTTTATATATTTTATATATTTATATATATTTATATATATTTATATATATATATATATATATATATATATATATATATATATATATATATATATACATATTTGTATAGTGAAAAGTTGAAATGAAATATAAATAGATTCATTTGGAAACCAAAAATACATCTAAAATAATAGATTCAAATACGCCTTCTTAATCCTGTTTCTTTTACGAATATTCTTTAGCATATCTTATTTCACATACAGTTTTTCTAACGTTGTTTGAAAAGCAAAGAAATGTTGTGCAAATATTCTTTGTGTAGCTACAAAACCCATTAAAAATACCAACGAAGTATTCATTTCATTTGAAATATAAAATATCTTATAAAAAATGATTAACAAACATAATATAAGAAACCTATAGGTATCTATTAGGTATTCCGTCCTTCCACAGCTCTGTTTGTGTTTCAGTAGTTTCTCATGTATAGAGTTAATTATAAGCATTTATACTTTATTTAATATCAAATTGTCACTGTTATAGTCGCAGATTTCATGTCTAGGATGCTTTGCATGGAGTTTTGGAATAAATATCAGCGATACATTTTAATATATCTAAACCACAATTGCTAATGTACTTTGATTAAAAATTCTGGTACACATTATTTACGAAATGCCTCCGAAAAAATTCAAGAAATACTTTAATAAAAAAAACTCATTTCATCATGTAACAAAATTATTGCAAAAAGCAATTCATTTTCACCACCCATTCCAACATTGACACACAGTTCGTAACACATCTACGGATGACGAACTGTTTGAACTGTAGCCACGGTCCAAAATCTCGGACGAAATTAAATTGAACGACATTTTTTCCAATAGCTAGTCGACTAGCTGAGTGAGCTATACAGAAAACCCTTTATTTTTTTATTTTTTATTTGAGGTTTTTCGCTTTTATCAAAATGACATTTTCATTGCAGAAATGTCATTTATTTGTATGGAACAATTATCGGGAAACGTTAGAGCTATGTTCTTAACGGGATTAAAATAATACCAAATATCCAGAAAATGATTTCCTACTTGATATATTTGATCAAAAACTAAGAAATATATTTAAATAAAATAAAATTGAGTTGATCTAGTGCATTTTCTAATTT
>JADQWA010000121.1:0-22489 GCA_018344505.1 Nebria ingens riversi | reverse complement strand
TCGTAAAAGAAAGTAAAAATTGACAATACTCACTTAATTCTTCCGCTAAAGTTACTCGACGTCCTGTTAATAGTTTTTGCTTCTTCTCCCCATCTTGACTATAATCTTCAAGCACTTCTTTAATTTCTTTATCTAATCGACGAGCTTCTCTATTCATAACTTGTTGTCGTAAAGCGTTCGAGGTGACTTTCATCATTTGTTGAATTCTCCAAAATAAAACGACATCACTACATTCCATCTAAACAGAAGAGAAAACAAATGATTATTTGTGTTATTAACGATCACTGAGCCGACAACACTGATTTACTGGTCCAGCTACTGGTAGCTCAGCGCATTAGCAAGAAAAATATACACCGACTCGACTCAGCGGTCACAATAATGTCAACTGTCAAAAATAGTGGATAATAATAAGTAACGAAGTAACCATGTGAGTAAAGTGAATTAATTAACAACAATACGATACAATGAAACTGTCAAATGTCTACTGATAACTCAGGTTGTCAATTATTACAAATAATAAATTCAATAGTTTTCTTTTTGCGCTAGAAAAGCGAATACACATGATGCCTATGGCAACGAATATGAAAATTAATGAATTTCAAATACGCTTTCCTTGCAAATGGTACACTTTTTGAGGAAACTTTTCTGATCATTTTTTTTGTAAGCGCAGCAATTTTTTAGATACTGAAAAAACAACAAGTGTATACATGAATCTCTGATTTTAAATTATCGATTTAGGGACGCTCAAAATGGATAAATACGCAAAAATCTCGATTTCGAAATTTCTCGTAAAAAAAAAACTATTTATACAAATTTACAAGAAAACAACAACTGCTAATAAATCAAACTGTTGCATTTTGCTAAAAATGAATTCGAAAAACAAAGATTTTACTCACTTCTGCATCAGTTCCTTGCTGATGATACAAATAAAATGCCTTGCGACTATCATACGCCCTAGTTAGGGCCAGTTTCAAAAAATGTCTTCGATAAACTGGGTGCCAAACTTCGCGAATGTATTCGTTATCAACTTCAACACTGCTACGTTGTAGATTTTTTCGGACTGTTGTCAATTCGTCGTAGCTTAACGAAGGTGGATGTTTCTGAAATTTGTAATGACGTAAATTAAACTTTGTTACTTAATTAAATAATTATTTATAACATATTTAATTTTGTTTGTGTAAATGTAAAGATTATTTGCATAATTATTATAAATTTATTTTATTGATAGAAAAAGAAGAAAATATCTATTTATAGATTTAGAAGGTATTAATAGATATATTTACATAATCTGAGTATAATATCTTATCCAACTCCGATTTAACTGATCCACGTTTTGATTGGTCCTGCGATAAATACTTCCAGTATATCCAACGATCTTTAGTGGATGGTCCTAGCATTTCTTTTAACATACTATCAGTTTGTTTTAACTTTTCTTTGACGGAAGATTCAAGAAACTTAACCGCGGTATCCCAATCTCGTTTATCCGTTACAGAACGATCTTCAAGAGTGTTCAATTGGATTACTCGGAGCATTTCTGAGGCCTAAAATAAGGAATTTTTATTTTTTTAATCTTGGCTTTTTGTCGGTAATTCGTAAACATTCTAGAAAATCCGCGTACTTAAAATACATATTTAATAAATATGCTATTACAAAAATTTGGTCATGAAATGAGCAAGCACAAGTGCAATTTCAGTCGTTTTTTTTAAGAACGTTCTGATTATTTGTTTAACTTAAAAAAATACCTTGTCTTCCCAACTATGCTGCTTTATAGCATCGTCAACCACAGCAGCTTTCAAGTTATCAAAAATATCGTCATGATCCGTTGATTCTCTAGCTCGTTGCATAAATAATCTGAATTCAGTCTGCAATGTTTCCCATCCTGATTCCACTGATTTGGCTGGTAAAGCTTGTTCGGCCCAATGGCGGAGTTTTATATCAACTGTGGTATTAAAAGTGCCTGTCACAGAAAACAAAACATGTTAATAAGCTATGAAAGTTACCTATATATTAATGCGAACAATTACTTACCAGATGTGGCAGTTTGGGCCGCAGGTAAATAAATGTTCTCGAAGACATGATTTGAAACCTTCTCCCATAATTTATTCATCAATAATTCTTCCCATTTTTTTGGTGATACTTGTGATAAGTTTATTATTTCATCTAAGATTTCTCCTCGTGCTTTTTCAAATAACTCATCTCTATCCAATTCTCGTAGTCTAAATAAACCAAAAATAATAAATAAATCATACATATAAATACCAAACGTATTTCACAATAGGGTCTTAACAAGTAATTCATAATTTCTTCTTTCAAGCAAGCATATTGTATATGTATTTATTGTAATACCTTAATATTAGTAATACGTGAGCAAATAAATAAAATATAAATATAGAAATTTCAAATATGAAAAACTATGAATTTTTATACTCAGAAAATAACAAGACATACTTAGCGAAATCGTTACATCTGAAATTCATAAATAAATTATTAATAAACCATATAATCTGACAAAATAGTTCGCAGAATTTCCGATCAAGCGCTATTGCAAACGAGTATACTCTATCACACGTACAAAGCCGTTATATGGGCGTATAATTAACCTAAAACTATTTTCATAAAAAAAAGTGTTTTTAGTTAAAGTATTTTTAAAATATCAATGAGAAAGTTAAACTTATATCGCCATTAAATAAAAAGAGATCGCCAATAGGGAACGGGCATACTTAACAATAAATCTAAATTGACAAACCTTGGAAAGTTATTCTTCCACTCCGTTTCTAAATTGAAGCGCGTTGCTTTGAAAGCATCCGCTTGTTGTTCTACAGTTTCTCGAACCATTTTCCAGAAACATTCTGCAACAGCCATACTTAAATTTCTTGTTGTTACCTGTCCAGACATTATTCGCCCATCCCTGTAAAAAATAAACTGGAAGTTAGAGAAGATAAACAATAAGACAAATTAAATAATTACTTGAATAATTTCGAATTTCTGAAGAAATTCTCTTCGTAATCTTTTATAGTTTGTATACTATCATCTTTACGACCTCTGCCAGTAACGACTGCATAATAACCTAATGCCCGCATTGGGAATAGCTTTCCGGATAAAATTTTTCGTATCTGTAAATGGGAAGGTTGATAATATAAAGTTAATATATAAATAGCTGTATAACAATAATAATAAGAGGGATGTCGTAAAATTCAAAAATATAGTTACAAATTCAAAAAACTGAATAATAACTTAACGTAAACATGCGTTGTATATATGTATATAGTAATAATAATACAAAATAATATTGTAGATGTAGTTTTCTCGATTTATTCCATAGTAAAAATATGATTCCATAGTAAAAATATATAAAATTGCCAATTAATTCAGTTAACGAAAAAAAAAATGTTTATTAATAAAATGAGATTACATTATATTATGTATAACATAAATTTAAATCACAGTCACTTATTGGCATTTCTAAAATTAGGAAACGACTTAAAATTAATACCACATTAAAGCAGCCATGAGAAAAGAAGATACAGAAAACTAATCGCAATGTATGTGTATCAGTTACCAATATAAAGTTCAAAACATTGGTTACGTTAATTAATTTATTACCGTTCTGCTACACATGAAAGTACAATATAAATTAATATATTTCATAAAAACAAAAGACATTACCCTGTTAGGATCTGCTAAATTCTCTTCGGCCATATCAACTTTAGTTAGAACAAATATTGTTCGTTTTCCAGCTGGATCACATTGTGCCACTAGATCAGTAACGTTGCTACGTTCGGCATCAACAGAACCATCTTGTATACATAAAATGATGGCGTTTGGATTGCTCATGTATGCCTGTGTCATTTGCTTGATACTCTCCCGAGTATCCGAGGCCATATCAGTCGTGACAGTCTAAACGAAAAAAAAAAAACATTAAATTTACATCTAAAACAAACACAATCCATTATTCTGAATCAAATATACCGCACAATTTGTGCTGCATTCTTTTTGTTTTATACGATACAATTTCAAAAGTTCAAGCAGCGGTTACAAACTAAAGAAAATTTGTATTGTACTTGGTAACATAAACAGTTATTGGTATTGGTATTTAGTTACCATCGAAAAGTTTCGGGATTACTCGATGATCTTAAGAGGTATCCAGGCGCGCCGTTAATGGACGCTGTGCGAGTCAGTGTGATAAGAGGCACTGTACTGTATTAATCTAAACACGTGTCGCGCACGCTTTTCTGACCACGTGTTCTGTGATTCGCGATGGCTGACAAAATCGAGCATCAAGCTTTGTGTCAAACTCGGGAATCGCCAACCGAGACACTTAAAATGCCTGTGATGACCCTGGAGATGAAAGTTGGGTCGCCATTTACGGGTTCTCGAAGCTTCTGGCCCGCGTTGAGGCGAAACTGCTTCTAGTTGGGTACCTAGGGGCGAATGTTGCAGCGACGTAATCTGTTGCCAGATAAAGATCATCCGTAGTGAGTTTTCGTAATTCTCGTTTGATTTGATCATTTTTAATTTTAGGTCTTATAGTTTGATAGGTAAAAAAAAGTTTCAATTTATTTTAGGTAAGAAATAATTTTATCGACTGGTTTCAATCAATAAATTAGTTCATGGTAACCGGGGTGAACTAGAAAAGCTGAAGCATACACTTTTGTAATACCCTGAATATAAGTAAGTTATTAGTCGAAACTAGCGAGTAACGTTGTGGAGAAAAGACGTCTTATTTAATTTTTATTTATAAACCTACCACAACTGAGTTGACAATCTTAATCAGTATAGTTTGATGTATGTCTCACAGAAATTGCTATACCTAATATTTTGTAAAATTGGATCGTGTAATACAGAAAGATATACCTGTAGAATTTTCTGTTCAGAAAAAATGGACCGTGAAAAACGAGCCATATATAATTTAGGAGCTGGGCGGAAAAACTACGTAAATCAGCGAACATAGTTATTTCGGATATTTGAGTAAAGCGATAGTTAAAATATAGCTAGAATCATGTAATAAAACTTACGCGTTTAAGGCATTTATATGACAAAGCGTTCAAGATGTTCCGTTGTTTCTCCGTCCAGCCCGTCAACTAATGGCAATAGAACACTTACTGATATTATTCCAGGTAAATCTACAAGGACCATTCTTTGCAAACCTGGACCTGAAATATTTTATATATTTTAAACAGGGCTAGAAAGCAGTAAAAAAAATTGTTTTAGAAACCAGTTAACCGAAACCGTGATAAATCAGTATTTAAACCAATAACCTAAAATCGAATTAAGCAGTAACTAATTTATTAGTTCGTAAACGGTGAATTTAAATTAAGATTAGGTACCTAATTTTTTCATGCAAAATGTTTTATACCGTATTTATTTATGAAACACCCAAATCTGGTTTTTAATCGCTAAATAAATCAAGCCAGCCAGATATTTTTTAAAACTTTTTTGATAATAAAATTCGTCAGATTATAAATTTTAGCAAGAATTCTTGAATGACCATAGTGAAGTGTGTTTGTGTGTGTGGTACCAGAATAATAATAATTAAAAACCTAAACAAGCACTCCTCAAGCAAGAGTTGGTGTGTATGTGAGCAACAGTGAAGGAGAATCAAGAACACACATGTACACCTTCGCACATAAATCTTGTTGCCCCCTAAAGTCACGCAACCAGCATTGCATGATTTTAATGCAAGTTATGCAGCACGTACAAAATCAGTTAAATTACGTAGGTCAAATCCATATCATTCGCTTATTATGGTAGGGTGGACCACCCCTACAAACAAAACATCGGCCATGTGTTGGCCCTAAACTTTCTTTTACGTAGTCAGTATATTTTGATTTGATAGTATATAAATTAAAATATAAAATGTTTAAATTTCAAGAAAAATATTTTCATTCATTGTCCAATAATATTGTAAAGTTAGTTTATTGTCAGATTTCCAAGCAAAACATATGTATTTTAGATTTTAAATGCTGGATTTTATAGTAGTATAAAGAAAATATAAATATTCATTACACATTATTAAAAATTATTATGGCCGGGCATTTTTAGCTCGCCGTACGTAGTACCGAAGAGCTTAAGTGTTTGTCAGCATAATTAGCCTGTAACATTCTCGGATTGAAAAATTTCCTTAACAAAAAGTTCGTCATTTATCGCCCTGATGACGAAAATGTAAATATCTCAAATACTTGGTAACATGTTGGTCGCTCGCTTGCTAGTCGTAAGATCAACCATCCTCACCTCTTCTCCTCTGAAGATACTAAACCGATCTTAGCCAAATTTGGCACACATATTGTGTAGGGGCCCAATTCCATCCGGTCTTAAATTAAATCCAATCAGAGCCGTACTTCAGGAAATATTGGGCCCGCAAAAAAATATTTACACCTTAAAAAGCACTTAGAAAAATAATAGTTATACCAAAAAAATCTACGAAAATTTCCAAATTATTTGATATATTTAAACATTTTTTAGATTATAACTGAAAGCCGTAAAAAAATAATGAACATGATAATTTTTTAAATCAATTATAAAAATATTAATTATATCAAAAAAATCTACGTAAAATTACAATTTTTTTTATGTATTTAAGTTTATTCAAGTTATAACTGAAAGCCGTAAAAAAAAATAATGAAAATAATAATTTTGAAAATAAATAAAATCAATAAAAAAACAATTGAACTGTTATTGTTTTTTTCCGGCTTGCGCGATACTTTAACTAATGCATGTGACAGTTGATATTTTAGATTGATTACTATATCGTTGTTGATTTGATTGTTACTTCGATTATTTTAATTATAGTGCTATAATAGTTATTTATACAGAAATTCGACATGCCAAAGTTTAGGTAACAGCTCGCCGAGTAATAAGTATTGTAATCACGAAAAAAACATCGGCCATGTATTGGCCCTAAACTTTCTTTTACGTAGTCAGTATATTTAGATTTGATAGTATATAAATAAAATATAAAAAGTTTAAATTTCAAGAAAATATTTTCATTCATTGTCCAATAAAAGTGAAAAGTTAGTTTATTGTCAGATTTCCAAAGAAAACATATGTATTTCAGATTTTAAATGTTGGATTTTATAGTAGTATAAAGAAAATATTATTATTCATTATATATTATTAAAAATTATTATGGCCGGGCATTTTTTAGTTTTCAAATTAACTTTAAACCAGAGAAAATATTTATATATAATATTTTAAATTATTTACTAACCTTTGTAACAGGTTTTCACTAAACTTATTTGTGACACTGACAATAAATGTTAAATATCAAAATATTTGAATATTTAAAACAATTGACATGCATAGTAGATGCGATTTATTATATATGATTTCCCATACCTACGTAACTATGGCAATATCATAAGATAAGATCTTGTAACTGGTACTTTTTGAAGAAATGTTTCAAACAAAAGTTGTGCAGAATACTAATATCTTTCAATGCTATTCTAACTACTTTTACTGCAAGTATATCCGTTTCAGAGATATTGCAGAAATTGCAAAAAAAGTCTTAAGTAAACATGCACTTCCGGTTTGAATATGCTTTCAAAAATAGGAGGGTTTTCGCCCCAGGCATATACAAATCTTAAGTTTAAAGTTTCATAATTTTATCTTCAACGGTGTAGGCTGTAGAGCGCATACACACAGGCACACACATACACACACACAGACGTCATTCCAAAAATAGTCAGACCCGATTCATGGAAGGTCAAAAGGTGTATTTCCGTTAAAATTTCGAGAATTTTTTTTTCGTGATTACAATACTTATTACTTCGCAAAAGAAAGTAAAAAATTCTCGAAATTTTAACGGAAATACACCTTTTGACCTTCCCTGAAGCGAGTCTGACTATTTTTGGAATGACGTCTGTGTGTGTGTGTGTGTCTGTGTGCGCTCTACAGCCTACACCGTTGAAGATCAAATTATGAAACTTTAAACTTAAGATTTGTATATGCCTGGGGCGAAAACCTCCTATTTTTGAAAAGCAACAAAGTTTAGGGCCAACACATGGCCGATGTTTTTCTATGACAAACAATGCACTATACGCGGACGGCACTGCTATTTACAAACACTCATTCAGTGCGCAGATATTGCAAATACATAAATGATTAAAACACTCGGTGAAGTTTCCCAAAATACTTTTATTCACGACGACTAGTTTCGGCTTTTAAAACATCTTCAGGTCTATAAAGATAATTTAAAAGCCGACACTAGTCGTCGTGTATAAAAGTATTTTGTGAACCTTCCCGAGTGTTTTAATAATGTATTTATTAAAATGTTTCACCGAGTAACATCAGTATCATCCATTCAATTTATTATTACAAATACACATACTGCAACAATTCTGGGACATGCGGAAACTTAAAATTAATGGTACTAAAACTAAAGCCACCCTCATCAATATATACCAACACAAATCCCACCAACAGAAAGTGAGAAATAAATCACACATTGAAACATGGGCAAACCATAAAACAAACAATTTATGTACTGCGAGCACTATTTCAGTAACGTAGATGAATTATTATGATTTGACTTAGAAAATGCCGTTTTGTAAATCAATATTTCTTTGATCAAATTTTGAGCTTTATTTATTTATTCGTACCCTTCTTACTACTGTCATTTTCATGCTTCATATATCTTTTCAGAATCTAACAAAATTCGTAAAATATGCTTAATTTGTAAATTAAAGATAATTTTTAAATAGATCTCTTTACGCTACTGAACCAGTGCGTAGATGAATTATCCAAATATTTATGGTAATTATAATTTGCCGCGTTGTTGTTCGGCAGGGTACCAATAAACTAATCGTTTTATATCAATACTGTTATTTGATTTGAAAAATACTACACTATAGAAACCGATACCTGCACAAATCAAAGTTATTAGGAGTTACGCAATAAGGATGGTATTAAATATTAAATCTTGCTAAATATTTACCTTTGACTGACATAGAAATTACTTCATTCGAAACAGTCTTGCCCCCTTTCACAGAATTTCGCATCCTCAATTCAACTTCTCGACGTAATTCGGCGAGATCGCTTTCTTTAGTCAGGTCGAATTCACGAGCCGAATCTCGAAACTGGGCAATGTGATAGGGTCCTTCTGCCAATGTAACTTTCACTGGAGCCCTAGAATCAAACATAGAGAACGATTATTTTTTTATAGAATTTAAAGCAAAATTTGGAAAATAAATCTACTATACCTTGTCATCATTTCTCCGGCACCACGAGGGAAAATTCGTGCTTGTGCAATCATCTCCAAAACCGATGTTTTTCCTGAACTCTGATCACCTACCACCACAACTCTTGGCAGATGATCAGCTGTATTATATTCTGTATCATACTCAGAGAGTTCGTCTAATACTTCTGAATACATGTCAATCAATGATTTCTATAAAAACAATAATAACATATTTCAACCACAAACGAAACTTCACATATTGATGCTTGGAATAAATTTTACACTATTAGAGTAGTCTACTAATACTAATATGAGCATCCTTATATATTGCAGTTTTAAAAAATATATATTCTAATTAAATCCTTTATAAAGCCAAGAAACACCCGCCAAGTTGTAACGTACCATCCTTGTAAATAGGAAAAGAACACACAACATTGCTCCTCATGATATGTAAGATTATAGATTGTGCAATCAGAAATATCGCTCTGGGATTGAGCACATAACTGAATGTAATTCTCATCTATGTTAGAAGGATTCCAAAGACGTGACGCATAAGTTACGCGTTTTAACCAGTCAGTTACACACATCTTTTTTGTCCCCACGGAGTACACACTAGTGCGAAATTGGCCCGTCGACTTTCAGCAGCTAATATCTTTCGTTCAAATTGTCCTATTTTAATTTTATACGGGGGTTTTTTAAAGTTTGAAATGTTTTTCGTCGAATGAAAAAATATATATATACCAATCATAATTGTAATAATAAAAGTTGCTGTTGACAGAGATACACACGAAAATGTAAAATGGGCGGTGCGAATTCGCACTAGTGTATAATCGACGGGTTAAAATTCGTAGGAAAGTAGCGATTTTCCTTTTTTTTTGGCTTATTAGATATTATTTTTTAATAAATTATTTATAAAATATATTCATTTATCATAACGATTAACAAAAATGGTTAAAACCCATATTTATTTAAAGTATGTTCCATTGTTGCAATAAACAAATCTGGTTACAAACAGTAACAAATATTTGAAATACAGATTGTAGTTATGAGAAATATCTGGCCATACTAATCATGAATTTAGCGTAATTACTTTAATGAAAATTAAGTATTTTTACCGCGCAAAAGCAATAGTTTCGTTATAATACATTATTTCAGCCTGTAAGCACTGTTACATTTACGAAACTCATTCGTAATATTTTGATATGATACGCATAATATTTATAAGACAATTTATAGTTGGCTTTAGACATATAAAATAACAATTTTCTGCTACTAAATACTTCACAATCACTCATCAAAATCTAAGCCGTGGTCATTCAATTTTATTTACAAAATATGCAAGTAAATTTTAACCTATGATTTTTAATCTATATTTAATTCAATAAACTTACTTTTATCTGTCTATTTGAAGGTTTTCTGCCCCCTTTTAAAAGTAAATTCTGTTTCCGTAGTTCCTTATTCTCTTTTTCTAATCGTTCTAGTTCTTTTTGATACTTGATCTGAACCTGTATCACTTCATCTTGGAGTTTTTCCAAACGTAACTGGGTAGTTTCTAAAATTCAAAATTAATACTTAACGCTACTTATAATCATTTACATACAGTGGGAAAAAATAAAAAAACGTTTAATTTTTGATCTGTCGTGCGCTATCGCCAATGTTGGCTGTTGTTTTAAATAATTTTAACTAATACATATATTTATATTATATTAGACAAATTTGTTTCATATATGTTACCATTAAAGCATGTAATTCTGTTATTCTATGATATAATTATTTGTTCTATATATTAACGGTGCACTTCAGTTAGAGTGAGACTTAAAAATGTTCTACACTTCAACTAATTATTTTATGAAATAGCTAGTTAATTCATGTAATAACGGTTGTGTTCGAATTAAAGTATAAAATACAATATTATTTTAAAATAATTGCAAATATTTTGTTTTTATTGACAACGTTTCGGAAATGATTCAAATCAATGTTCAAATATAGAGTCAAAATTTAAATATAAACCACGCTGTAATTAATAAAGTTTTTGTAAGTATAGATAAAAATAATACATAGAATATAAATGAAATAATAGCTGTAAATCATTGTAATCTATCTTAGAATTATGTTGTGAATTCAATGTTAAACAAATTGTTGCTGTAAAGTATTTTTACTTTCTTATACGAAGTAATAAGTATTGGAATCATGAAAAAAAAATCTCGAGATTTTAATGGATATACACCTTTTGACCTTCCCTGAATCGAGTCTGAATATTTTTGGAATGACGTCTGTCAAGAAAACCTCCTATTTTTGAAAAGAATATTCAAACCAGAAGTGCATGTTTACTTGAGCCACTTTTTGCATATCTTCGAAACGGCTACACTTAAAGTAAACATCGGCCATGTATTAGCCCTAAACTTTCTTTTACGTAGTCAGTATATTTTGATTTGATAGTATATAAATTAAAATATAAAATGTTTAAATTATAAGAAAATATTTTCATTCATTATGTCCAGTAAAATTGTGGTAAAGTTAGATTATTGTCAGATTTCTAAAAAAACGGTAAAAGTGAGTCTTAGGAGGGCCACTGACGTATGTCAAAAAAAAAGAGCATAACCGCTGAAGGATAGTTCCAGATAGTTCATCGAAAGGGTTTTCTTGATCTGTCCAAAGAATAATACTATCTGTAAAGATTAAATTTAGTATAAAAAATAAAACTGGTCGACAGCAGTATTAGCCGACGTTTGTGTAGTTCGATGAATATTTATTAAAATTATACGATTTTTACTTATTATTGTAGAAATAAATAAATATCACGATGAATTAAACCGCCCAAATATAAGAAATCATCGTCCAACAAATAATATGCTATATTTTATTATTCAATTTTATACATGATTAAGTTATTTATTTACTAGATGTTATAGACTTCCTCCTAATTCTATTTGGAAAATCTGCGAATTAATTAGACCATTTCTTGAAAGAACTACCAAAAGATCAAATGCTCTATTTGTTCAGTCAGGTGTCGATGGCTGAACGATTTTTAGCAAGTGGAAGTTTCTAAAATGTAATGGGTGATGTGGTTCATGTCAGCCAGTCTAGTTGTAGTAGAATTTTAAAACACTTTTGTAATCTTATCATATATATACATATATCTAGAAACTACATAAAAATTCCAACCACACATTCACAACAATTTGGCAACATTAACCACATTAACTGTTAACAGCTGTTTATGTGTTATATTGCTCTTCAAGCGCGCCGGTCCTACACTCCTGTTCAGAGTCTCTCCTAATAGAATTACGAACGCATGCAAATAATAGCGCTAAATTTAAATTGAAACTAATTACAGGATTTCATAGAACCGCGAAATTTCCAAATGTAATTGATTTGCATCGATTTCGTTCATGTTAGCATAAAATAAAATATTATTTCTCAATTCTATTTCGATTGTGAGCACATCTATTTCGTTTGCGGTAATATAATATTTACGTTGACGTTTATTCGTCATGTCAGCCGTCACTTTGATATGATATGGTATTAAGCTAGTGCTGGCCTAGTCTAATACTGTTTTTGTTTCCAGAATTCGGTATTAGGCCAAATTTTAATACCGTATTACGTTGCTATTAGCTAATACTAATATTGGTAAAACTAAACCTCTTTCGAGCATTCGGCTGTAAAAGAATATATAAAAATAATCTTTACTGTAAACTTTAAAGGCATATCCACTTAAAACATGTAAAAAATGTTTGCACTTTTTTGCAGAAAATACGCACTGAGAGCGAACTCAGTGAGAAATACGCAATAAAATGTAAGTGGAAAACTCAGTGCGATAGTGCATATCAGTGAAACCCATTATAAGAGATGTGCGTGTGAAAGCAAAGAGGGGGAAGAGTATAAATATAAGATGACAAACGAATGAGAAACGATTATTGTTAAGTGTATTATTTCGGCAAACTCCTAACAATATTAAACATTTACTGATGACATTTATGAAATGTTTATCTTTCTCTCTTTTATATAAATTTGTTCAAACATTTTCTAATTCTGTAAAATTTGAAAACCAATTTACGCGTCAAAATTTATTTTTAAATGATCATAATTTTAGAAACAATCTGCATATTATTTTTCTACATATTACGTATCGCACGCTAAAACAGTTAGTATTTAAATTAGTTATTAATAATTACCATGTCTCCGTTTATCCTCCTCAAAAGGTTGTGCTGCTCTTGCGTATGCAATTTTGTTTTTTGATAATTCTTGTTTGGTATCTGTAATGAATAAAGATATAATAGTAAAGTAATTAGAATCGTTGATATTTGGTTTCCTTTAATTAAGTAATTAAAAAAATTCATATGAATTGTATTAAGTAGCCATAATTCTTCAATATAGAACCGAACTGAAAAAATGAGTTGCAAAGTTCTTCTAAAGGTATAAAAGGAAAATCCGAGTGGAAAAATTGTAATATAACTATTATTATTTAAAATCACTATATTTGAATTTAGCGCCAATTTTTGTAACTAAATTGACTGAAAATCAGTCTTTTAATTTCAGCATTCTTAAAGAAAAATGAACTGTAGAGCTGTGCAGAAACATCGACATATAGATATATCAATTAATCGATTTATCAACTTTTGATATGTATTCAAATAAAATCGATTTATCTTTAATTTGATAATCGATAATTTAACAATCAATATTTTTACAGTCGATAATTTGATCATTGGTGCCCGTTTCCTCCGATGTGGTTTAGATTTTGATCGGAGTTTAAACTCCGATTAACCACAATTTGTCTTCCACCAGATTTATTATGCTAGTTTAAACTTATTGAACGACGTTCAACTTGAACGTTCGTTTTTGACCAGTTAGCGCGTTTGATCGGCGTTCAAAAGGTGAATGTTGTTAGTCTAATTCACATAATGGCATATTTTAACATTTTATCTTCTTCTGATAATGAAGATATTATAAGAATAATTAATCGAAGACTGAAAAGGTTTAAAACACGATAAGTTATATGTTCAGTTCAGAATTCAATTACGCTTAGTTTAGCTGAACGGAACGAAGATAGCGATGGAGGAATGCGAAAAAAGATGAACGAAGTTTAAACTACGTTCATAATAGATCTTCGAACTCCTTAACTGTAAGATGAACCATGTCGGAGGAAACTGACATGATCATTTGCATAATCTAACAAAGTGATTTCAAATACTTGACTTAAAAAAAAAATTTAAATAAATTTTGATTAAACTTGTTCTTCATCTGGCGTCAATCTATTATAAAAATTTAAGTCATTCAATTTTCGAAAAATCGAAAATAAAATGATTAATAATTGATATACTAAATACTAACATTAGAATAGCCGATAATAATACGATTAAAAGAAATATCGACAGTCAATATACCGGCATATTGATTAAGAAACAATGGATGATTGATATTTGATTAACAGATAACCAAACAGTTGATAATTGATTATTTTTCGGTATCGTTTATTAAAAAGTATAATCGTCCAGGTTTAAAATGCCATACAGCGGACTCGGAGGGATTTCGGTGGCCTAGTACGAGGAGAAGAAATAAAACACACTTTCCAAAGCTTTTCCCTTGCTTTTCATTTTGAGAACAAAAATAACACAGAAATAATACCAAATTGAATATACATACATGCAAGAAAAAGCAAAAGCAATTACTTTTAATAGAGAAAAGGGAAAATATTCATACCTGAGTACAATCTGTCTACATAACCTGATAGGCCAGCGAACACACCTAAACAAAATAAAAATAGTTTAATTTCGCATCAACTAAATATCACCGTCATAAAATAGTCTATAAAGTGAAAATACTCGTAAATTTGACAGATATGTCATAATATTTTATAATATATACTGATCATTACAAAGATTATCAAATTAAAAAAAAAAACGAATTGTAAAGTGGCTTTTTGCAATAGACATAAACATCAGCACAACCATAAATATTAAAATATATATATAAATGTTTAAATATATATATATATAAATGTTTAAATATATATATATATAAATGTTTAAATTAGATAGTCTGAAGATGCCACAGTGTGGTGAAACTAGTAACTACTAAAATAAATTAAATATAGTAAAACTAAAAACAGAGTAAAATTTTTTCTACTTTTCCTAATTTTTACAATATGGAGTTTTACAAAGTATCTGCTAACACGATTGATTATTTAATTAAAATTATATATACGTTCATAATTAAGTATTTTTACGTTCTTTTTCAGTTGCAGTTGGTATTAAGATGATACAGTACGGTTACTATAGTTATTTACAGAGCTACGATTTTTATGAAATACATAACATCATGCCTATTCCCATCATATGAAGTGGCAGAAAACTCTTTACATTCATTCCCATCTTAACAATCTTTCGCCATTCAACTCTATCCTTCCAAACTTCTTTCGCTTCATTGGATTTTTCATACATGTTCTTCTATTTCACTTACTCAGAACTTTTCTTTCGCACAACGCATTACCAATCATATTTATCCACTTATTCCGAGGACGACCCCGCATTATCACACCATTCATCTCGCCCACGTAAATATTTTTTTGTGAATCTTTCATTCCACATTCTTTCAACATAGCCATACTACCTCATTTGACTCTCACCTATTCTGCGTACGACATTTTTACTTTCTTTTACGAAGTAATAAATTTGTATTTCCAATATTTACGGAAATATTTGAGAATACTCTGTTTTTTCGGAGAAATGGGCCTATTTTTTGGGATTTGCACAGGTCTGACCAGTTAACTTTTTTTTTATTTTCTTATAAATACTAAACCCTAGTTCCATGCAAAATGTCAGCTTGATCGGAATTTTTATCAAACTTTTATACTTATTGGTCTCTGGGCACTGGGCTAAGAAAAACGAAAACTAGAAGAAAAGTGATAGATACTAAAATGTGTATAAATGGCAAACAAATGAGCGTTAGAAAAATATTAAGGTAATTTGCGAGTTTCTAGAAGAAACTACTAGCAACAATAAAAAAAAACTTCTTTCTGCGTAAACAAGAATGAAAATATCTTAATTTAAGTGTAAATAATCACAAAGCCATTAATTTTGTATTTAAATAAATATTTGTTGATTTTCTTTAATTTTTGTTTAATTTATGTTGTAATTTTTAACACATTTTTTATAGTAGTACAGAACATCATTCTGTCCGATTTTCATCCCTCAAATGACGTAAGTAGTAGTATTTTTCGAATTTACGTATTCAGTGCTCGAGTTGATTGCCCAATTTAACATAACTCATGATTAAGATCGTTAATTCAAATGTGGTAGGTTAATAGGTAAAAATGAGATAAAAAACATCTTTAAATCAAATCTGGGTACTTTCCTGTTATATGAACAAATCATTTAAATAAACACTGAGGGGTGGTCCTAAGCCAAGGCAACGTTTAGGTGGGGTCAGAAGGGTTATGTAGGATCAGAAAGTCTTGTTGTATTAAATAAATTAATAAACCCCCACCTAAACCTTGCCCTGGCATAGAAGGATAACTCTTCGGTGTTAATTTAAATGATGTGTCCATATAACAAGAAAGTACCCAAATCTGAAATAAATGTGGACGTTATGGAAGAAAGACGTTTATTTATTTCATTTTTACTGTCTTTTACGAAGTATAAATAAGTATTGTAATCACGAAAAAAAACATCGGCCATGAACTTTCTTTTACGTAGTCAGTATATTTTGATTTGATAGTATATAAATTAAAATATAAAATGTTTAAATTTAAAAGAAAATATTTTCATTCATTATGTCCAGTAAAATTGTGGTAAAGTTAGATTATTGTCAGATTTCTAAAAAAACATATGTATTTTAGATTTAAAATGTGTATATGCCTGGGAGGAAAACCTCCTATTTTTGAAAAGCATATTCAAACCGGAAGTGCATGTTTACTTGAGTCATTTTTTGTAATTTTTGCAATATCTCCGAAACGGCTGTACTTACAATAAATATAGTTACATTAACATTCAAAGATATTAGTATTCTGCACAACTTTTGTTTGAAACATTTCTTCAAAAAGTACCAGTTACAAGATCTTATCTTATTGATATTGCCATAGTTACGTAGGTATGGGAAATTATATATAATAAAATCGCATCTACTATGCATGTCAATTGTTTTAAATGTTCAAATATTTTGACATTTAACATTTATTGTTAGTGTTACAATTAGTTTAGTGAGAAAACGTTACAAAGGTTAGTAAATAATTTAAAATATTATATATAAATATAAATGTCCGGCCATAATAATTTTTAATAATGTGTAATGAATAATTAAATCTTCTTTATATTACTATAGAACCGAACATTTTAAATCTCAAATACATATGTTTTTTTAAATATCTGACAATAATCTAACTTTACCACAATTTTACTGGACATAATGAATGAAAATCATTTCTTTCAAATTTAAACATTTTATATTTTAATTTATATACTATCAAATCAAAATATACTGACTACGTAAAAGAAAGTTTAGGGCCAATACATGGCCGATGTTTTTTTTCGTGATTACAATACTTACTTATACTTCGTAAAGAAAGTAAAAATTCTCGAAATTTTAACGGAAATACATCTTTTGACCTTCCCTGAATCGAGTCTGACTATTACTTTCTTTTACGAAGTAATAAGTAAGTATTGTAATCACGAAAAAGAAATTTCTCGAAATTTTAACGGAAATACACGTTTTGACCTTCCCTGAATCGAGTCTGATTATTTTTGGAATGACGTCTATGTGTGTGTGTGTGGCTGTGTGCGCTCTACAGCCTACACCGTTGAAGATAAAATTATGAAACTTAAAACTTAAGATTTGTATATGCCTGAGGTGAAAACCCCCTATTTTTGAAAAGCATATTCAATCCGGAAGTGCATGTTTACTTCAGACTTTTTTTTGCAATTTCTGCAATATCTCCGAAACGGCTATACTTGCAGTGAAAGTAGTTAGAATAAAATTGAAAGATATTAGTATTCTGCACAACTTTTGTTTAAAACATTTCTTCAAAAAGTACCAGTTACAAGATCTTATCTTATTGATATTGCCATAGTTACGTAGGTATGGGAAATTATAAATAATATATCGCATCTACTATGCATATCAATTGTTTTAAATATTCAAATATTTTGACATTTAATATTTATTGTCAGTATCACAAATAAGTTTAGTGAAAAAACGTTACAAAGGTTAGTAAATAATTTAAAATATTATATGAAAATATTTTGTAAGGTTAAAGTTTCATTTGAAAACTAAAAATGTCCAGCCATAATAATTTTTAATAATGTGTAATGAATAATTATATTTTCTGTATATTACTATAGAATCGAACATTTTAAATCTAAAATACATATGTTTTTTTTAGAAATCTGACAATAATCTAACTTTACAATTTTACTGGACATAATGAATGAAAATATTCTCTTTTAAATTTAATCATTTATATTTTAATTTATATACTATCAAAGCAAAATATACTGACTACGTAAAAGAAAGTTTAGGGCCAATACATGGCCGATGTTTTTTGGAATGACGTCTGTGTGTGTGTTGGCTGTGTGAGCTCTACAGGCTACACTGTTGAAGATAAAATTATGAAACTTTAAATTTAAGATTTGTATATGCCTGGGAGGAAAACCTCCTATTTTTTGAAAACCATATTCAAACCGGAAGTGCATGTTACTTGAGTCATTTTTGTAATTTCTGCAATATCTCCGAACGGCTGTACTTACAATAAATATAGTTACATTAACATTCAAAGATATTAGTATTCTGCACAACTTTTGTTTGAAACATTTCTTCAAAAAGTACTAGTTACAAGATCTTATCTTATTGATATTGCCATAATTACGTAGGTATGGGAAATTATATATAATAAATCGCATCTACTATGCATGTCAATTGTTTTAAATGTTCAAATATTTTGACATTTAACATTTATTGTTAGTGTTACAAATTAGTTTAGTGAGAAAACATTACAAAGGTTAGTAAATAATTTAAAATATTATATATAAATATAAATGTCCGGCCATAATAATTTTTAATAATGTGTAATGAATAATTATATTTTCTTTATATTACTATAGAATCGAACATTTTAAATCTAAAATACATATGTTTTATTAGAAATCTGACAATATCTAACTTTACCACAATTTTACTGGACATAATGAATGAAAATATTTTCTTTTTTAAATTAAACATTTTATATTTTAATTTATATACTATCAAATCAAAATATACTGACTACGTAAAAGAAAGTTTAGGGCCAATACATGGCCGATGTTTATCTATAGCATCTCGTTTTCATGCGAATTTCCTATTTTTACTTTTATGTTGGAAATCAACTATGACTATGTTCAAGAACGTAAAAATAATGTATTGTGTACGTAAATAAAATGCTTATGTTTACGATAATGATCAGGGCATATTCTTAGGGGGTAACGCCACACTAGAATTTAAAAAAAAAAATGTTTAAATAATACTTAAAGGTCTCAAGAATAAGGAACAACTCGTTTTATACGTGAGAGACATTTCTTTATGCCTTATTTATGTGACGAGACTAAGCGCCTACCTGCGCGCTCCGAGCGAAAACAGAACTCTCACACAAATTAACAAATCGACATGCTGTTTTCTTTGTTCGCTTCAAAGTACATTTTTCTACCGAAGTACCCAATGCTATTTGTTAAACCATTTATATTTTATTAACAATTTTAAAATGCATTTTTTTACCTCAAAATTTAACGTTTTTTTCAAACGTGCGCCATTTTGTAAAAAAATAAATATTTTTCATTTCGATCGGTACTTCGATGGTACATCGATGAAGATTTCAAAACATTTGTCATTTTTGATATAGGTCAATTATTGGATGTGGAACACTATCAGGCGCTGTGCGCGTGGAAGTGCTGCTATTATTCGGCTGTTATAGCACAATTCTATACAATACAAGTCTGAATAATTTTAAATTTAATCTCCAAAATTTTCATTAAACATTTACTCTATTTGTAAAAAAAATTCCCAAAAATGACCTATGCTCTAGAGTGGCATTACCTCTTAAGCATTTTACAAAGTCTGAATTGGCGCTAAATATTGTCATTAGCAACGAATATAAAACGGATTTAAAAACGCATGTTCTCATACAATAGATAGAATGTACCCAGGATCTTAATAAAGGGCCGGTATTATAAACAATTCAATCTATCATTAAAATTTATTCCTCAGTTAAAATAAATAATATCGAATCACTTATAAGAAAATATCATTGCTGTCAGTTTATTTTTAAATTAAGTTGCCAAGTAAATTATAATGGTAGATTCAATTGTTTATAAGACCGGCCCTAAATGAACAAAAGTGAATGCATTGCAAACTTTGATTAATTTATTTTTGAACTTACCATCAGCAACTTCTGGAAGTTGGCCATTCCCTTTTTCAGCTGCTTCAATTGCATCGTCTAGACGTTGATCGAACCAAGTTTTAAACTGTGTATATTTTGCCTCGCTCAATGCTTTAAGTCTAGGATCTTTCAAAATCATTATTTCATAAGTAAAAATTCAATATAATGAAATGGTTATAAGGCCCTTGTCACACCGCTCGAAATTTAGAATTTTGATGAAAAAATAAAATGATATAAATTGATTTGACTTATGAAACCAGTGGCGCCACTAATTTATTCCTTATTTCAACCAAATTGTACCAACTTAATTATTGAAAATATGGTTATATTATGTTGTTCATGGATGCATATATAAATTATTATTTTTATTATCGTCACATATGCAAGATCATATGACATCTTAAATTATTTGACCAACCAAAATCGAAGTTTTTAGCAATCAATTACATCGGAGCTTAGAAAATGTGACCAGTGTGACAAGGGTATAAGACTGATAATACATCATCATTATATAAACTATTAGATTATTTACGTGATGAGGTAGTTTCTACCAGAAAATATAATAGCGAGCTATGATCTAAATTGGTTTACGTAATAAAATCGCCTTTTTCTCTTTTAATATTTTAAAATTAATTTCACTATAGAGCAAAAAAGAATGATTACAATAAGACTGCTACAAGAATTAATGTTATATATAGGGTGAACCATCTGTTGGCTTTTTTTTTGAAGTACGTGTTATTTCGACCGTTTGCAACACTGACGAGCTTGACATTGGTAGACATGTAGTGTTAAACCTCCGCTGTAACGAGGTTTGACACTACATATCTATCAATGCCAAGCGCGTCAGTGTTGCAAAATGTCGAAATAACACGCACGTCAAAAAAAAGCCAACAGATAGCCCACCTATAATAATTATGGCAAACAATAATAAATTTCGAGATAAATTAAATGAGATTTTCTTGTCACAATTGAATACCTAAACATACCTTATCATCATGAAATAAGAATTATTTTGATTAATATACTAATAAGTTCGAAAATTAAAATTGAAAAATTAGTGTTAAAACCTCAATACACGTATTTGTTTATAAAGTTGTAATAATATTTACTTAGTTGAGTAGTTTTTGAGAAAATTATGGTCAAATGTCCGTCGGCATTGTTTTATTAAGCAATAGCAATTTTTTTACACAACCTTCATAGAAAGCTAAATACTAATTAAAAACAAAAACTTTAGTAAATTGAATAAGTAAGAGACTACAAATTAAATCACATAAGAAATGTCATTACTATTTATAAACATATAAACCCTAGTAAATTATATTATTTTAAATTTAAAATGTTTATAGTAAAACGTGTAAATATGTCGTTTTAAATAGCTAATATTTATTTACATTTAATGTTGACGTATCATCATTCTTAGGGTAATTTCACTATATATATATAATTTTTAAATTATATCAAAATCAAATAAAACGAGGCAAAATAAATAAAATGATACTTTAACTAGTTATCATTATAATAACAATTTGAGGGCATATGGAGATAAATGTTGGTGTTCTTTGTGACATCAACATTTATCTCCATATAAATATATAAAATCAAATGGATAAAGTTATTAAATTTCCATATTTTGTAATCCGTTCTTCGCGTAAAAATGTCAAATTTTATTGAATATATAGGGGATGAAATGTAGAAAATGAGGATTTAAAAAATAACATTGTTATTCATTTTTATAGTCCCATAAGGTTGCCAAGTACGAACAATTTGAGGGCATCAATATTTATTTAGTTCTTTTGGTTAAAGGTAGTCCAACTACTACTAGGTAATAAAATAATATAAATGCAATAGAGTTGCTACCTATAGTTCTTAATTACAATATAAACCTCTACATGACAATTATATTGTAATAT